>JAEAOA010000769.1:955000-1363701 GCA_016746295.1 Potamilus streckersoni | reverse complement strand
TGTCAGAAAAGTCATCTATGGAGCAAAGCATACGGTTGTGTTAGTGCGAAAGGAGAATGACAATGATGCAATCTGGCGTGCTAATGGTGTTGATGATGGTAAAGTCATTTTAAATAAATTGGTTCTATGGATACCCGTCTTGACACCAGCAGTTACAATAGAGCAACAATTACTATCGTTTATGGACACAGGTGGAAAATCATTGCTAAGTTGGCTAACAACAACGACTGATACGAAGCAGGATAATGTAAATGGCACATTTACATGGCACTTAGCATCAAAACAAGGTGTTTCAGCTCCACGTCATATCTTTATAGCGTTACAGGATGCAAATCGAGTGGGTCGTCAATTATCTAGTCATATGATATTTGATAAATTAGGGGTAAGTGAAGTTTCGTTGAGAATAAATGGACAACAAGAGCCAGCAGAGATTGTACAGCTTAATTATGAAAACAACGACGTAGCACGTGTATATCATAGAATATTGTCGTATATGGGTCGTGATCAAAATGTTGATACTGGTTTGCAAATATAGCAAATTGATATTGAAAAACACTATCCGATTTATTACTTTTCATTGGAACATCTTGACATGATGAGACAATCTGTTGTTGATATATACTTCCAAGCTCGGGTACAACGCCCTGCTGGTATAGCTGATTATAGAGCAGTTGCTGTCATTCTCAGTGATAAATCAATGTTGTTAGAAGGAATTGGCGGACGAATGAGACTTATTGATGCACCAGTAGAAAACATGTAATGTTTTCAAAAATCATTTGATTTTCCAAACATGTAGTTAGGATTTTCACAATAAGATCAATTGAAAGTGTAAATTACATTTTAGAATAGAATGACATATAGTATTGTTAATGTCCAGTTGACTGATGGTCAGGTCAATAAATTGAAATCAAAGTCGGCTAAAGAATGTGGAACCACAATAACGTTGAAACCCACTCAAATGTCCGGTGGTGCACATAAATTATCATTGACAGATCGTCAAATTAAACATTTCAATGATGCGCTAAAGAACAAACGAGGAGTTCAAATTGATTTTTCGAAAGAAGCAATCGCCAGTATGATAAAATCAGGTGGTATATTCCCGCTGTTAGCTGCTATTCCAGCATTGATTGCAGCGGCTGCCCCAGCGGTTGCGAAGGCGGCAGCGTTAGGAGCCGTTGGTACTGCTGCAGGAATGGCCCTGAAAAAAGCTACTGGAAATGGCTATAAAAAAGGGAAAGGGTCTAAGACTACCAGGAACTCCACACAATTGGTACAAGGGCACGGGCCTAAGAATACCAGGAACGGCTTATTAGTGGAAAAATCCCTAGGATTTTCACCAATGTCCAATTTTGATTTAATTAATGCTGTAAAATCATTATCAATAAAAAAAACTTTAGAGGAGTTTTCATGAGAGATCAATTACCGTCAAAACCAATGAAAAATGAAACGGGTATTATCAATCTTGATAACAGCAGCGGAAAAGGAACTCATTGGGTCGAAATTGATCCACGTGGAATTGTCTATTTTGATTCATATGGATTAGCTCCACCAAAAGAATTCATGCGATATGTATCCACAATAACAAAGTCATCTCCAATTTTTTATTTCACGCCACCAACACAACGATTAAATGATCCACCGATATGCGGTCGTGAAGTATTAAACGTCCTTGCAGAGATATCTAGATTTCCAAAGAAACCACCACAAGTTGTTGTTAATGAATATACTAGCAGGCAATGGCAAAAACGATAGCGTCATGATTTAGAAAAACGTAGCGTTTTTGTATAATGATTGATATTTGGAGACGACCTTTATCAGAATAAAAAAAAAACAGAAACCGATAGTAAATTCGCTGTCGAAAATATAAAAAAAATAATCGAAGATGAAATAGCCGAGATATTAAACTTGTCAAGTGTAGATCCTGGGGAAATAGTTGTATTTCAAGATCGCCAGGGCAAATTGAAATCTAGTAATGTTTCATTGGATGATGTCTTAATACGAAGACGTGACGTCGTTGAAGATACAATAGCGTTATATTCAAATGATGGAAAACTCAAACCGGGGGTATTTGTTTCGACGATCACGGATAAACTAACAACAGTAGATAGCACAGCAAACGAGTTAAAATCACTCAATGATGAATATAACAATCATAAAACTGAATTCAATAAATTGTATGAATTACAAAAGTCAATCGTAGACAAAATCGACAAACAGCTGCTAGAATTCCTTGGAAATCCACCAGTAACCACACCGAATATTGCAGAGATAAAAGCATCTATGTTGGAAATTGCAACATTTCAATTAAGATATGAAGAACACATAAAACAGTTTTCAACATTTCGTAAAAACATCGTTGATAAATTTTTGGGAGGTCCACTTGATAAACTAGATATCAAACTTCCGGATATTAAAAAATCCATCGAAGAAATACCAGCGATTAATCGGCAATTGGAAGCAATCAACACGGATATTACAACGTTTAAAAACAATCTTCCGCTACTTGAAAAAATAAAGATTCCTCATGAGAGGAATATCATAAATATGGTATACACAGTTCTCTCTAGATCATTAGATTGGGAACCTAAAAAGAATACAATAACTCTCACTGTGTCAAACAAGGGTATTTATCGATTAACAATAGTGTCACTGAATCAGTTTAATATATCATCATGGACTTCATATGGATACAACAACGTGATTTCAACGACTATTGACGTGGGTGAATACAAACGGTTTACCATAACAAGCACTGATCCTAATTTAAATAAGACATCATTTGTATGGTACATGGAGTTTGTAGCTGATCTGAATTAGAATTTTTAACAATTAGAAACCACTTGAGGTTTTAAAATAATATGATTCCGTCATCGCAATATCGCTATGATACCGTCAAAGAGTTCTTAACAAAACTCAAAACACTCATTGATGAGTATGAAATAAAAATTAAAAAGTATCGCAGGAGAATTATCGCAATTGATGTTACAGTATACTCGGTATCTGGTATAATGGCCGGTGCTGGTATTATACTATCTTCAGTAACAATGGTAGCTCCGATTGCTGTCCCAATTGCTATTTCCGCGGTGACAACATTTGCTGGAATTGCAAATGCTATTACTAAAAAAATATCATCGTGTTCTCAAGAAAAACTTAACGACTATATAGTAAAACATCAAGCAGTATCTAACGGTTACTCACAATTATCCTCGTTGATGTCATCATCGATTGATGATACGATAATTACCGAAGACGAATTCTCCGCGATGATACGTATTTATGATACTACGATTAAAAACGCTAGCGTTTTTTCATCTATTGCAAAATTAGACATTGTAAATAATAATAATAATGTCGCAAGAGATTCAACTACTTCAGCGGATAGCAGAAAATACCACTCCGCGGAAAACAAGCATGATATCAATATCGTCAACAAACCCTAAATTCAGTGTGAATTTTCCTTCCCCTGTTTCAGTAAAGGAAATCGCGTTGGCAAAATTACGAGTGTATCATAGTTGGCCTAATATCAGATCGGTTCCATTTGGCGGTCAGAGATCTAATAATTCTCTGGTGTTTGCATATAGGAATAAAAAAGATGACACTCCAGATTGGAACGTTGTTTCAATACCAACTGGATCCTATCAAATTGAGCAAATTAATAATGAATTACAACGTAGAATAAAATCCATTACTAGAAAAGAATCAAAAATTGCGATAACAGTTCATGAACCAACACTATCATCTACAATTGAAATAGGCTCCCCTGGGTATGTTGTAGATATTTATAACAGTTCAATAAGAACAGTATTAGGATGGCCCGAAGATCCACCTAGAAGTGCTGGTAATTCCACGCCCGAGCCTGTAAAATCTGATTACGTCATTGATGAAATAGGACCTGAAAATCCAGTAGAAAGTAATAGAAATCGCAGGAATACATCTTCTGATCTCTTTAGCAAGATGATCGCGGCTAGTATTTTTTCTAAGATCATAAAAAAGAGGATGAGGAGATTAAAGGAAGAGAGGGATGAAAAGGTGAAGGAGAAATTGAAAAAAGAGTTGAATGAAAACTTTAATGAGGAGTTAGATGAACGTCGTATTACTGATAAATTCACAGCGATAAATAATGATCTTTCATTACTGCTAGTATCTCTAAGATCCGGTTCTCTCACTAAAGACGAATTCATCAGCGTGGTAGCTACATGTAATAAAATTATCGATGACGCAGAAAAATATCATTCTCGAAACATTCAAGAAATAGCAGATGATCCTGAATTTAGTAAATTTTTTGCAGATAAATATAAAATCCCCGTTGAAGATATTCCAACGTTTAAACTAACAGGATATAACATACCAGAATTGAAGAAGAATCTTAGAGCGGCCATCGACGAGGGATTCAGAATAATTCATGACGAATGGGAAAAAAACAACCCAAACCAACTATATTGACTCACAATAATTCTCAAAACGGCGACGGTAGACATATCGCACCGAACAATGTGGATATTTCATCAGTAATCGCACTTAATTTAACGTGTGATGTAATCGAAGGAAGTTATCAAATTAATATGGAACAATCAAATCAAGCCCGACAAGGTTACATTCTTTATTCATTTGCACCGACAGCCCCCCCAGGATTTTTAATTGTTGAGAATCCGACTAATCCAGTCTATATGCAATGTCAAAATGATTCGCTAACTAGAATTAATTTTACACTCACCGATCAGTCAAATAATTTAATTGATCTACGTGGTGAAGTATTATCGATTAGTCTGTTTGTGAAAAGCTAACAAATATTTGGTTAAATAATTTGTATTAATCAGCAGCAGGGGGTGAGAAGACAACATATTTGCGACGTAGATGGCAGCAATTTTGAGGGTGGTTATGACAATGTATTTACGACAAAATCGCTAAGGCTCCATTTGTAGAATGGAGTCTTTATTTTTTTTTGTTGGTTAAAATATGAGATTTCGTAGGAAGGTTCCATTTGACATTCTGTGGCTTTAATCGATTTCGTCGCAAAAATTTGTAGGGTTCACCCCCCCTGCTGCTACTTGTATCTTGAACTTGAAATTCAACTCTTCCCCGTTGATTAGGCTCTCTTGCAGGATAGGCATAATACTGATAGTTAATTTTAGAATCATCTTTATTCACCGGTGCTGCCATATCAAACGCTGGATCAGCGATTTTTTTAAATGCCATTTATATTAAAACACTATCGTTTTTCTAAATGTAGTAATGCTATCATTTTCTTTTTTGTCTGAAATTTTTACGATTTCCTCCAAGACCGCTTCCCGCTATCATACTTGCAATATTACTACTATCTGGTGAAGTCATTGCTAATGATGCTAGTTTTTGTTCCACTGCGTTATTTATCACTTTACTGACATTTGCAGGCATCATTGTTGTTGAAGGTAGCTGTGAAACCATTTGTGGTGATTTTCATCCGAATCTAGATTTCACCAATGACGTTATTCTATTCTTTGCGGTAGAAAAGGCCGTTCCTGCAAGATCTCCAACAGCGTTAATTCCCTTATTACGAATAACATCAATGGCTTTCATCGCTAATTGTTTAGCAACTGGTGCTACTTTTGGGGCTATTCTTGTGAATAAACCCGCTATGGTATTTCCAAGGCCGTCTCCATAGTATGCCCTATAAACGGGCAATCTTGAGTTTACCACATACACGTTTGTTAGTTTATCGTGAATATAGTGTACTATCATCTTATTTGAAATGACTTTGTAATTTCCAAATGCAAGCATTTAGAAATTTCAATCGCTATAATAACCACTAAATTCCCCTGGAATTCCGTCCATTAACTCATCCTAGAGTTCTCGATACGTATGAACATAAATTATCCCACCTTGGAATAATCGTCTGCAAATATCAAATGCTTCATTAGTTATTTCGACTGAGTTATTCCCAGCTCGCTTACCTCCCATAAGAACCTCAAGTCGTGATATATCATTTAGTTGTTGTTGGTCTATACCATACCTATTAACTCCCATTTGAAAAGCTCTGTACTCCAATGTATCCTTTTATATTTTTTTCCGGGGTCTTTTTTATTAATTTTATATATCCAATCCACCCAAACCTCTCGTTTTATTATGTTTTTTTTTATATTCGTCTTTTAAAAATTTCCCCCTTGTATAATAACTTTTGACAGCGAAGTCACCAAATGACACATAGTCTTCAATTTCAGAAAATTGAATTTGTTTGATTTTTTCTATAGCTTCATCAGTGAATTTCTCGCTAAAAGGAACACTTTTTTAGTGGAACCTTTTTCAATAGAATCACTAGCGCCTTTAACGGGGTTATCATCAGTATCAATATTACCCATTTGTTGTATTTCTCGCTGAGTTTTAACTCACCTGAAAGCTGTTTTATTCCCTCCAGAGTTTTTTCAGTCTCTGTAGCAATCTTTCCCAGCACATCAATAATAGGTACTGCTCCCTCTTTAGGGATGTCACCGTATATAGCACGTTCTGTTGCAAGTTTCATATCTTTAGTGGCTTTAGTTACAGATGCAAAAAGCTGTTCACTCCCAATAGAAAAGTCAGTCTGCGCTTGCTGTATAAGTTGTAGTTTATCTCGCACCTCATCTCGAATTGGTATAAACTTTTTCAGTAATGCTAACCTCTCACGGGTTATTCTGGTAGTTAATGATTCTGGTGTCATTATTGGAAATGTTAATGTTTTTTCAATTGTGGATTTTCAGTGGGTTTCAATGCTTGCATTTTCAGACTCATCAATCAAACGTCTTATAGATTTCACTTTCAAAGCAATCTCTGACCGAACTTGGTACTGTTCCCCTAGTTTCTTTCTTATTGCTTCAACTATACTAAATAGCCGAATGAATAAATTAATATCATTGTTATACAAAGAAACATTAACCGCTTTTTGGATTCTTTTTATCAGTGAATACATTTTAGGTAGGACATATCTTCCATGTTTCAATTGTATATTAATTTGTTCAAATTCATTCAAAAGTCTGTCTTCATTCAAAATTCAGAAAGTACGATTCCTTGATTTCTTAAATTTGATATTTCTGTGATGATAGATTAATATCTTGAAATTCCATTTATTGAATATTATTAATAATGTATTTTCTTTATCTTTAAAATATTATTTAATATTTTTTAAAATATTATTTAAACCCTTAATATACAAAAAAGGGACATACACAATGCTTGGTCATCTCCTTCGAGTTAATAGGCAGATAGTTAAGCATACATTAAAGACTTATACAATACCCTAACCCCCAATCGAGTTCAAGGGCGGGCTATATGGGTATTAGACTCAGAAACCATAAGCGGTTTCACACATGTAACATATATAACATAAAGCCCTCATTTGGATATCTTTCGCGCCAAACGACGTCAAAGAGGCCCAGAGGGGGGACAGCACATTCTTGGAACTCATTGAGTGCCTTCGCATTAAATAAGCCCAAGGGCCACAAACATAAATCTCCGGCGGAAGCTCTAACGTAATAAAGATTATATTAGAGCTCCCAGAAGATATGTTGTGGGGGGACAGTATATTACATATAGGATGATTATATATACAATGAGATGATAGGATGATTATATATACAATGCGATTATATAGGATGATATAAATATACAATGCGATTATATAGGATGATATTATATATACTAGGGACAGCAAATTATATATAGGCTGGTTATATATACAATGAGATGATAGGATGGTATGATAGGGACAGTACAGGACGATACAAACATGAAACGACGGGGCGGACTTACTACACCCAATCTACCAATCAAAAGCAACCCAAGAAATTAACCATGGTTGCAGTTGAAAAAATTCAACCACACCATGACAATGGCGTGGGTAGTTTTGATTGGCATATTGGGCTTCGCTTAAAGCCCCAAACTTTTACAGCTCATATTATATATAAGGTGATAATAAGGCCAGTATCGATAAGCGAGTGTGTATTTATTTTCCTAGCATTTCATAGTGAAAATTGTGTAGTAATTTCAATGGAAACTAAATATTTAAATAAAACATTAAAACAAGAAATACAACTGTTAAATAATAGCAAAATTTTTATTAATTTCTATAATATTACGTGTTTATTTAATCGTAATAATAATGGATTTACATGACGAGATAACTCTGTCATGGGACCTGTCAATTCAGGACCTGCTATTTCTTGAATGGTTCGAGAATGATATTTTTCTGCGTCATCGATAATTTTATTACATGTAGCTACCACACTAAAAAAACTAAATTACATGTAATGTGCTTTACTATTTTGACCTCACATACAATCTATTTTAATTTGTAATTACAAAGTAATTTCATTTTCATACAAAATCTAAACAGCTGTTAACGTGCGTAATTGGGATTTTTTAAAAATCTATTAATAGAACCTTGACCTAGTGTCTTGTGTTACGCGCGCGTTTCGGTACAATAACCATATTTACTATTTGTTTATGTGGCTGTTCCAGCTACTGACCTTGGCTGTTCCAGCTACTGTCATTTACTTTTTTAATACATGTATACGTGGATATTGCGAATAAGTATTGAAAAAAAATATATGTACATAATAGCTTATAAAATGATATTAACGCGAAACGCTTTTAGCGTTTTTCCCTATGGAAAATCGACTACTTTACCCTATGGTAATTGGTCTGAATTGTAAAATCATGCACAAATGACTAAAATAGCATATTTATAATTAAAACTCACTATTGAGAGTTATCTTGTAAATAGAAAAACTTTATTCTATGTCCACTTTTCTTTGAGATAGCTGTTTGATAAATCACTTCAGCAACTTTTCGTACTGAAGACAAACATATTCCAAAATATTTCCCTGCAGCATTCATTGATTGAAAAATTCTTTTTTCATTCGTCGCTATATCAAATGACTGTACTGGTCTCTTTCCAAATGACTTACAAGTCCCTGTCTTTCCCTTTCTTGTATTATCACTTTGAGAAATGCATTGCAAATTTTGAAGAGAATTATTTTGAATATTAGAATCAATGTGATCAATAACACATCCATCTTTAATCGGTCCCATATAACACTCAAAGACTGCCCTATGACAGAGATATACCTTTCTTCCAGCAGTAAAACACGAATATCCCTGATTATTAACATATCCAACAGGTTTCTTTAGTCTACATTGTCTAACAACAACTTTACGAGATATTTCATAATTAACAAGTTTGGGGTGAAGTCTGAATTCTTGCTCCATTTATATACAATAATACTATTTGTCTAATTCATCATTTGCTTTATTTATAAATCTATTAATGTAGTCTTGAGGGGTTTTATGATTTTGTCTTTGACAGAGTCATGGTTAGGGTCAATGATAGCGTTTTTTATTCGTTTATCATAATAACGTTTCAATTCTCTAAACCGCTTACCTCCACAATTGATACATAATTGTGATTTTCCTCTCATACCCACCCCACAATTTATGCATGGGGCCGGACCTGTCGAATTATTTCTGACGCTCTGTAAGTGATGTCCACAGAATTCACCTCTACACGATTTATTGCATGGGGTTACTGATCCAATCATAAGCCATTTGCAGTGATTCATTATATATAAACAAAATTTTCTATTTAAATGCTTGTCTTATTTATATGAATGAAGAATTCAAGAGATTATCGACAATCAAGCCTTATAAAAATATTAAATTCAATCTTGATAGAACCCTCGAAAACGTACCAAAAGAGAGAATAAATAATAGAAGTCTGATTAGAAAAATACGAGATTGTGTTAATGAGTTTAAACAGGACGGCGCATCACACACCTGGTCAACATTTAAAATTGATGGTGTTGTTGATGCTAGAATGAATGATGAAACAGCAGCTATGATACTATCACAACTTGGCAATAAAAGGTATTTTCTCAGAGTGAAATTCATTATCAATTTAGAATCGGGCGATTGGATCATAAGGGACAAATTTGAGCCAATTCTCAAAGATAGGACAACAGTCATTGTTAGCCGTGATTCCAGACCAGGGCTGTTAACTGGAATTGATAAACCATACTATGAAAAAGTGTATTCTGAAACAGCAATTGTTTATGGGATGTATCCGTTAAATAAAAAGCCTGACATTGGAAAACTAGCACCAATGAAACAGTCAACGTCAGTGAAAAAACCGCTCAATTGTGTGGCAGAACGTTTCACAGAACACTTTACAAATGCACTCAGTGGGAATAAATTAACCGATCTAAGACGTAAAAAATAGATCAATGGGAGATAACAGTGAAGGAGAACGGAGCAACTATTTCCGATATAGCTAGATTGGAAAAGTCGCTGAGATTTCCGATAACCGTTTCAACGATAACCGGCGAAGTATTATACGAATCGAAATATAATAAAAACGGAGCTCCAATCAAAATTATTGATCATAACAAACACGCATGGACATCCGCGGTTACAATATTCCCGCGAGACAGAACAGTGAAGTATATCCCAGAAGAATTCACCAAGGATGGTATTCTCACTGAAGAAAGATTATTCGATGCTATTGCTAGTTTGTGTAAAAACGACCCTGTATCAGTATGGCTACTTCATAGTTTTGAAGATGAAGAATGTCAATTCAATCAATTTGTGAGACCTAACGGTGAATTATATCGTACTGAAAGTCTACATAATAGGATGAAAAATCTAGCAATAAGTCTCAGTGAAAACGCTAGTGTTTTGAATGGAAAATCCGACGATTACGAACAGTTACTTACAAATTGTTTTACAATTCCATCGGTTGCAGCTCATTTTGCAAGAAAGAAAAATAATTGGAAACCAACACGAAAAGAGTTTTTACAGGATGTTCAATCCAGCTGTCTGGAATATTATCATGGCGGTCTATGGAACGTTAAGTACAATCGTGAAAGTATGATATCAGTTGATATCGTTGCCTGTTATCCAGGAAGTTTTCTAGGATATGGATTCGCTGGTGAGTATTTTAAACGGTTTGGACATCCCACACATGAAATGACTCGCGTTGCTATTAATGGACCACTGCCTGATTTTGATTTGACCGGTTTTGCTCGCGTATTATCATTTGAATTCGCTGAAGGACTTCATCCGTGTTGTTATGTTTGGATTGGTAGACACATGGCTGAAAGGATGTGCTTACCAATAGTGTTATTGCGATATATGATTGATTGTAAAATGTTAGTTTCGTTGATTGTCAGCGAAACGATTATCTCATATCGAAAACAAACCAATGTCTGGTTACCAGAACCAGAATGTCTTGAAAGTATAATCGATAAGTCTAGAAAACATATTGATGCTGACGAGGAGTACACCATTGAATGGTCAAAAAAAGATATTTAATCAACGAAATAGTGAAGCAAAGGATCTCGGCCGAGGAATAATCGGTAAATTTACACTAGGTGGAAAAAATTCAACTTTAAAAGACAATCCTCACGACTGATTATAGATAATGCCGAATACGACTTCGTTATTAAAGATGCAGTAGAGAAAAATAGATACGCAAAATTGTAAAACTGCCTTCTTGTCCAATAAAACAAAGTTAGGTAGAATTGTTACTTACAGAGATGGAGAAAGCTCTGCATATCTACATTTGAGAGCTTCTATGCTGGGTTATGCATCTATCAATTTATTTGCAATGATAAATAAATTTCCTAGTATAGCAGTTAGAGTTGCAATTGATTCAATGTATGTCGATAAAAAATATATCAAAGAGGTAACTAAATTTACTAATAGCGAAGAGACTTGGGGAACATGGAGAATTAAACGTGAAAAGCAATGCAATTATTCTGAATCAGCAGACGTTGAAATTAAAAGCAGTTACCTGAAAAACGATAATTCTATCAGTGAAAAATCCGAAGGATTTTCTATGTCTAAAGCACCACCGATATCAGATCCAATTTGTAGATATAAAACAGTTTATTTAAACGGTTGTGGTGGGTCTGGAAAGACAACACGTGTGATAGAATTATATAGAGAGAGAACGTCCATGATTGTACTCACACCAACCCATAGACTAGCGAGAGAGATCAAACAACGAAATGTTGAAGCTTGCACGTATCATAGTTTTTTTTCGATACAAGGGCGATGCTTGGAATCCTGAGCGAATGGGTGAGAAATTTATTCCTGCAGTTATTATTTGGGATGAAGCATGTACTGTTTCAGAAGATGTATTAAAAATGTTTCTTGATTGGTTATTGCAAAATAATACAAAAGTTATATTGTGCGGCGATCATGGTCAACCACCACCATTTGTTGGTAGAAGGACACATAATTGGTTAAAAGGATTTGTTGATTATTACGAAGAAATTGATGCTGACTATGGAGCACTCGATGAGCAGTTACGTGAGTTTAAAAAAACTAATTAGATTACAACCCGATAGAATTCAATGTAAAATAGCGCGTGAAATAATTTCTGAAACGCCTATGAATGATTTTTGGGAAACATGGAGACCAAATGATTTTGTAGTAGCAAGTAGAAAGATAGTCCGAGACGCACTTCAGAAAAAGTTGTTTGAGCTACACAAGAAAAAATTCCCAACGTTTCCAGTACCGTTGTGTTATAGACCATCGGATACACGAAAGCAGAATATTGAAGTTGAAATTCCAGGCCAGACGGAGAAACAGATTCTAGTGTTAAACGATATTGTACTAGTTGATATCAATGCTGTAGAAGATGCATTATGCGCTGATAATCACCATGGACGCTTGGTTATGTAACAACAATACACTCGTCACAAGGATTGACCATCACGGATACAATTGTTTAGATAGTTGATAATCGCATTGAATGGTCAAATTTAGTCTATCTCGCAGTGTCCAGAATACGACGAATAAATCAACTACGAAGGGTTGTTTTCGATGATGATTTTAATGCAAACGATAACAGCACTGATATTAGCATCATTAATAAAAAAAATACTCTCTGGTTACAAAAATCAGTACAAAAAAACGAGAATTTGATATTGATGCTGAAGTAATAATCGCATTAAAAGAACAACAGAATAATCACTGCGCCAGTTGCAATTGTATAATGCACTGGCAGTATTCGGATAAAGACCCACGACAATTCACCGTAGACAGAAAAAATACCAGTCTTGGTCATGTAAAAAACAATGTGATGTTGACCTGTCTTGAGTGTAATAGACGTAACGGAGCTAGTTAAGACCAAGTGGCGGTAATTGAGTATCGTCCGGAATGACTTGTAGTTGTTCGCGTGTAAAACCACGCTGAGGTGTTTTTGAATCCAATCTGTAGATTGGAGGTCTACCAGTTGATCGCGTTATGGTTGAAATTTTATGCGTAGTAACACTCCATATAGGATCAGTAGCTCTTCTTTTACCACCTTCAAGTTCTCGGTTCGTATAAATATCTCACAGTAACATCACCGAGAAGTGGCTGATTCCTAACCCGCTGTGGTTGTTCGGGTATATATTTTTTTTATTGTAATAGTTGGTTTCATATTAATAGTTCTAGTAATCTCGATATTTAATTCTGCAATTACACTGGGTAACCTTTGGACCCATTCACGAGATCGTTTTACTTAGATGAATTCTTTTGCATATTGATATCCAAATAACCGTTCTGCAAGAGTTCGATTAAATCGTTCTACAATTGCCTGATCACGATGTAACGCAGTATGTCCCCGTCGTATTGTAACATTATGAGTTTTCATTGTTGATAGAACAGCACCTTGAAACTCTTTGCCAGGATCAACTTGTAATAGATTTGGCCATCTTAGAGGACCTCGTCGATAAATCCTTTCAAATGCAGAAGCGACTTCAGAAGCTGACTTTGTTTTCAATGGTTCTGCTTGTTTAAATCGACTCGCAATATCAACTACAGTTAGCGCGTATTTGTAACCATGGTCATGTGGTAAAAACAATAAATCAGCCTGATGAACTTCATTGGGTACGGTAACATCAAAATGAGAATAATTAATTTGTTTAGGCGGTGGTAGATAAATTTGCCATAAAGCTTGTTTGGATAACCAATCTTCCGCAGTGGACTTTTTCACTTTTGCAGCGTTAGCGAGTTTACTGATTGCTGCTTTACCCCTCCAGTATCCTTTCGGAGAATAATAAATAGATTCCATACTATAAAAACACTAGTGTTTTCAATTACCAGCACCTAACACCAATTTGCCTTTCATAGCTGATTTGACCAACCATGAAGCCAATTTTTCTTTGAAGGATTTATCGGGAATAGCATTTAACGCATGAATTAATTTTACATCCGCGAGATGTCTTTGTTGCAAATTATTGCTTTTATATGCAACATCATGAGCATGACATGCCTTATCAATAGCATTTATCGGATACTCACCAGGCCGGGGTTGATTTTGATCATCAAGTCTGAGATCTAATCTCGTTCCGGGACCACAGTAGCTATATCCTGGAAGGTGTTTTTCTCCAGGGTATTTTGCCCATGGGGTTCCGAGGAGTTTTCCCAATTTGGCTGCGATATCACCTCCGTGTCGCTTTTTTTAAAGAAATAAATCGAAATTTTTTTGTACCACATGTTACACACTTACCAGTAAGTGCCGATCTGTTATTGTTAGTTGTAATCGTCGTCGCATTATTTGTACTAGTACGCTGTTTACATTTAACACAATATAGATCCATAATTTATATATAGCGTTGTGAATATAATTGATTTTTCAGCGACTAAAAGAAGAGAACCGGTGAAACACCACGCAGAGCTTCCAATTTCTGTCCGTGCCATTATAATCGGACCATCTGGATCGGGTAAAACACAATTGCTGCTTAATTTGATAATGCGATTTATGAAGTGGGATAAATTATATTTAGTTGCTCCATCCGTAGATGATCAACGGTGCTATGAAGTGCTAAAAGATTATAATGAGAATGCATCAGAAATTAAAGATGAAAGTGTCATCGACTTTATAACAGATACTGATGATGCGCCTAGCGTAGATGACCTCGATGGAGACATAAACAATCTTGTAGTGTACGATGATGTGATGTTTGATAATCAAAACAACCCTGCTAGAATATTTTCACGAGGTAGGCATAAAAATACTAACGTGATATATGTCACTCAACGCTACACTCAGATTCCAAAAGTGATTCGCGATAACTGCAATATTCTTGCTGTATTCAACGGCGTTGATACACATACGCTACGAAATATTTGGCAGACATGGTGTTCCGATATGGACTTCAATGGATTCAAAAATTACTTTAGTCATGCTCAGTCAGTCCCACATGGATTTATAACAATAAATTTACACGACCCTCGTTCACGATATCGTATTGGACTTGATCAAATATTCGTTTAAATCATTTGTATTATCCCTGCAATCCTTTTAGCAGCAGGGAGGGTTATGACAACAATGATAGCAATTATTGGCAGCAATTTGAGGGTGGTTATGGCAACATATTTACGACAAAATCACTAAGGCTCCATTTGTAAAATGGGGTCTTTATTTTTTTTCGGTTAAAATATGAGATTTCGTAGGAAGGCTCTATTGGGCATTCTGAGGCTTTAATCGATTTTGTCGCAAAAATTTGTAGGGTTCACCATCCCTGCTGCTATCATTGAACTGACAAAAAGTTTTGATTTGTTTTCATACGTATCTAAATTCAGCTTCATCTTATACAAAATGTATTAATATTATCCGTGTATTATTATGGACGTTATCTAAACATGTTTGGATAAAATAATTAAAAAATATGATTGCATAACTTTCTTGATGACCACTACCTAGTCTTGCACAAAAGTTTATCATGCGAGTCGCAAAGCTGATAATTCAGAGGAATTGAAAACGTTCACTGTAAACCACACATAGATGGGTACATTTGTTGTCTTTGGAGACCGTTCATTTTTGTGACCTTCAAAGTGCGAGTATATATATTCATCAAAAGCGTGAATATGGATATTTCTGCTCTTAAAAGTTGCATTTGCGATCTATTGTGAAAGAAATAAAATAATTTGCGTTAGTTTATACCGATTAATATTTTCCAGGTATCGGATAATATACTAGATATACTAGCTATATCAAGGGTATATTACATTATTTGTCTTATGGGTACTGGTATACCGTACTTTTATGAATGCTCGGTCCATCTATATCAGTCACTGTATCACAGTCAATATATATATATATATATATATATATATATATATATATATATATATATATATATATATATATATATATATATATATATATATATATATATATATATATACTAATCAATCAATGGATTGCTGCCGGTGACTTTCTCCATTGATTTTCTAATTATTAAGCAAATGATATTTCTGATTCCGGTTCATCAATATCAAGAGAGAGAGAGAGAGAGAGAGAGAGAGAGAGAGAGAGAGAGAGAGAGAGAGAGAGAGAGAGAGAGAGAGAGAGAGAGAGAGAGAGGAGGAGGAGGAGGAGGAGGAGATTCCTTAACGATAACTGCTTACCTTTGTTACATTCTGCATCCTTTTTTAATTAAGTTAAAACCATTGACACTGATCTGTGCCATAAAGCCTAGTTTCAACAAATGAAGATTTTGTCTTAAACCGCGAACATTCACAAAACAAATGTTAAATAGATATGAATTATTTGTACGCGATCATATTCCTGATATACACACCCTTGTCGCCGCAAAGCGTTATCTGTGTCGAATTTGTGGCCAAAATAAGCCAGCAATTGTCCGTATTCAGGTTCATCCTGACATTTTGTGGGCCATTTTTACAGTCACAGCGATTGTGCATAGTTGACAACTCTGAGATGTCTTTAAATCGGATATTAAACACTCAGTGCAGGTATCAGGTGAATACCGTCTGTGTCCACTCACATATGCTGCTGCTTTCATTTCGTTTATTAGTTTGCCATTGATGTAAGGCGTTTAACTCTCCAATTGCTATCTTCCTCATTTTTTTCTAAAAGTTGTTAATGGTGGCTTTCATCATTCTGCAACATCCTTTTTTAATAATATTAATTTATGCCAAATGGTTTACCCATTGTGACGCACTGGATCTGCTTGTGTTAGTTTCGCAATCCATATAATGAGGGAAGCTAACAGCAAGTGGTATCAACTTGGGGCCCTTCCTCACCTGAGTATCTTACGATATTCTCTTTTGCAATTGTAATACGTGTTTTTGAAATTACGTATTTTGTTGAATTGTAATTATGCATAAATGGGATATATATTGACTTTGCTTCGGAGTAAGAACTTGTTATGGATGTAGTATATGTTTGCACTAGTGTGTGAGAAAATTATCGTAATTTTTGAGTAAAAATATCATTTTCATTTAGATTCCCTGCAGATATGATTCCATGTAAGGCATGTTTCCGATTTAGGTCGTTTAAGTTTGTTGGTCCCACTAGTAAACGGCTGCCAAATTTCTCGACATGCAATAGGCTCAGCCCATTTTGAGTACCTAACTACTCAACATTATAGATATAAACACTCAGATATGTCTTGTTGACTTTCTGTGTTCAGCTTGCCAAACATGAGGTCGCATGTTCGAAACTCTCAGCTGCATCCCAATTATTTTATATATTTTTATTGTAAGTTTAGGTTTAAACTTGAATCTAGAATGTTTATTTCACATATTAATTTCATAACGATTGAAGGAAAATAAAAGCGTGGTGAAACTCTCTAATCTCATGTTACAACTTATTTTACTTTTCATATTTTTATTTCAAAACTTTATCACTTCCGTTCTAGGACGGGCAATTCAGCTGCCAAATAAGAAGTCGCTAGTTCGAAACTTGCAGCGGTATCCAAAATCACTTTGTTATTTATCTTTCTTTCAATCTTTTCTTCAACTGCCCACTCCATTTTTTAAATATTTTTTTCTTTCTTTTGTTGAAACATTTCTTATTTCTTCTATCATCCCCGTCCTTGGAAGGTAATTAATTGTCTTTATGTGTGCCCCGGATGCCAAACATAAAGTCATGAGTTAAAAACTCGCGTCGGCATTTCAAGATTTTTGTATTCTCTTCCAAAGATGGGCAAGTAACTAATGTTCTATATAAATACTTACAACTGCCTGTGTATCCACGCTGCAAAGCTATTTAGTTGGGGGGAAAAAACTATTTTAGCAGCACAAATTCGTCGATGCGTCACAAC
The DNA here is from genome assembly GCA_016746295.1 of Potamilus streckersoni. Classification (NCBI taxonomy): domain Eukaryota; kingdom Metazoa; phylum Mollusca; class Bivalvia; order Unionida; family Unionidae; genus Potamilus; species Potamilus streckersoni. Next base: position 1,345,633 of record JAEAOA010000769.1, on the reverse strand, counting down.
TGTTCCTCCCTCTCCCATTCTAGAACCTGGAATATGACCTTTGAACAGAAAAATATAAAAATTGTTTCACCACCATCTCTTACAGAGCTGAAAATGTTTTCATATAAATAAATATCAGAGATAACTGTCATTTACAGGCATATGTAATTAACTAAGTGGCCAAGAACTACATACATCACAACGACAAGTTCAAGTTTTATTACCTTCTTGACATTTTTCTTTTAATTCTTGGCGATTAACTCACTGGAGCCTTTTACTGTTGCGGTCTCTCTCTCCACTATCATATTAGCCCGCAATACTTTAGAACTATCTGCTACGCTCTGAATTTGTTCTTTTTATTTTTCCTTCAATCCTTATGAAATTAATCTGCGAGATAATCATTCGAGAGTCAAGCCAAGGCATATTACCGAGATGACACGTGTTCTTACGGTTTGTTGGATATTTTATCAACATAATTCTGGATAACTGCTCACTCGCTTGACAGTTATGTTTTGCACCTTTCTTGATCTTTGATCTACTGCCAATGTTCAAGTATGATGCGGGTTTCGTCTTTGTCACGTAATTGGTCATAGATGACGAATTTTTATGTTATGTCTGTTAAACATATTTCATTAGCAACATCTGCTTAACAGTTACATATATTATATTTTAATTATGCAAATTGCGACAAATGGACACATCATTTTCAGAAAAACTTTAAATTGCCTAAACCCTGGCCATCCCCATGTTGGTCTGACTACGAACAAAATCAGTGATTAGTGTCACAAATGGTGAATCCAATCCAGACGTTGTGATGGCCCTCAAAGAAGACCTAAAGAAACAAGGGGCGGAATTTAACACATAATGGAAAATTTTGTGTCCTTGGGTGTACATTGCTGGATCTGATGGTACATTTGCAACATTGCTAACTTATAAAGTCATAGTCACGGATCATATGCCTATATGTATTTCATAGCATGTCCTTTTATTTCGAGTGAATACCTAAAGTTTGGTAGTTTTTCTTCAAATGTACTTAACTTTCAACAGATGAGATGTGTGTGTGTGTGTGTGTGTGTGTGTGTGTGTGTGTGACTCTTCAGGTAGAACTGCAATATATTATTTTTGTTTTTATATTTGTAGCAGTTTTATTATTTTAGCAGTATTTTGGCTTTTACTGAAGTAATTCTTAGTAATTTCCGAACAATATGAGGAGAAATGAATTTTGTATTATGTATACGAGTTACTATTATATTTACATAGCATTCTCTGCTAGGGCTGAGATTAGTTGTGCTAGAATGTTCAATATGAATCAGATGTTAAATCCGATATTATCATGGTTTCCAGCGATATTCATACAAACATGGAAACTAGTCATGTAAATTATTTACATATTGTGGCTTGAGATGAAAAATCCATCAGATATGGACACGGGTAGCTAAGTGATTTAACATGTTTTTTCTTTACAGATCGCAGATACTGATACATAAATCCACGTGGGTCAAATCATCACCCTCAGCCAATGTTGATATATGAGGCAGCTTCCAATGTTCTTGTTTTCTTTGTCGGGTTCGTCTTCCACCAAATATGCTGGCCGCCATGTATGCTCTATCGTGTCCTGAAAATGGCATTAAATCCATAAGACTTCTAATCACAAACCCACAGGGCATATTCAAGACTGAGCAAACTCACAAACCCACAGGGCACATTAAAAGACTGGGCACAATATTTGCTGCACATTTATTGTGTATATTCGTGGTAATTGATGGCAATATATCAATAATACTTAATCTTCTTGTTCGATGCATATAATATTTGAATTACTTATGAATTATTAAATATGTCTCGCAATCCGAACTGATGTATGTGTCAGCTAATGTTGTTAAGAAACAAGGTTCGGACAAAGTAACAAAGAAAACTGTAAGTCCAACAAGCTTTGTATCTTTAAAAGAAAAAATTATTTCACTAGAAAACACTGTAAAAATATAACAAGGTCTTACAGTTTGTGAATATAATCCAAAATTAATCTTGGAATTTGAAAATATAAGTCATATGACTAAAAAGTTCTAATTGAATCCAACTTCGAATCCCGATAAAATTAAAATATGGAAGGCGATGAGGTCAGATGTGGTCGTTGTTCTGATGTCAACAGTTCCTGGTTGAATCACAATTTATAATGTTCAAATTTAGAATTCCAGCATAAATTTCCAATAAATGACTTTATCTATGAATTGTGATGAAGAAGAATATCATCCAGAGTGAATAAATTATTTAAATAAGAAAAATTAAATTCCAAATGGCAACAGCAGGAGTACCTTTCAGCCTCAATGTATTATTTACAACTGACAGAAAAACACTGAGAATGAGTAATTAAACCCAGCTAAGAACGCAGTTTCAGACCTACTTGATGAGTCATGTGATCACTTACTACAAGCCAATAAGCACGTAGGCTAATAAAGCTTAGCTAAGAGTCAAACATTCCCATACTGGAAATGATTTGTTTGAAATAAAAAGCTGTTTACAAAAGAGCCAACAAGTGGGCTGAACATGACCTTGATAATGACAGATCATTGCCACTTTATGTTTGCCAGTCTCTGAACCAAAGTCAGATAAAAATAATAATAAAGCAATATTTTTGTGTTGTAATCAAGCTAAAAGAACTGAATTGAATTTACTGGGAAAATATCAAATCCAATTAAAAAATATAATTACAATAAAATTTAATAAAACAAAAATAAAATAAAAAGAATTTAAAATTAACACACAAGCAATTAAATTACATATAAGTAACAATGTCATGCATCATCACATTCATCGTGTTTTGTGGATTCCACTAACTTTCTTTGACGAAAGAAACATAGCGAGAGAATACTAAACCACACTCCTACATTTAGTTCTCCTTGAACCTATTGCGAATGAATCAAGAAAGTTGTTACAGTTGAAATTCATGACTAATTATTTCGTAAAGTGTAGAGAACTAAATTAACAATTGAGTCTAGAATATTTTAAAACCATTAGAACTATTGGTTGGTTGGTTGTTTACTTGCTTGCTTGCTTGATTGATTGATTAATTGGTTGGTTGGCTGGTTTGTTGATTGATTAATTCATTGATCGATCGATCGATCGATTGCTTGCTTGATTGATTGATTGATGTACAGTTTGTTCAGAAAGCCATATGTGCACGCAATATTCAATTTTAAAATCTGAATTATATATCGGACGGAAAATATTGTCACTATATTTATTATTAAAATATTAAAAATCTTTTCTTTCGCTATAAATTGCTGCTAATATGAAATACAGGCCTCTCAATCTCTTTTCTTTAGAAAGTACTGTCAGAGCTGCTCAGGACTGACTAAATCTCTCGAAGCTGCTCAGAAACGACCAAAGTACATTTTATTTACAATCAGAATGTACACACAAAGTAAGTTCTACAATTGTTTTGCGAAATCTACTTCGTGTTGCCAATATAATCGTTATTTATAAGAGATGGTGACATTATTTTGCAGTTGATACAAGTTCATTATTGATGCGCAATGAAAAAAATTTTGAATTTCAGTTACTAAGGTCCACGCTCAAGTACAATCTTCCTTGTACCTGATCTCCTTCATTACGTGTTTATCACACTTAATGGAAGTGAGATTTTGATTTTATTTTGTTTTTTTTTTTTGTTTTTTTTGGCTTTTTGTCATATTATCAATTCTAGTGGTTGCAGTTGGTCTGTACATGAGATAAGCAGAAACAATGGAGTGTTCCCAATGTCTTTAATTTAAGTTAGTATTTTCGAACTTCGATAGGATCGCCTCTCTTTGATGTTCAGCACTCAGACGACAATAAGTGATTAATCTTCACATGTTCTCATAGAGTTGGTAGTATGGTTAGAGTGTTATTGCCTGCGTCAGCTTCAGATTTCATTTCCTCTGGTGAACACACGGTGCAATTAAGTTTAATATTGTTTTTACTGAGCTTATTAAGGCATTAAGTTTCAGTTGCCGCGTCATATAGAAAATAACTCCCGAAAGGCAACTGACACATTATACCACGATCAAATTCAGGAAATAAATTAATCATTTATATATGCAATTATTTTACTTTTTAATTCTATTCGGTTTTTTAAATATATTTAGTATCTGTTTTATAGCGTTATTTACGTCTATTATCGATGGTTTCTGCTACGTATCTAGTTATAAAACAGGGGATTCTCAATTAATAACGTAATATCTACATTAGAAACACAATTATATATATATATATATATATATATATATATATATATATATATATATATATATATATATATATATATATATATATCGGACTGATCAGATCTTTGAGTTGTGTTCATACCTTTGGTATTATTGTTTAGTAAATTCAAGTGACCTCCTTTTTTGCCAGTTTAGTTTCATTATTTTGTGTTCGTCATATTAGGCCGTTGCATATGTTAAATGACGACATTAAATAATTACTAATAGCCGAAGTTTTGTTTAGGCAATATCACGAATTTAAGTATGAACGAAAATGTTTCTTTATCTTGCAAAAACCACAAAAATGATACCCACGAAAGCAAATGATACCACGGTGACATTTATACCTATGTACCAAAAGGTGGAAAACAGATGAGTTCGATGAACAATTTTAAGTACACATTTAGTCTATTTTCACAGAGTAACCAATGGAAGACAAACCGATGACCTCAGTGCTATAGTTTGCACAGATCACAAGACATTCCCTGGGAACATGGGCAAAAGTAGCTTTGGCAGTTTAGCAATAATGGAATATCACTGAAATTGTCCTTCTCGCCCTTCACTGCTAAATGATAAAGGATAATTAAATGAAGAAAATGGAACAATCCCATTGGCATAATATCTGGACATTTCTTCATAATTAGCATTCCTTCCTCCACCCACCTGTAATGAATTGTGCATTACCAATAGCCTTCACTTTGCTTGTGAAAGTCATGAATATTAGATCACTTATTAAAATGGAATTATATTTTGAAACGGTGCCAAACGAACAATTATATATTCACTTGCTGGTCAATTATTGATCAAAGACCAGGCAAAGATTTGACAAGGCAGATGTTTTTACTCAAATCAGAGTATATTGATTTATAATGTGGGGTAGTGACGCTAGAGGTTACTACCAACAAATAAAGCAAATTAAGATTTAGAAAAAGAAAAAGTAAAACTTTTAGAGTCCTGTATCTCTTCTGCGTCGTCATTGGAACTTTACGAAGCAACAGACATCCTACCCTTAATCATCTTTTCTGATTTACTCTGCAAAACATGTTCTTGTGTGTGTGTGTGTGTGTGTGTGTGTGTGTGTGTGTGTTTAAATCAAACTTTATCCATTTTAAGAGGTATGCGAGCTATCCATATACCTATTTAATGTTGTGCAACGTAACTACCTACCTACCTTCATGTATGTATGTATGTATGTATGTATGTATGTATGTATGTATGTATGTATGTATGTATGTGTATATATATATATATATATATATATATATATATATATATATATATATATATATATATATATATATAAAGAATACAAATCATATGGCGAATAACAACCCTTTCAAGCGTACTGGATCCACCAAGGGATCACGTGTGTCAGGGATTAATTAAAATAGATGCAATAAACTGACGACGAACAGTACGAAACTAGTAACTAACTAGCCTAAGCGCTTTCGACTCTTAATGAGTCTTTTTCAAAGGCAAATACAAAACATAGTTACGACAAACAAATAAACACAAAAACGTTGTGTTTGTAAACCTCTACATGGCTGTCTTCACATGTGCTAAAACTATAAATACAACCAGCTTGTATAGACTAGATGCGGAAACTGAAAACGTTGTATAATTCCCTAAAAGTCTACAAGCCAAAGCGACATCTATTTTTACTTTTTGTACATATGTAACGCAGATTATATCCCGGATATTTGATTCTATACCGGTTATTCTTATAGTAAAAATTGAAGGATAATAAGAAGATTTAGAAAATGTTAAATTTTACTAGTGCATAGTTTTCATTTTCTAGTCTTCTTGGCTTAGACCGCTTGGTTTCAATGTTCTAAGGCGGCGTATCCAGTATGATTCCTTTTCCTTCCTGGTTTCGGAACTCCAGCTGTGGTTGTTAGCAATAGCGATAAGTATTATATCACTGAAAGTGTGGCCAGGGGAGGAGAAGTGTTCTGCGACCGGGCTTCTGTACAGCTTTTTTGTCATCTAATCAGATCTATGAAGGTTTATCCTTTTGTGTAGCTTTTCAGTTTCTCCGACGTACTGAAGGCCACAGATCTTACATATGATGAGATAAATCACATTCTCTGTTTTGCACGTTTTGTTTGGACCATGTATGTTTAGTTTTTCTTTAGTCACTGTGCTAGTGAATGTCTTGGTTGTATATATATATATATATATATATATATATATATATATATATATATATATATATATATATATATATATATATATATATATATATATATATATATATATATATATACAATGAATGCATACATGCAAAATTTATAATATTCTATATATCTCTAATATATTTCTATAAGAGTCTAAAGTTTAGCATATGATGCAATTTTAAAATTAGAACGTCCCCACCCCCACTAGCAGTTGGACTTGTCTTCATAGCAGGTTATCTTGTCTTGATAATAGTTTAATTGAATAACAAAATTAGTCGTTGTAATAACAAATGCTGAAAATGCAGGTTTGAGCTCGTCCTGTATTGTAACCGTTCGATTCAGCATAAGTACTATATATAGCAACTGTCATCTTTGTATGTCCTACATTGTTAGGTGATTTAGTTAACTCTGTAGTTTTGTATGATTTAATTTGGGTAAGTGGTTTCAATTAGATCAATAAAGACGTTATCAATAACCCCCATGACGGTTGAATGTCGTGCAAGGACAACTGCTAAAGAAATGCAAACAAATGTAATACTCCTTGATCTCAGCACAGCATTTAAAAAGATAAACCACGAAAAAATAGTTCGTATGCTTCCTTTCTTAATTTAAAGTCAAGTTTAATTAAGTATTAGGAGTAAAATTTATGATAATATATCATTCAAATAAACTTATAAAACATGTCCAATTTGCGATTTAATTTTTTAAACGCAAAATGGAAGTTTAAGTTTAAGTGTTGTAATTGGACAAATACAGCTTTATATCCTTTAGAATGTGGAAATTAATTTCACCATTATCTTTCACTCCTCATGTGTAAATAAATTTTCTACTTTCTGATGTTTGCATTTTCTTTAGCATTGTGTCTTATTCCTTCTTTCTTTTATATAATTTTGAATAATTTTCTTGTTCACGTTCTTATAATAGCAAAGCATACGCAAACATTTAATCTCATAATTGCTTACTGTCACGTATACACGCATACACTGAATGTATCCATGCATATTTTTGCATGTCATCTGTGTTATATTTACGTATTAGCTTTGTATGTACTATATAGTACAGGATTAAAACTAATGTCACACCTCATCTAAAAGTTGGATTTGTCTTGATAATTTGGCATTTTTCTAGACAATATGTTAATCAAATAACACAATTTAGTTATTGTAATAATAAATGCTGAAATTAGTAGGTTTCTTATAGGCTGATAATAATAAACGTAAAAGTCAAGCTTTTTACAGTATTGTGTAATTCGTTATACCTATATATTTCAACATAAAAGTTTACATTGTCTATTATAAGCAAAGAATCCTCTAGCTCACAGGTGCATAACGTCAAGAATCTGACAAAAATCTTTCATTTAAAATAAACACATCAAAATTTATTTGGTGTTTTCTAATTGGAAAATTTCTGAACGCATCGAAGGTGCTCAATTCTGTCTTTCTTGTCATGAATGGGTTGCTGTAATAGCCTGACAACCATTCAGTTCCATTTGTCAATATGTTTGCTGATCTTTACGTGAGGTGCTTTTTTGGAACATAATATCAAACAGCATGTCCACCGTTTCAATACATTCTACCCTCTACATAAATAGTCTGCTTAATGTCATTTTTAACAAGGCAAACTCGTAACAGGTGACTATAGCTGTAAATAATGAATTAGATCAGATACATAAATTTAGATAGAATTCATGTGTGAAAAAAGACTGGAAATACCGTGTCATCTAGATTACTGCAACAGACACCTCTATGCCATAAAATATATCCTACCTAGAAAAGATTAATTACCAGTATCAACACTCTTTCCTTGAATTTACATTATGATGATTTTACTAATATGTGCAAAATACCACTTCAGACATCATTAAAAGAAATATCAAAATGAAACTAAAAAAAATATAAAAGCAAGAAATAAGTTAATATGAAAAACATTAATTTTTACACAGACAGAAGTGAATACTGAAAATTCCAACTCGATTTTAGAATACACATTTAGTACTAGTTACTAATTTTAGAAATGGGAAAGTACCAGGAAAATTCCTATTGCATTTTTAAAATGATAATGTCATACATTTCATTCGATGATTCCGCGATAATCATGTATTTCCCACCCATATAAATTATGTATGATTCTGGATTGCTTGGTATCTTAGCTTTTTCAGACATAATCTTTGTAAATGATATTTCATACTTTAACATTTAAATGTATTTTATCACAAGGTAGAATGTACTGGTTACCGGTAAAAGACATTTGATTTTAGGTAAAGCATCACTTGAACAGGAAATTCTCCTTTTTTGCTGGACTCGGTTTAACCCGTTTTGGTGGCGCAGCATGTTTGATTCTGGAGAAACCAAGCAACCTCGATCCCGCTTTATAAACGCCATTTTATAAGGTAATTGTGCAGATTAAACACGATAGATTCAGAACTATGCAATCATCAATACTAGCTTTTATTGACACACTAGCAGTCAAAGAAATTAATAGGTCTATGCACTGTTGGTGAACTTAAAGGGACGAATTCTAAAAGACATTTTGTTCAAACATTCTTTATAACTTTCTATTTTTAGTAAGACCATTACAGTGGATAAGCCTATTCAATGTCGAAAAAGTGTTTGTATTTTAAAATAATTTTGTTTCATACTGCCTTTAAATTTGCCCAGACTTCAACGAACGATGGGTCAAATGTATTTTTAACTTTCTTAGAAAATGAACACCGTATATTGTTTTGTAGGAGGGGCGCAGTTTAATGATATGTATGTCCTTTGGAGTTTATTTAAAATACTTCCTCAAATAACTAATGGAATTAAAAACCTTGGCAATTCAAGAGCTTAGTTATTTTGACTTCCAGTTTGAATCAGAAGTAGGCCTTGAAGCAGACGAAGACAACCGCGGTATTAAACGACCATTTTTGCGAGCTTTTGTTAACAATCATTTTTGAGATATTGTTGTACAACCTTTGTATACCGTAATGCCTTCACTAGTTTGTCACGTATATTAATCTATTCTAACACAATTGTTTCATATTAGTCACACCCACAATACCTTGCAGAAAATAACCCCTGATAACTTGCAACGCTGACACAAATTTGTACGGAATTACGGCTGCGTGGACGGATATCTGATAAAAGCATACGTCTAAATGAAACGAAATTTAATTTGATTGCTCAAAGGGTGTGTCTGTAATATGACCTTTGCATCTTTACTCGTATGTACTGAAATACTTTTCATCTATGTCGCACCATACTTCATGAGAGTCTTGACTATTTCAGTTGAAACGTAGCGGTCAGAACGTTATCTGCAAACATAATGTAACACTGCATTCATAAGTAAAGACAACAGTGAGAAATCATTGATTATATAACACCGCAATTGCACATGATGAAAAGAATTTAATATTCTGAAAATTATATCAACCCAAAAAGTCATAAAGGTGTCAACGAAATTAATAACAATTTTGCCTATTCTCCTAAACCTTTGAATCATACTTGATTTGTTGGTGTTGAACTAAGCTTGGGCATTAAACCTCCCAACCTTATATTTATGTATTTTTCACCTCATTTTGATTACATTTTATCGCTGAAGTATAAAAATATGAATTTTATTTTGTGTCAATTTTTGAGTTGGGGGGTGAAAAATCACGATAAATGATGAGATTCACATTAACGTATGACGAAGTACAATTTTTCTACTTCATCAGGGACATTTGATTATATTTTTTTTTCTCACGTTTGACATAAAGTTCTAGAACTCTAGCATGTGATAGCACTTTCGAAAATGGTGGATTCAAATGGTAATGCCAATGCTGGCAAAGCTTCTGAAGCATTGATATCACAGATTAAGTCACTTATGTTCGACATTCTACATAAAGAATTGATGTAGTTATAAAGACATGGAATCTGAAAGTGGTGGCAATGATCAATCGCCTGGAGATTCTTGCAGCACTGACTTGAGAAACTCGGAAACTTAGTATATATATATATATATATATATATATATATATATATATATATATATATATATATATATATAGAATACAAATCATATGGCGAATAACAACCCTCTCAAGCGTACTGGATCCACCAAGGGATCACGTTTGTCAGGGATTAATTAAAATAGATGCAATAAACTGACGACGAACAGTACGAAACTAGTAACTAACTAGCCTAAGCGCTTTCGACTCTTAATGAGTCTTTTTCAAAGGCAAATACAAAACATAGTTACGACAAACAAATAAACACAAAAACGTTGCGTTTGTAAACCTCTACATTTCTATCTTCACATGTGCTAAAACTATAAATACAACCAGCTTGTATAGACTAGTTGCGGAAACTGAAAACGTTGTATAATTCCCTAAAAGTCTACAAGCCAAAGCGACATCTATTTTTATTTTGTGTACATATGTAACGCAGATTATATCCCGGATATCAAGGCCAAAGAACTCAATCAAACAACTGGTTTTATCGATATTCCGGCTAGATCAGATCCATCAAAAAGGCACATAACCCCTGGCACCTGTGTAAATGCTTTCTAGAATCAGAATAAATAGTGAATAAAAGAATCTTCTATACTTTTGAAAAGATCATAGGATCCGATGAAGCTCTAGAATACCTTTAGAAATGTGGAACTTATTGATTATTTCACAAGTACCAGGAATTCGTTTGAAGTAATAATGCAATGGAATTCACTCGGTTAAAAGGCAACCATGTACTTCTCTAACTTCAATTGACAAAAGTCCTCAAATCTCCATGCAAAATAAATCTCTTACACTGCGCACGATATATCTTCCACCAAGCACTCGAATCAATCAGTATGATGTTCACCTTCTTATTGAACATTTACAAATACCTTAATTATACGTTGTGACGTTAATAGCCTCCATATTCATTGGGGCTACATACATATCAAAGAGAAAAATGAACAAATGGACAACTTTGTTCGAAAAACCATCTCCCTTATAACGCTACGTCGTATACCTAACCCTTCCCTACAAGAGGATTGTACTCGTCCTTTTATATGACAGTCTGCGATTAATTTATTTTATTTAATGTCTCATGGGAAATTGGTGACGGCCTCTGTAGCAGTGATTACTTTCAAATACACATAAGTGATACTCTGAAACTTCAAATCTATGGCAGGATAAAAAAAAATTAGTCACGTAAATTGGACAGCGTTTCAGTCCAGTACCAATCAAATTTTATAGTTGATCCTTTTGTAAACATATTATGTCCAAAAGCCTTAATTACAAAGATTTTTGAATGATGCAGGTGAAAATTTCATACTAGACTTTACCTGGACCTTTAATATCATTTCCACATTCAAATTACGAAACACATTCCTTGAAGAGTACTCAATACACAAATAAACATTTACGATTAAATGTGCGAAAGCAGCCAGTTTGTGCCGGCATACTGAGAAGCAACAGTGATGCCGGCCTTTGTAGCTATCATCGAATATAACCAACAGTGTGCATTTTTAATAACGCTGCCGGAATGGTAAATGAGAGACTCCTCATGTGTCTTCGCTGCTGCTGCAATATCCCGTGGTGTCAAATCCAGTTCTTTGTTAGTTCCGTTGATCTGGCTCACAATATATATCTTTCAAAAATAGCAACATGTCAGAATCCGTGAAAAGTAGGACTAAGTAGAAACATGCAGACAAAATGTATTAATTTATGATAAAAGCAGGCAATCGTCGATAATAATTACTTATTTCAAAATCATTAAATGATCCTACCATTTGACTTACGTCAAGACAAACAAACTTGTTATCGCCTGAAGTAGGAAACAAGGATTGATAAATAAATGATAGTATGAATAGCTAAGATACATTGTTTTTAATGGTGTAAAAGATTTTTAATGAAGTACTAACCTATGCGCCATTTGCGAGTATCATAGTATTTGCAAGAAACGAGTAAAGATGATGATATTAGGACTTAGATTAAATGCTTAGCAAGAAAAGTCCAGAAAACACATTCTTCCAGCCAGGTTTAAATTACAATAATGGACACTAGTTATCATATATGTGTATTGTATAACATTTGTTTCTTCCCCTGCTAGGATAGTTATGACATCTTTATAAATATATTGACCTTGCATCTCATATCTAAATTGATTTAATCGATTTTCGAGTTTCCTGCTGACCAGAATATTTTCTTTTCTAATTATAGTCGAACAAAATCTATTCAATGTGCAAGTTTATATCGTATATTTCATAATTGTGCTATATTTGTACCATTTTTATTGGAATCACTTTTATAAATGAGCCAAGAATGTTATTTCAATATCATACATTCATTAACATTATGGACCAGATGTCTCTTGAACTAAGTTTTAATTTAAAGGGAAAAATGTGTATTATTTTATTCTAATGTACGTGTAAGCTTTGTGGAAATTACATTTACTTTTCGCACAAAACAATACATAATAAAGAAATAAATTTGGACGATGAATAAATGATTATCTATCTATCTATCTATCTATCTATCTATCTATCTATCTATCTATCTATCTATCTATCTATCTATCTATCTATCTATCTATCTATCTATCTATCTATCTATCTATGCCGAGAACAAAACAAAATAATGAGAAGGGGTATAGACAAAACAAGCTTGTGTGTGAAAAGAGCTCTTCAGCCGTACAGTGCCTACAGTATCATACTCACCTTGAAAATATTAATTCCACGCATTATTTGCAGCGTGCGAAATTGCCACCAGCCAGTTGGTCCGATGTCAACCAAATTCAGGTCATAAAGGCGAGCAAAACGAATAAGCAGTCCATGGTCAATTGGAACTCTATGCATATAGAGAATATTTAATCAGCATGTTTAATATTTTTTTCTGATATTAAAAGAAACAGTAAAATATAGGTTGTAAAAAATAATAGTGAATTGTTTATGATAACCATTTGTGAATCTTTGTGAGATGATAAAATAAATTTCTGGTAACGTAATCTACGATCATTAGATGCTCGTAAAGCACATGCTACTTCCGATTCCCAACGTCAACGTATTTTTGATGCTTGAAAGCCACCTAAGGTTAAAAAAAGCCGATGAAACAAACAAAGACAAAGACAAAATAACTATTCTACTCGAATAGAACGCTGTGAAATGAAAACGATATTTTAGTTACAGAAATTGCTTGGAATATAGAAACAGTATGCATTCTTTAACTTCGACAATGCTGTTATACTTGGTTTACCACAGCATCGTCAATGATATTCGAGACTATAATCTTTTGTAACAACATGCAAAACTCTGAAAAAGATATCACTTTTGATACAGGACTAAGCTGTAATTTATGTTTATACTGTTGCGTGCCACAGGTAAACATACATGGTCTTCTCTTTAAAAGAAATTATATCACAAACATAGGATAAGCAAAATTAAACACAAGCTGATCCAGACGACGTCTGAATTTGACAATTTATTTACATCTCAAGACGTTGATATAAAAGTTCAAAGACGCGGATGGTATTTATAATGCTGAGCTGAAGGAACTATAACTGATCGGATGCTAATAAGCATACATTTGATCCAATCCCAGATCAAGCAATCCACAGCAGTATTTCATCTGTCCGCTTTCCTTAAAAAATAATTTATGAGCAGCTGTACATTGGATACCGTATCTTCCTGGTCTAGTTCTGATACTGTCGTCGATGCCAAGTCAATGCATAAGGAGCCTGCTTTTATCAGACTTGTTACAAATGGTTAACTTATGATTCCCAGGATCTAAATGAGATATATATGGGTTGGGACATTGATCACATTTTTTCAGTAAATAGTGGCAATGATACGCTAAATTGAACGAAATTTAATAAATAATAAATGTGATGCAAGTATATTATTTCTCTATGTTCCATGTTTCGTTATATAAATAACCAGACTGCTCCGGTGGCCTAGTGGTTAGAGTATCCGCCTCGGATGCGGGAGGTCGTGGGTTCGAACTCCGGCCGAGTCATACCAAATTCTTACGAAATTGGTACTAACAACTACCTAGCTTGGCGCTCAACATTAAGAGACTAGTGCCTACTTAAATGTTTCATTGAATCATTAACATTATTTTGTCTTCTTGTATAATGAAATAAAGAACCATATTATTGTGGCTTTGACCAGTAGCATCGTAAGAATAATGACCCTATGGGTTTGTCGAACTCTTTGGTGAGTTTTCCGCACTGATATTTTTTTTTTTGTGGCAGCATGAATCCTTTGTAATTTTCATAATAGCCATGCAAAACTAGCATCGATCAGGAAACATAACAGATTAGTTCTACTTTAAGCGCTGTCTAGTGCTGGTGGCTTGTAAATTTTAGCAGAATGAACAGAAGAGACCCTAATATGTAAGTGTACATTTGCTGGTGTTTATATACGGGATTTGTACCCTTAAGTCGAGAATTATGAAAGGGTTATTTTAAGGGTTATAATATAAGTTTTAACTTTGCATGACTACAGTCAGATGAAAGTACTGTCTCGGTTGAGAAGACAAACTTAGCATACAAATCGCATTCAACTTTGAACACTGATTAAAATATATTACGAGTAAAATGTTTCAAAATATTTCTGCTGAATGATACAAATCTGAAGAGATAAATTTTTAAACATGAAATAATTTCTTTGAGAATATGGCCTAAAGAATTACTATTTTCAAAATGGTACGTAAACGTATACAAATAATACACATAAGAAAAGCTATTGAAAAAGAATTGTTTAGTTTAAGTTTTTTAAGAGTTAATAATCAAGTTAGTATTGACAAGTTGTGAGTAGCAGCTCAAATTCTATGTGGTATCACATCATATTTATTCTAACAAACGATTACCTCGCAATGTTTGCCTTAGAATCAATTGTTGTTAGGTTCAATATCGCTGATGTCAAAAGTTACTTACGATATAACTGACATCTCAGCTATGTGTTAAAGAATATTAACCTTTGCAAGCTCAACACAATGATTTAATTCCAGAAAATTCACTGCATATTCCCTAAGAAAACGAAATTATAGATCTTGTCCTCTTGCCAAGCCAGATAAGTAATCAATACAGATTTGGCTACTTAAGTAGGACAGTTAAATCATCACTCGGCAGATAATCATAGACTAGGAAAAGGAGCAGAACGGTTGTGCTTTGGGACGTGGTATTCCAATTTACATTGTTAACTATACCAATCGAAATCTTGCTCAGAGAATGTGATAAATCATATAACTGTGAACTATTTGCCTTAGGTCCTAAATAAGGGAAATTCATCTTGTAACTTTGATTTTGATAGCACACATACACACACGTGTATATATATATATATATATATATATATATATATATATATATATATATATATATATATATATATATATATATATATATATATATATATACACACACACACACACACACACACGAGAGAGAGAGAGAGAGAGAGAGTAAACTCAATGTAAAGACACACCATCCTAATATACCAACTCGTTACTGGGACTGACAAACATATACTACAGCAACACTCTAAAATGTTCTGGGTCAAGCGGACAATTCATTTCAAAATATTATTCTGAACAAGGCAGCGAATTTTTATTCTTGACAACCGTTATCGGGTCGATTGGTTCAAACGGTTCCTGGATGGGTTTTTTTTTCGGGAGGGGCAACCTTGGGTGAAGATATACTGAATTAAATAGGACGACATCCGCTAGATATCGATGAAGATTACAAAATATTGGTTCTCGAGTACATTTAAAAACTCGTCATCATCACACAGTTCACGCTAGGGCGGAACAATGGTTGGTGCGTCCACCTTGGATGCGGAAGGTCGCGAATTTGAACACCGGCCGAGTCATACCAAAGACTTACAACAATGGTACTAACATCTACCTCGCTTGACGCTCAGCATTAAGAGATTAGTATTAGGCCCGGTCAGCCTGGTGTCAGGATAATGTGACTGGGTGAGACATTATGCCACATGTCTGCGGCATGATGCCCTAGTGCTAGACATCACAATAAACTGCCACACTGCAGGCATCGTAGCGATATGACTGAAAAAATGTTAAAGCTATTTGAAAAATCTAAATCACACACACATTCATATTTTGCAAATAAGAGTTTCAATATTGATTATTACTACTACCTACACTTTTGCCTTTTAATTACCTCCTGTTACATAAATTATCTCCAATAACTTGTGTCAAATGTCACAATAAACATACAAAATATATTGAATCAGTGATATATAAGCATGTATAAAACCATTATGCATTACCTATATAAAAGACACCTTGTAATCTGATATTTATATAAAGTAGAACAATTTATTAGGTCATTTTCTATAAAGGAAATTGTATATTTTGTCACAGTGCCAGTTCTATACATATATGTTCTGTTTAAGTAGGACATTTAAATCCTCTCGGTAGGAAAGTATTGACAAAGTTTCAGTTATCGATCTAACAGAGCAGACGAGTTACTCCGATCAAGGCATGTAGATAATATGCAAAAGTGGTGGAGTGTAATACCAAAAATATTATAACTTAAAATTATCAATGAAACAAAAAAGCTAGTCAAAGTTGTTGATGGTCTAGGTCTTCTCTCGCAATCATTGGAAAAAAATTAACATCAGAGATACACCCCTGTAGGTACTTCCTCTACCATGGATGATCACTAAAAGGCGGCTTTACTGTAAGGCTGTGTGCAGATTTAGAATTAGATGTGGATTTAGAAATAAATATTGAAGAGCAGAAACTGTTCACTAGAAGTCAACTAGAGGTTATCAAGTTCATTTTTGTACAATTTCATTGGGAACTTTCTTCAATTTTGAAACAACGCTTAACCCTTAAATTGTTTACGATTTTATTGCAGTTAACGTTTATCTTTGATTACCCTCAAAATAATTTTGAACGTATGTATGATTCCTAAATCAAGATTTTGAAACTCCTCGATTTTTACTTGCGACGAAATTATTAGTGCTGAAAATGGAAGGCTAGATAATATTTGAGATAATTTATATGATAATTAATGTAAGCTCTACTTTTCTATGTCATATTAACTTGTGTAGAAGTCGATATTGAAAGTGCAGTACATTTTAAGGGTTAATTTTCACCCACAACACCTATGCTAATTGGGCATGTTTACCTCCATTATTTCGTCTTCCTGACAAACGGCAAAACACAAGAACAATTTTGCATATATATAATGAGTACATGAAAGGTATAATCTTTAGGTTTAGTTTTGTGTTTGCTTGCCAAGTTGTATCTACCAGAGATCTATCAAAAGCATCCTTCAGATTAATGCAGACCCGGCCACGTCAAAGGGAAAGGATATACACTGGTCCTGTATGAGAGTTCCGTGTTAATCCTAGGATTCAGTAGACTTCTTCCTGTTTTCACCAATACATTAATTTATGATTGTACATACCATTATGTTGTTCAAGGCAGTAGAGAATCTAAATAATTGTGAAATATTTGTCTCAAGTTCGAGATAGGAGATTTTCCCATCAACGTGAATATAGTTTATTTTTACTATGCTCATTTCTGGGCCAACATAGTACTCATCTTCTATCCGAACTGGGTGCGGGCGTGAAGGCGTGTCGTCTTAAAATGAAAGCACGTGACACAATTTTGGTTTCAGCAAAGAATTTAAGCAGAGGCAATTATGTGACCTCTTGATGTCATGGTGGAAAGATGTCTTCTTAACGTATGTAGCTTACTTGCTCGTTAAACTCAGCCCAACATTGTCAAGAGGTTTGAGTTTAACAGTACAGTAACACATGGCGCAGGGCAAACGAATCAAGACGTTTAGTTGTTTTGCGCTATGTTCTATTACTGCTGTACATAATGTCTAATTTTATTCTGAGGTTATTTTCTGAACAGCAGATGTCATTTACTTCACGTAACGACTTCGTTTTTATTACTTTAGTAGAGACTTTTTTCACATTTTTCTATAGGGCCCAGAGTGGCCGAGTGTTGCAAACCAATCGTCTTTACCAATCACTTATCACCTCTCCTCTGTCCGCTTAGGTACGACTCCCGGGCTCAGGCAAAGTAAGTAGGTAATAAAACCCTCAATTGCTTCCCGTGAGACTGTGGTTCTTGCCGGGAGTTTTCCGGCGTCTTCATCTACCAAATATGCTGGCCGCCATGTATAGTCTATCTTGCCAAATATAGCAACAATATTTTTCAGTATCTGATTGATTTCACAGTTAGAAATACCCTCATAGGAACGTGAATTAAGTTATTTTTGCTAACTTCGAGACGATCAATTATGTTGCCGGTGCTTGAAGTGGAATGTTGCATAGTGAGATAAAACTCTCAGTGGATTTATATCGTTAATCTCGTAGGCACCTATGAGTTTCCTAAGAAAAAGACCATTCTTTGTGGCTGACACGGTATTTTGGATTATGTTAAAGGTATGGTTTGGATAGAGTTTAGCATATGTGGCTCTCGTCTGGGATAACTTTCGAGATTCTGGTTTGCATAGGAACCTGGCCGAATTTTACTTTGATAAGGTGTTATTGTGGTTCAAGATTATCAATGACAATGATTTAAAGTTTGTTTTAGGATAGATGTTGTTCTTTTACCCATATGATCGGTTTGGTTCTCTCTCTCTCTCTCTCTCTCTCTCTCTCTCTCTCTCTCTCTCTCTCTCTCTCTCTCTCTCTCTCTCTCTCTCATTCACAAGCCCAGAGATATCGTGGGATGACACAATCGGAAATCGTCTACATTCGTCATTTCATAGATATAGCCGGTATGTTGCTGCGATAGTCAGAGAGAGAGAGAGAGAGAGAGAGAGAGAGAGAGAGAGAGAGAGAGAGAGAGAGAGAGAGAGAGAGAGAGAGAGAGAGAGAGAGAGAGAAAGAAAGAGAGAGAGAGAGAAGCATTTTGACATTTTCATGTTTTATTAATAAGAATCGATTTTAGAATATTATAGTATATTTAAGAAATAATATCAAAAACAAAAAATGGAATACATCTCAGTACGTGTACCACGTAATCGAGGAATTTACTGTATAATGTCGACTTGGTTTGCAACTTTGCATTATTGATAAATACTGAAGATAAATCGCAAGGAAAGTGCACACGTATCGTTACGACAAGCCATATTCTTTTACGTTACTTGGTGTAATTTCTATTTCATGTTTTTAATCCAGCCCAAACTACTATTCTATCTCACTCCACAATTATGCGTAGTTTGTCCGTTATGCATGAGAAGAGAGGAGGGAACAGAAATAAAAAAGGATTGTGATAAAAATGTGTATCATTAAATTCATTTAGAAAGCAATGATTATTCATACTTTTATCGTTATTTTCATACGTCACTAATGATTGCTGTGGAAATTATTAATTCATCTAGAATCAACTGCAGACGGTCACTAAAAGATTTTTTTATATGCGTATTATTGCGTCATATAGTACTGGTATATCAATTTCCTTTATACTGACGCATTAAATGCCATGTTATTTTTAATGTATGTTTTATATATATATACATATATATATATATATATATATATATATATATATATATATATATATATATATATATATATATATATATATATATATATGTGTGTGTGTGTGTCTTCTTGAACAAATATTTACGAATGAAAGGAAGTTTATATACTTCGTATATATTTTAAGTGAGAGGAGCCTTATATTGTTTTAGTAGATTGATAGTGAAATATAGACTGTCCTTTTCTTTTAGATTTTACTAAATTTCATACACCTACAGAGCTGTTGGCACAGTCTTATATTTATATTAAAGATATTTCAGGAATAAGGATCTGTCATCCACTTTTCTGGCTGACATGTGCCATTTTGAGTAAACTTTATCTACTTTTAAATAATTCATGTCTGAAGAAATTGGAAGTCTTTCGTATAATGCTGAGAGGGTGATTGATTAAGGATTTTTGCTTATTATATATTCACATCATAGAAGTGCTACACTTATCATATGAACAAACAGTGTTATCTACGATGCGTGGCGCCTACACACACACACACAAACACACACACACAACAACAACAACAACAACAACAACCAACTTGTTTTATTGGATTTTGCATACAATACTTTTTTTTTAAAAAATCGCCAGTAGAGTGTACGTTTCTTTGAGGCACGTATGTTTATGCCACTTTTAAAAGCTGGTAAACACAATCATAATTAAATATCAAATAAAAATGACAGCAAAATTTAATTACTTTAATTCACAACCATTACTTCATATTTAGTTCTTATTCCTTGTATTGTTTTGTGTATGTATGTGTATTGATATTTTCTATTATAATCATTTGTACCAGCAGTAGGATTGAAGACTAATTAATATACGATTGAATTAAAGATTGCATTACATATATTTTTTTACTATTTCTTTAAATATATAACATGAAATAGAAAAATAATCTAAAGTAAAAAAACTGATTTTATTCAATAACAGTTACTTTTATTTTGTCGGTAAATTCCATGGTGTTATTTGTTATGGCTCCACATTCGAAAAGGAAAGAGGATAATAGGAACAAAGTAGACATTCAGAAGATTGAATTCAACTGACAACTTTATGCCGTAAACATATTTTCAGTACTCAATATATATTCTTATCTGGTCCAGACTGGACACTTATCACATATTATTAGCATAATAACGCGGAATCTCTAGCTTAAATAATTGGATTTGGATTTCCTGATATCCTCATACCAAGGACAAGCTTATCCTCAGTCGAATGGTAATTGGTAGTTGGATAATAGGATTGTATTTATAGCATCTTATGAAAAGATCTTGAAAAATGAGCCAAAATTTTATATTTCAGTGAAAACGATGTTTTCGTCAAAATATTTGCCAGATAATTTGCAAATGGAAAGAAAAGTATGTATCACACAATTATAATTATCAATCTGTCTATCCGTGTATAAATTTTCACTCTGTTTGCTATGTATCTGTCTGCATGTTTGTTTGTATTTGCCTCAATGTCTACCTATCTACCAACTTATTTATCAACCAACCTACTTGATTATGATATGGCATTCACCAAAAGACAGAAACAAATACGGGGACGGGTAGGAAACTTAAAACGAGTGTGTGTGTGTATGAATATATATATATATATATATATATATATATATATATATATATAGATATATATATATATATATATATATATATATATATATATATGTGTGTGTGTGTGTGTGTGTGTGTGTGTGTGAGAGAGAGAGAGAGAGAGAGAGAGAGAGAGAGAGAGAATCTACAGTATCTAAAATGTCCTTGTTTGTATGTATAAAACATGTGGGCATTCGAAGACGGTGAGATAGATCGTCCTAAACAATCTACTATTATTCGTTCACTGTTCTACAGCAGTTGTCCTTTGTAGCATTCACTATAACCGTGTATAACATTAACATGACCTCATAGTAAAAGTGTGCGTTATGTACGAGTTGACTTGGAATAATTATTGTCCCGCAGTAAGAAGTGTTATAATGGGGAAGCAAACATTAGCATACAAATTTCATGCAATTTTGAGTATTGATAGAAATTTTATACGAATACAAAATTTAAATCTTTGCATGTGAACATTTTTTTAAACAAACATTCTGTTCGAGAAAACAGCTCGGAAAAATTCAAACATTTAAACAAATTTGCATAAGGAGTAATTTCTACAGAAATCGGGGGCCTAAATCGCTTTAATGATTGGATATTGCACTGAATGTTGCAGGAAACTTTTTCGTTTACGATGGTCGCTCCACGAATAATATGGTTGCATCATCTTCACTTAAAGGAAACAAATGTTACGTACAAAATGTGTGGCAAAATTGGCGTGAATCATAGAGGAAACGGATGCTATGTACAAAACGTGTAAAAGATTGCAGTTAATCATAAACGTAATTTTCATATGGTTTAATCTTCGCTGCTTTTATGTATAAAACATACGGACATTCTGAGAAAATTTATGCAGCAGTTGTCAGAAGCAAAGCAGAAACCTTAAATTGTCTTCTCAAGTTTAACATTAAACATCACGTTTAATTAAATTTTTTCTTAATTCAATATGGCGTTTCTAAACTTTCTGCGCAAAGGATATTGTTATTGTTGTTGTTGTTGTGGGGCTTAAAACCATTTTTCAGCACAAGACAGGCCATACATGGCGGCCAGTATTATTGGTGCAGAAAGAAACAGGGAAATCACCGGAAAGAACCACCGACCCACGATAAGCTGCTGGCAGGCTTTCTCACATATCCACATTCGCCGAATCTTAGACTTGAACCCAAGCAGACAGAGATGAGATGGCAGTTATCCGTAACAGACAGCGCTATAGACCACTTGGCCACTAGGGGCCCCCGCAAAGGATATAAAAACTAGCTCTTCAATGCAAAATATAAATATTACAAGTAATAAATCAAGAGTTTCTTTTTTCGTTTCTGAGTTTAAAAGAGGAGTCGTAATTTTAGGTATAACCATTTTAATTAAGAGTATATAGATTCTCTCTCTCTCTCTCTCTCTCTCTCTCTCTCTCTCTCTCTCTCTCTCTCTCTCTCTCTCTCTCTCTCTCTCTCTCTCTCTCTCTCTCTCTCTCTCTCTCTCTCTCTCTCTCTCTCCACACACACCGTGCAAGTGGGATTTAAGTGTCTCTGGAAGTAAAGTAGGTCAGAGAACAATATTTTCCAAAACTGCAACTAAAACAAAATTTCTCTGCTCAGCTTTTCACCAGTATTTATTTAGTACAAGTAGAAACACATAATATATGAAATACATATGGGCTTATAACCCATGACTGACTCGATATGGATTCTTTTTGACAAAAAATTATGTACAACATTTTGTATAGGAATTTAAAAAAATAGTAAAATTTCAAAAATTTCAAAAAGTTAATAGTTCAAGACAATACTACCTTCAACTATGTCATCAATCAATAATAAATGCAAACATTATATATATATATATATATATATATATATATATATATATATATATATATATATATATATATATATATATATATATATAATATCAAGAATCATTATAGCTAACCATGTGCTGAAGAAAGTAATATATTATGGTGGGTTTGCTCTTCCTTCGTTTTTACAATTTTCTTTCTTTTCATAATTATCTTTTCATAATTATAAATCTGTTCTGGAAAAGCAATTTATATTATGTGGATTAAGAGATTAACTTTTTATATGGATATAGTTTGTTTTCCTAAAACATAATTTGACAATGTTATAAGCATCCATAGGTAGAAAACCGTTATTTCTTTATGGAAAATAACCATACAAATTGCTCTTTACCAATCTGACTTTCAGTTCTAAAAAAAAAATCATTACACTTTGTGAAGAGGAGTTTTGATCTTGATTACTAATACCTACACATTTGACTTAAAATTACATGTTGTTAGGTAAACTATCTCCAATAACTAATTAGCTACTATAAGTGTATATAACGAATCGAACGAATGATATACAAATCTAAACAGAAATATAATAGGTTACCTATACAAAATACATTTTGTAATGTGATATGCATGCAAGCCAGACAAAACATTGCAGGTAGAGTAAGAATCTCAAGCCACTTTAAAAATGGAATTGAATAGCTTGTCGCAAGGCCAGTTCAATACATATTTATTCTGTTTAAATAGGACATTTAAATCTTGACTCAATCGGCATTTAATGATAAAAAACCAGGAATAGATCTGACAGGGCAGATAGAGTATTATGCATATACACAGGTAGTGTGCGACAGTGGTTGTGCTGCCAACAACACACATCACAATGTTAAAACTAACAAGGAAAAAGGCAAGTCAATCTTGATAAAGTCCGAGGTCTGCTCTCATCATCACTGAAACTTTTGAAATATCAGCCACCCACCACTAAACCCTTTAAAAAGTTACTCAACAATGGATACCCATCAGAAAAAGGCTTTACAGAAGATGAATACGGCTCTCTGTGATACCTTGGAATTAGATGCAGACCTAGAGGCCAATTTTGTGCAGTGTGGACTATTCACCGAGAACAAGCTTGAGGAAATCAAGGTACAGTCTGTTTGTCTATAAACACGTGTTTCGTTTTGGTTTTGTTCTTATTATCGAAACAAAATTATAGCCAACATTTGACCATGTTCTTAGCGCAGTTTGCATCTATTTTTGATTGCATTGAAAGAATACTGAATGGTAGTGTGATTCTAAATAATGTTTTAAAAAAACGTGTCCGTTTCAATGTACTGAAAGCGTCAGGCGTAAATATATTTGAGTTAATGTCTGCAATAATTGATGACAGTTCTCCTTTTCTGTGTCACATTAACGTCTCAAAATATCGGCCTTGAAAATTATGTAAAATTTAACGCTTATGTTCTCACTACACCTCCCAAGACTGAGATAACGTTTGTCTCCATTATTTCTTCTTCATGATAAACAGAAAAGTACAGGAAAGCTATCACTATTAAACATGTATATATGACACAAGCATTAGAAATATTGCCAGTGCTTATGCGAAATGCATTGAACAAGAATCAGAGTATATAATTCATATAATTAATACAGTAATGCCAAACACAGAAAGGAGCAAAGCATCTTAGTTCTAGAGATTCGCTACATTTCGTCTTACTTTCATAATTGCACTAATTTTTAATTCTACATATTGTTCAGAATAGGAGAGCTACAAAATAATTATGAACTATCTGTTTCATGACCGAACTAAGAGAGCTTCCAATTAACTTGACTATATTTTTTTCGACTGGGCGCATTTTCAGGGCTTACATTTATTGTAGTCACCTCCTTTGATCCTAGTCTAACTGGGTAAGATGTGAAGATATATTGTATTAAAATGCCAGCACGTTACTCGTATTTGGTTTTATGGCGTGGATTAGGTGAAGATGATTATGTAAAGACAACATTGTGATGTTTATAGCTGGGAGGAGGGGTAGCTGATCTATCTTAGATTTCTTAGATTTTAGATTAATGTTCAAGTTTAGTACTACTCAACGTTGTCAAAATGATTGAGAGACAATTGTAGCCGATTTTTTTTTTAGTAATTTATAGATACTAATTTCCATGCTTTCTTCGAACTCGAAGACCGAGCAACACTGCAATATTGCACAACTTAAAACAAAGTGTATATAGGAAATGTTCTTATTGCTTCACGTTCATATTTGTATTCGTGGGTGGAGTCTCTTGCTCTGACTGGAGATGCATTTCTTTTTATATATTGTACTAGAAATTCATATTTATATATTTATTGTCACATATTGCTTACTGAAATTACAAGAAAATTAATAGCATCAGCTGACAAATTGACGTAAAAAGGTAACAAAGAAGTTTACAACATATATAGCAGCATAAACATAAATCAAAGAAATCTGTAAGACCATTACTTGGCAACATTTACTAAAACACCTTTATCAACTGTACTCATAAAAGGCAATAAGAATACGAAAGTGCTACAAACACGAGTATCGCTAGAAACAACGAAACTAAATAACAAGGTATGCAACACTGAATAAGATTATGTACCAAATGTTTTGCAAACTTTTTTCCAAAACATTTCCTTTTCAAAATTAAAAAAATAAAGATATAATGAAATTCATATTTTATGACTAGCAATGTAATTTCTTGTTTTCATATTTTTTTTTCTTAAACTATTGTTTGCGGCATAGTTACATTTTAAAAATGATGAGCTTTCCAAGAAAACGTTTAAGGGATAAGATTGTATGTACTGTATCATGACACTCTCCTCTATGAACTTATTAATACACACTTTTGAAGTTAATTCTTTTGATCATGTACAAACCTTACTAGTCATTATACAAATAGGATGCAATTAATACTGGGTATGTATGCAATAATCCTTTTCTTGACATATGACCTTTTGTCCCATTGACTTATTTTTTTCTTTTAAACACTTTTTAAATTCTTTGACAATTATCCCATGGGAAATGAGATTAAGTATCTTCAAGTCTGGTTTCAGAACCCACTTATGACATAATCCGTTAAAACTTCCACAAAATCTGACAAGGTGATTCCATTTCAGTTTGCATTCGTTTTCTTTTAACACAGAATTAAATCATCTTTTTGAAAAAAAACTATTGTAATAAAAACTCGGCGACGTCTGGAAAATTGACATAAAATTATACACTTCTCGATAATCACAGTGGCTCTAAATACATTTAAAGATAAATTCGACGAAACGTCACTACGAAAACTATTACATATAGAAAAAATTCACAACTAAAAACACGTTGTTTGCTGATCAGTTTACAATCTTGTTCATTATATTCTATTGCAGGCGGAAAATACAAATAAAAGAAGGATTCAGAGGATGCTGAAGGCGTTACAACGTCGAGGTCCAACAGCATTTGATAAATTTCTTTTCTGCATCCAGGACAATTATCTGTGGCTCGCAAAACAACTTTATACAATCTATCTACAGGAAGTGAACAACACAGCGCCATCATCTGCTGACCTTGCTAGAAACCGTAAGATAGAGCTGTTTGTGCAAAACAAGATTGGAGACAGCAAAAAACTTAATAAACAAGTCAAACAAGAAATCTCAAGCTTTCTTTTATTGCATCCTCCTCAGCAACCACACCTGTTTTCTGGTGACAGTCATTCAGAAAATCACGAGCAAGAGATCCTAAGAAAAGTTTTCTCCATGCTAACTAATGAGAAAACAAATGGTGAAAGCACGGAACCCTTTATAATACACGAGGAAGTGTCACTAGATATGATAGCAAGCGAGATATCCCGCATGTCCGAACAACTTAGAAGTTTGGAAAAACAATTATGTTATTACAAATCTTTAGACATCAGCAACATAACAATATCTTTAGACGAAATTAAGAAGGGTCTAGACAGTCAAAATGAGTTTAAACTAAAAGCCACTCGAGAAGAAATAGCTTGTCTTGAAAGAGAGCTACAACAAAAAAGTAGAACTATCCAAGAACATAGTAAAAGAATACAACAACTGGATTCTCAAATCCAAGATCTGAAAATGATGTGTGAACAGCTGAAGCAAATAAATTCTCATCATCAGGAAAGCACACCTTCTAAATCAAATGATTACCAAAGATCTGACTTAGTGCATGAGGAAGTCCCGAACACTAGCACCAGATCTGACTTAGTGCATGAAGAAGTCCCGAAAATTCAAACAAAATTTCCCCCTATACATTCTGAGAGAAATATTAGACCTCAAAAGAAGCGAGGCAAGCCTGAATTGAAAAGTTTGCCTTGTGGAATTGGTATCGGCCAAACATCAAGTACACACCATAAAATGTGGAAATATTGATTAGTATAAAAAAAATATTATGATACTTTCAGGCATCATCTTATAAACTACTTTAAATTTGTGTTATGCTTGACAGGCCATTGGTACAGGACAACCTTGCCATTGTTACATCGAACACTATTTTAATTTTGTGTTATGTTTGATAGGCTATTGGTACAGAACAACCTTGTCATTGTGACATCCAAAACTGTCACAAGAAAATTATTTCAGCGAAACTGTACAAAAGTTAATTTTATCAGACAATACTGTGAAAACCTGAGAAAAATAAATGCATACAAATCGTTACATTAAGTATTAAAAGGTCGTGTACAATTTATTGTGATCTGACTAAAAAAGTAGACATAAACATCATACAAGTAAAAATTATGTAAAAACTATCAACTGATGGAATATAATAGAAATTGAACATTCTGAAGAGAAAAAAATATAAATTTAACAGAAAAATGGAAAAACCAAACTTGATTATATGCAAATTGGATCCATTTAAAACTTGAGAAATCATAACAATTTGAATTAGGTTGTTTCGTGGAAATTTTGAAAAAAATGTGCAAAAATACTTCATTATCATAGAGACAGATTCTTACGAATTCTAGTACCTTAGCAGAGATATGAATAATTCCCATTTTCCAAAGGAACAAGAATTTAAGATTATACTACCTTTTCACATTGTGATCATATTACATGGTCTTTCAAATCATGTGACAGGGTTCTTTACACTTAGACCATGCAACATATGCTGTCCTTTGCATGCACTACAAAATTCTAACTATAAAGATTAATATCCACTTGCATCAATCGCATATCAAACAATATTACCACCTGCCTATGCTAAAGAATCCCTTAGCATTTCTTGGTGGACTTCATAAGCCCTTCTATACTGCATACAACCATTCCATGAAAGAGAAATTTCCATTTATCTCCTAATTAAATGTTTCCTTCAGCATTGTTAACATTTGGATCGTAAAACAAAAATATATCCAAGACATTTAAGGTGAAAAGAATTATATATGGCCTAATCAGCAGACTGATAAATACACAACCATGATTGGAGAATAGAAAGAGTTGCCATTCATTAGTCGGCAGCTTTCAAACAAAAAACATCTCAGTATAACACGTCATTAATTATGACGAAATTGTTACAATCATTTGTTGTTATAATTATTTATAATTAACAGTTAATGTTATGTTCATTTAATGTTATAATTATTTATTTATAATTATTTATAATTAAGTTATTGTTACAACAATTAAATGTGATAATTATTTATAATTTAGTTATTTTTACAATTTAATATTCAGTGTTATTTCCCTTGTGTTAAATTGTTATATTTTTAATTTATTATTTTCTTGGCATAGATCTTTATCAATATGTAAATTTAATAATAGATTATGTTACATTTCTTAGGTAGAAGTTTATCTGGAGGTAGGGGTGTAAAAAAAAGTTGATCAGTAGTGCAGTGTAAGTGTTAGGTGAGCATTATCCTGACATTTGGGGCTTTATTTGTAATAACAATAATATCCCCCTTCTTACATCCAGTTTTTATTTGTAGTAACAATATCCCTCTTCTTACATCCATTTTTTATTTGTAATAACAATATACCCCTTTTTACATCCAGTTTTTATTTGTAATAACAATATCCCTCTTCTTACATCCATTTTTTATTTGTAATAACAATAATATCCCCCTTCTTACATCCAGTTTTTATTTTTAATAACAACAATATCCCCCTTCTTACATCCAGTTTTTATTTGTAATAACAATATCCCCCTTTTTACATCCAGTTTTTATTTGTAATAACAACAATATCTTCCTTCTTTCATCCATTTTTTTTTGTAATGACAACAATATCCCCTTCTTACACCCAGTTTTTAATTGTAATAACAATATCCCCTTTTTACATCCAGTTTTTATTTGTAATAACAAAAAAATATCCCCCTTCTTACATCCAGTTTTTATTTGTAATAACAATAATATCCCCTTCTTACATCCAGTTTTTAATTGTAATAACAATATCCCCTTCTTACATCCAGCTTTTATTTGTAATAAAAAAAATATCCCCTTCTTACATCCAGTTCTTATTGGTAATAACAACAATATCCCCCATCTTACATCAGTTTTTATTTGTAATGACAACAATATCCCCTTCTTACACCCAGTTTTTATTTGTAATAACAACAATATACCCCTTTTTACATCCAGTTTTTATTTGTAATAACAACAATATCCCCCTTCTTACATCCAGTTTTTATTTGTAATGACAACAATATCCCCCTTCTTAAATCCAGTTTTTATTTGCAATGACAACAATATCTCCCTTCTTACATCCAGTTTTTATTTGTAATAACAATATCCCCCTTCTTACATCCAGTTTTTATTTGTAATAACAATATCCCCCTTCTTACATCCAGTTTTTATTTGTAATGACAACAATATCCCCTTTCTTACATCCAGTTTTTATTTGTAATGACAACAATATCCCCTTCTTACATCCAGTTTTTATTTGTAATAACAATATCCCCCTTCTTACATCCATTTTTTATTTGTAATGACAACATCCCCCTTACTACATCCAGTTTTTATTTGTAATAACAACAATATCCCCCTTCTTACATCCAGTTTTTATTTGTAATAACAAAAATATCCCCCTTCTTACTTCCAGTTTTTATTTGTAATAACAATATCCCCCTTCTTACATCGTTATTTTTTGTAATAACTACATTTCCCTTCTTACATCCAGTTTGATTGACCACTTATTCAAAGAGGTAATTTATTTACATGAGATAGACTTGCATTACTCCTGGAACAAACTCAAATTCTGTTCTGACAAGCTCAAATTTGCACGTGACCAACCAACAAAACAGAGATTGAACAGTGGTTATATGGGTAAAGTACATTAAGTCTTTGTGAGCTAATTTACCAACAGAGGGGTCACATTCAATTCTAAAGCTAAATGTTTGGAAAATTTTATACCCTGCAATCTCACCCCAATACATATATCAGCACCTTTATTTTGCATTTCTATGTAGTGCATTCTTCTTCTGCATACCTGGATACAATTTCCTTCATCTATTGTATATATATCATTTCCATTTTGTAGTCAATATCTAGGCCAGATTCATATTGTCTCATGCAGACATAATAAAATGAATATTTACTATATTTAATGCAATATTTGACAAATAAGGAATATATTTATTTTAAATAATCAGTTACACTGTAATCTTAATATTTGTAATTATCAGGAATTTGCTAAATTTTCATTTCCCAAGAAACCTCAGGCAGTCTGTCGTACTTACTGACTCCAAAAGAATTAGCTTCTGAAGAATGGGTTTCATACATGTTGCCAATTTTATGACAAGTAGGTGATAATTACCAAAAAGACCACTTATTTTTACTTTTTTGAAAAGAGTGTATTGGAAAATAAAAGGCCATCATATTAAATGATTAACTACCAGAAAGATTTCATTCAAAGCATGATTGATGCTAGAAAAATGTAGCACCCACAAATGGCCCTTGAATGTTAGTTTAAAAGTACAACAGTTACAGGACATTTGAAACAATTGTTGGCAAATAATGAAAGGGACAAGTGTTCTCAAATCTTTCAGTCTCCAATGAAATTTATAATCTCAGTTTTTCTGATCTTATATAAATTTTAGAAAACTGGAAGGCTGTTTTCAAGATATATGGTATGAATTTGTAAAAATAAAAGCCATTGCTGTTTCAGCATTATACAGATCATTCATGGATGAATACAAAGGCTATGACATCTTCAAATGATAAATTTCTTACTCGTTTATCCAAAGAATGAAATCTGAAAAAAATTATGCAATATCTGCTTCAGAAAATTTTCACACACACAGACACACACACATGCAGACACAGACACACAGACATATTGATATTTGCCTGTGGTCCTTTCCAGGTCATTTTCACTGAAATCAAACTTGTAAAACTTCTAACAGTATTTTCCATGCATCTTCATGTTTACGTCATATTAAACAGTGCTGCAAATTTTCAGTTTATTCCTACTCAATTGCAAATTTATTTGCATCTGTAAAGTTATGAAATATGTACATGTAAAATTTTGATACATGTTTCAAACTTTCATCATTAATTTGCATATTAATTTATAAAAGTTTTGTGACGTCATTTCTCAGTGATTGATAATCGGTTCAATAGTTATAATCTTAATTGGTGCCAAATTGTTAATACATTAAAACTTTAGCTGGATTTCTTTTAATATCCAAAATTGAATAAAAACTTTAATGTACAGCTTAGATTTGTGTATTTTCAGTTGAAATTTACAATAAATATGAATGGTTTCCTACAAATTTTACTACTATCTTTCAGATGTGATATTCTTCCTTACCTGTTAGACAGTGAACAAAGTTTTTATGCAAATGTGGTCCATGTATCAAATGACTTTATGAACCCATCCACCACCACCTTTCATTCTATTGTTAAATTGATATGTGCCAAATCTGAAATATCAACATGTGGGAACAGAAGATATAGGCTCTTATCACAACCTGTGACCTCCTCGATTTTGAGTCTATTGGTAATCTATGTCCCAGACGATGCATCTGTGAACAGTCAGTTGAAATTCCAATGATTAAAACATGCACTTGGTTTTGATGGCAAGAAGTCCAATGTTGTTCTTGCGGGAACACCAAAAAGCATACATAAGTAAACTCCTCTACAATTGTGTTGATCTGACGATATTCCCATGGACTTGCATCTTTCTTTCCATAATCTCTGCACAACCAGCCATGTTTACAATTATGATGATGATAATGCAATGCCCCCAACCCAGTGACCCCTTTTGAAAGAGGTCATAGCAGATCAGAGGCTATCATGTCCAACACCAACATAGTATCTTTTCAACATTTTTCACTCAAAATACGAACAATGGTATTTCAAGTAGTACATTATACAAACCCACGACATCTGAAGCATCTGCTCAAACAACTTTATCGACAGAAGCGATCAACTCAGGTGTCATGTTACAGACATGTAACATGATTTCCCAACCAGTCACATTATTCTGACACCAGGTCAACCAGTCATAACACTTATCCTTTAATGCTGCACATCAAGAGAGGCATCTGTTAGCACCATTGTTGGTATGGCTTCACTGGGATTCAAACCTGTGACATCCAGGCATCCAAGATTGATGCTCTAACTACTTAGTCCAATGGAAAAATTATTGTGTAAGACCCATTTTCAATAATCTTGACCCCAAAATCAACAGGGCTTGTCCATACCTTAAGTTCAATCCTTTCAAGAATGTTGGCCAATGTACACTCTGGAGAAATTAAATTATGCAAAAACCTTGACCACTCCGGTGGCCTAGTGGTTAACGCATCTGCCTTAATTGTGGGAGGTGGTGGGTTCCAACCAGGTCATACCAAAGACATAAAAAAAATGGTACTACAAGTTTACTTGCTGAGCACTCAGCATTACGAGGTTAGTGTTAGGGCTGGTCCGCCTTGTGTCAGGATGTGACTGGGTGAGACATCATACTAGATGTCTGCTGCACAATACCCCAGTTCTAGGCATTACCATCAACTGCCACTCTGCAGACATCATGGCAATGAAACTAAACTTTTTTAAATAACATCAAAAATCCAAATTACACACAAACACACACACACACATGTGCAAAAACCATTTTCTTCTATCAGTCACCCTGACCTTTGACCTTCTTACCAAAAAAGCAATAGGTGTAAGCCATCCACAAATGCTGCTAAAGATGCATGTTTGAGAACCAAAATTCGTTGCAGAAACCATTCTGCAGCCATTGATCATGAACATTGACCTAACAGGTTTCAAAATTTAATTCCTTTTGAAGAACAGAAATCTTTAACTGCGCAAATTTTTAAGTGATCAAATCTGAAAACCCCAATACATTCATTATACAGACTTCTAACCTATTCAACACCTTCCACAAAGTTTAGTCAACATCAGTCATGTATGAATAAAGTTTTTATTTTTATTTTTATTTTATTCTTTACCACAGTGACCTTGCTCTTTGACCTTGTGACCCCACAATCTTCCCTACTCCAGGTGTAAACAATTCACTTGGCTGAGGTCTGTGATGTGCTGCATAGTTATTTTGTGATATCATTTTTTCTTGCAGTAGGTGGCCTTGACCTTGACCCCATAACCATTTTGCTTCTTTCTTTCTACAAGTTTAAGCTATCAACTATTATTACTGTGCTGAAACAATTTTTTTTTTTAATTTGGACGTTTTGACCTCAAAATTAATAAACTTCTTCCTTTTCTAGAGCAGTGGTGGTCAACATAGGGCCAGCATTAAATTTCAATCTGGCCCACCTTAACTCCGAGCAATTGAGGAAACAAGATCGTGAGGTAATTTCATTAATATAGAACAAATGTGCGACCGATGCCGACAAACAAATATCTGAGTGCCCCTTCCCCGTGTAATAGGGAAGGAAGCCTGAGCAAAGAATGGGGCAAACAACAATTTTCTCACACCAACATTTTACTGACTGTCAAGCTATTGCATGGTGGGTAGTTGAGGAAATAACTGGCTCTCTGGGCCCTACCCCCACCACCACCAACAGGCCACTGTTGTTCACTTTAACATTGCTCTTTTCAACAGAGAATATTTACATATCTCAATTAAGATCCTGTATTTTAAAGATTTTAGCATTATCTTTTAACATCTTTATTCTTTATATCTACACCAATGTTTTGAGGATTTTACATTTTTAAGCATTTATTCTTTTTTAACAAGCATTTTACAGGATTTTAACATCTCAAACTTTCAGTTTTATTTTTTTGGATTTTTTGGATTAAATGTTTATGGTTATTAAGAAGGGCATATCTCCTTTTCTGACTTTCATTTTTAGAGTGTAACATTTGCTCTACATTGTTAAAATTGTGCAGAGCTTCCATTTCAAAATATACATATATACTTACTGATGCAGGCAAGACAATCTTGTACAATATGCTTACAAATTATCTTGACAGTGCAAGTATTAGGGCAAGACAAGACAAAATGATAATCATGCAAATTGTAGTCTTCAGCACTAAAACAAAACTGGATACAAGTAAACTTTTCACAAAGGTTTATTTAGCACAGTAATAACAAAATAAACTATGTCAATTCATTTTTTAATTTCATTCATCCAATGCAATACCCACAACCAACTTTAATACTGGTTTCCAAAAACAAACTTTTAGTATCTTGTAAAAATCTAAAGTGATTAAAATTTCTGGGAGGGAAATTATATACATTTTGCCAAATGTTGGGTACCACAGTGTATCTCTTTGCATGGCAAAAGCTTATGACCTTTCTTCAGATCCAACTAATATTATCTAAATGTGTTTACATCTAAGCACTAATTACACTTAAGCTGAATTATACTTTTGAAAGTACAAATGTAACATTCATGAAAAAGTCATGCAATACTAAAACCTGTTATTTGAAAACTAAAACTATTGTTTTCAAATAATAAATTTGTCAAATGTTTAAAAATTCTTGCAAACATCAAATTTAGCTCATGTCTTGTCTGTGAAAGGTCCATACCTAAACTGATTTCCAGCTGTAATTTCACTTTTGTGATACTGTAAACAAATTAAATTCTGGGTGGTAGGACAAAGTATTATTAAATATTTTTATTGTTGGTTTTCATAGCATTTTCAATGCAGACAAGTGCCTTACCCAAGGTCACACTGGGGCAGTTGATCTGGGATCGCCAGGGCAGATATTGGAACCCAAGGTCCTTGGATTTTGAGTCCTTAGCTCCACTAAATGACTGCAGTTTGTAGTCAGATATGGGCTGTAACTCAATTAAATTTTGATGCAAGTATGGGAAAATCAAACTGATGTTGTCAATATGAACTTAATTTTTCTGTTTCAATACAAATCTGTCCTAAGTGTTGTAAATGTAAACCTGACAGAGACATCATCAATATACACCTGATGTAAGTATCATCAATATCAACTGGATGCATGTGTTTTTAATATTTACCTGACAGAGGTGTTTTTAATAGAAATGAAAACTGGGTGTTATCAACAAAATCCCTTTTTCTTGATTTTATTAATTGCAGCCCATAAGGTCACTTGAAACAGATTTTATTACACATGGACCATCTATAAAGCCAATGAGACTAAATCTGCCAAATTGCAACATAAACTGAGCCAAGATGAATTATAAAACCCCATATTAAATTCTGTTTCACTCACACAAACCATTCAAAGTTGGTAAGAAACAGAATTCATAAGAAAACTTTTAAAACATACATGAACTGAAATGGAGTTTATTATAACAGAAATTGATGAAAATTAAACTATTTATATTTATTGATATAAAGATCCAGACAAATTTGGTGTCAATCTATCAGGTCTTTTTCAAACATTAGCAATAAAGTAACTACCTAACAATATTGATGTAACACTATACCCATCAAATAAATATTGTTCCAGGATATGCAAGTATTTCATACACCAGCCTTATGCAAAACTTCAAAATTTATGTCAACATTTGCTTTTGCAAATGTCAGCCAGACATTTTATTTTAAATTTTAAAAGTAAAATTATAACTTCTTGTACAACAGAATAATGTATACTTTCAGAATGCCTCCTTGTTCAGTAGATTTTGCATGGCATTATCTAACAAATTAAATTCTATTTCTATGATGCTGCTAAATTTAGCAAACATTTTTGCAAATTTAAATTTACAGATGATCTGATATAAAACGTATGCAAAAAAATACAAAATTATCAATAATAAAATATTATACAATGGCCCTGTGTTCAACATTCCACTAAGCTGGTACAATTTTTTTCAAGAATTTAGTCCAAAGCCATGACCTATAGCCTTTCAACCCTAAAATCAATACACCTCTTCCAAACCTAAGTGCTACAAACAAAACTGTACAAAGTCTATTCGTGAAATTAATCAGCAGTCACTTAAAGCAGCAAATGCTTCTGTGGTACAGTCAGCTGTTGAACTTGAAGCAAACAATCAAGTGCATAACATTTTCCTTCCATGTCATAGTTTTTCATGGCACTCTGATCTCATGCTGTATTTTTTCCAGGTTCTTTGAAGCACTGTCCTTGAGCAAACTCCTGGGCAAAATAGACAAAATGGGTTTTACTTTTCTAATGCGCTTATAGTTCATCCTTCACGTAACCTAATTTATTAAATATAGATTTGTGTTTGTAAAACATACATTCCACCACTTTAAGCATAAGAGTCCAAATCCTAAGTTTTCAAATAATTTAGCTAGACCTATGTTTGTAAAACATACATGCCACAAAAAAAAAAATATTCTGTCGACAAATTTTTTAAAACCACAAAGAAATGTCAATTTGTTTTTTAACTGCATGAAAAATTCAGGTCATCCATATGGGTTTCCACTTTTTAAAACAAAATTTTCCAGGTCTTTTCTACATTTGCTACTGGACGAAATTATTTATTATTTTCAAGTTTTTACACATGGCTCTTACTGCATAGACTAAAAACAAAATGTTTTTAAAAATAACAATTTTAAAAATCAAAAGTTGTTTATGTAGATACTCTCCACTAACATCTGAATTACACATGACCCTGTACTAAGCCACAGAATGTAACACTAGCAACATGTACAACTACAGTTAATTCACATAAATTCTACATTCTTAAACTTACAGAATGAAAACTACTTTTTTCTCTGCACATGCTGGTATATAAAAAGTATTTTAGAAAAGGGTTACATTTAATTTTAACCCAAATAATCTTTTACTCTCAGTACATTAACTGCAAAAGCCTCATTAAGATGACACCAAAAATCAATTAATCCAATCTTTCATAACCAACTCTGCACTCACTTCAAATAAGGTTGTCTCTAAACAACATAATTTTGTCTCATCTGACTATGTATGATTGACAGATCAAGCGTCAATGGCCAATCATTGATTCCGTATCATTACAGTGCCACCATGAAGATGAAAGATTAGACTTTCTAAGCAATGTATATCAGACACAATCAAAATACAAACTGTTTAATTCATTATTAATGATTTGGGTAGTTTATAGTTGAATATAAACCCTGAGTAATGAATGTCAGCACAAAGCTGAGTTCATCAGATTTGCTTGTTTAAAAAGGCTGAGTCTATTTTCTACCATATTTACCACCGAGAGTGATAGATTTTGTTGTACAATTGACAACAGATAATAAGTACTGGGAACAAAGAACAGCAGCTCAAACTGAACACTTAAAAACCCTTACCTGCCTTTAATACATATTTAGCTTTTGCATATGACCAAACTTTAATTGGTCACCTGATTATCTTTATATATTAGTTGCACTGTAGCATCATCATCATTAGGATTATGACAGTATCATCACCACTCTCAACCCCACCACAATCTATTTCATTCCTATCATCATTGTCATGATCTCAATAAGTTATGTGTTATAACCCTGTATAAACCCTGTATAAAGTTATGTGTTATAACCCTGTATAAACCCTGTATAAAGTTATGTGTTATAACCCTGTATAAACCCTGTATAAAGTTATGTGTTATAACCCTGTATATTTTTAGTTCATTTCTTTGTGATTCATTTGAGTATCTGTTATGAACAAACAAATCTGTTAACAATAAATACTTCAGCGACAACTGCCTGCAGGTAAAAAATCTAGATCAGGCATGCAAATGTAACTTACCTCAGAATCCGAAGCCTGTCAAGAGATTCTTCAAAATCTTTTGCTTTCTCTACTGCTACCTTAATAACCTGCAAGAGAATGAGAAGAAACTAGATGTGGCCTGGTAAAACATAAAGGACCTAAAACGGATAAAACTCACAATAAAAATACCAAAAATTTCCAATGATACACAAGTGTTGTGACCTTTTGCTTACAATGACCCTGATATCTGAACTAGGGACTTGACAACTGTATGAAGTGTGGACATTGCATATAATTTTAACAAAATATCTGATGGGGTTAAAAAGTGATCAACTCTTATTTTTTCTCTTGCCTTGAATCTGGCCTTGCAGTAGGAGGTGTGGCTACCAACAAACTTTAGAAATGATGTATGAAGATTTTTGTGGCTTCAAAGCATACAAGGCAAAGTTACACTTAAGAGTCCAGACAAGGATACAAGGCAGAGTCACAGATACAGTCCAGAAAAAAATAAAGGCAGAGTTACAATTACAGTCCAGGAAAACATATAAGGAAGTGTTACAGCTACAGTCCGGAAAAAGTTACAATGCAGAATTATAGCTACAGTCCAGAAAAGGATACAAATGAGAGTAAAAGTTGGAGTTACAGTCTGGACAAGGATACAAGTTAATAGTCACATTTTCCTTTGCTATGACCTTCAGGGTGTTAACTATATTATTTGACATACCTTCTATACATAACACATAAACGGTTAAAATTTAATTAAAATTTCTTCAGGACAAATTGCAATTACATTCCCATACCATGATGTTCACTATGATGCAGGGGGTGTGGTTATGAAACACTATATAGTCATATGATATACAGCAAAATATCTGCTATGAGTAAACACTACCATTTATGAATAGAACTATCATGCACTACATGCAAACACTGGCCTAAGCGACCATCTGTTGAACAAGACCAGCATCCACAATTTTAAGGCAATCATCATGAATATCAATGACCATATTACGGAACCAAATATAAACACTTATAGATATCGTAAACATGATAGCAGAGTTTATCCCAATGGTAGAGAGCATATTTTTCTAAACCAATATGCACATAAAACTAGGCATAAGACTGTAACTGAGAAAAATACATCTCATTTTAGTGAAGAAGTCATCAAAATCCCTATTATTATTATTCCATCTTATACCCATAATTCTGCTAAAACATTTCCATCTTTAAAAGAAGCAAGGTTAGATGAAATGTCCTTTTGGTTTATATTTTGTGGAAATCTGCACAAAGACAATAATGTGATAATTAGACATTACCCCCCTGCTTTTTCTGTAGCACACTGGATACTGCAGCAAGTTATTTGTCTATGGAGTCATAATACATAATAACTGGTATATGAATGTAGTCTTGATTTTTATTCTTAATAATTTGCTTGCATTTTCCAGATGCGTTAATTTCATGTGATGTATAATTTGCTGAGTTACACTCACCCAATATGCAAAAATAAAACCAGACTAAGACTTGGACCATAAAAGACAAGACTAGGCCTTAGAGTCAATATACACCTAAAGATCTTAGAGTCAATGTACAAGCTGAGGCCTTAGAGTCAATGTACAAGTCAAGGCCTTAAAGTCAATGTACACATATAGGCCTTAGAGTCATTGTACACACCAATTTGAATGGTTTCCATGCTATACTAGTTAAGAGGATTAGCTGGAACGGAAACTTAATATTTATGGAAAAATACCCATAATTCTGCTAAAATTGGATCAGAAGAAAAAAATCTTGAAAATACATGTCTGTATGTCTTAGGTAATTTACAAACAAAATAGGATCCAATTATATCTTAAGATTTGCAGAAAGATAATAGTTCCAATTAACATCCCATGTGAAGAAATGAAGATCATTGTCAAAGTCAATATCTCTATCGAAATTAGAATTGATGAGACAAAACCTGCAAAAGGCACCTTTTGATTTACAAAACAATGAATACACCAAACTGCATCAATACTGGTTACAAGTATCTTCGTGTAATTTTGATTGATAAAGGGCAATAACTACCTCAAAATTACACCAGAAAAGACAAAAACCTTAGAAAGCTATATCTACATCTACCAGATGGCAAGCAATGAGGTGCAAGTGTAGTAAAGCTATGTTGATTACAAGTGTAACAGAAAGACAGACAGGCAGACAGTCTGAAGGAAAAGGCAATTACATTGTAACTCCCACATTTCATTGAGGGTCCACAGTAACTTGTATAATCTTAGTTTAGTATGATACTGCAAATTCAACAACCTCAAGAAGATTCTGGCAAATGACTGCCATTTTGTAGTGTCATCATTAATAGACTAGTTCTGTATTTCTTGGTTTACTTGAATGAAAGTCACATCAAAGACCCAATCAAACAATATTCCTAAAAGCATCTGATGACCATATCATTGTAAAACTTTGCTTAAAGTCATAATGAACACTATGTTAGGTGTATTAAATGAAACTTCTAAAAGTAATTATTTTCAAATAGACTGTTAACTCTAACTAAGGTATATTTTGGTTAATCTTCAAATACAATCTAATACACAAAAATCATTGCTGAAAAACACAAAAATTTGGCAATGGACATTTTCTGTAGCATATATTATTTAAACCATTAGGGTTTGAAAAACCATATTTCTACCCCAAGTTTGGAATATCAATTAAACTCCGGTTAAATCCAAAAATAATGCCACATGGTCGTTTATCTAATTAAAGATGGTATGAAATGCCTCTACTGAAAGGCATTAAAATAGATATTGTGTTATAAAGACTACCACCAATTAGCGCTGTTTAAATCCAAACATTGAAATAGACACTGTAAAGATTACCAACTACCACCATTTAAATCCAAACATTGAAATAGACACTGTAAAGATTACCAACTACCACCATTTAAATCCAAACATTGAAATGGACACTGTAAAGATTACAAACTACCACCATTTAAATCCAAACATTGAAATGGGCACTGTAAAGATTACCAACTACCACCATTTAAATCCAAACAATGAAATGGACACTGTAAAGATTACCAACTACCACCATTTAAATCCAAACAATGAAATGGACACTGTAAAGATTACCAACTACCACCATTTAAATCCAAACAATGAAATGGACACTGTAAAGATTACCAACTACCACCATTTAAATCCAAACATTGAAATGGGCACTGTAACGATTACCATCTACCACCATTTAAATCCAAACATTTTGAAATAGACACTGTAAAGATTACCAACTACCACCATTTAAATCCAAACAATGAAATGGATACTGTAAAGATTACCAACTACCACCATTTAAATCCAAACAACAAAATAGACACTGTAAAGATTACCAACTACCACCATTTAAATCCAAACATTGAAATAGTCACTGTAATGATTATCACCAACTAACACTATTTAAATCCAAACATTTTGAAATAGACACTGTAAATATTACCAACTACCACCATTTAAATCCAAACATTTTGAAATAAATAGTCACTGTAATTATTACCACCAACTACCACCATTTAAATCCAAACATTGAAATAGACACTGTAAAGATTACCAACTACCACCATTTAAATCCAAACACTGAAACAGACACTGTAAAGATTACCAACTACCACCATTTAAATCCAAACACTGAAATAGACACTGTAAAGATTACCAACTACCACCATTTAAATCCAAACACTGAAATGGACACTGTAAAGATTACCAACTACCACCATTTAAATCCAAACATTGAAATAGATACTGTAAAGATTACCAACTACCACCATTTAAATCCAAACATTGAAATAGACACTGTAAAGATTACCAACTACCACCATTTAAATCCAAACATTGAAATAGATACTGTAA
The DNA here is from genome assembly GCA_016746295.1 of Potamilus streckersoni. Taxonomy (NCBI): domain Eukaryota; kingdom Metazoa; phylum Mollusca; class Bivalvia; order Unionida; family Unionidae; genus Potamilus; species Potamilus streckersoni. The sequence goes on along the minus strand of JAEAOA010000769.1, from coordinate 1,303,479 downwards.
AGATTACCAACTACCACCATTTAAATCCAAACATTGAAATAGATACTGTAAAGATTACCAACTACCACCATTGAAATCCAAACATTGAAATATATACTGTAAAGATAAACAACTACCACCATTTAAATCCAAACATTGAAATAGATACTGTAAATAAAACGTCTACAACAGACTGGAAACAATTATTGGACTTATAAAGAAAATGTTCTTTAAAACTCAATCAAAAATACTTCAGCTAAATTAAGCTACTCACACTATCAGGGATATTGGCCAACTTTGCAGCATTGAAGCCATAACTTTTAGGGCATGCTCCCTTGGAAAATTTGTACAGGAATGTGATTGTTTCCTGAGTTGGATCCTCCTCCTCATTCTCAACCATGCAAGCCTGCAATTAGCATGTGATGGAAAAGGTTCGAAACAATTTAAATAAATATACATTTTCTTTGTTTTCAAAACAGAAATTAGATCCATGTTAAAAATTTGTGATAGTGTTTTCATGCAAATCTTTTGTTTGATCAAATATTACAACTTTCATCTTTAAACATTTTTAACTGGATGGGTTAGAAACTCAAAAACTCTTTTTTAAATCTCCAGACCTGGTATGGTTAGCAACATAAATAAGTTATCAAATTTTTCAATGAAAAATACAACACTTGAAATTAATATAGGAACATTTCCTCCTAACGATATGTAATTTTCTTATTAATTTCTTAGTAGCAATGACAACCACAGCTAATTACAGAAAGAAAGATCTTTTTATTTAATAGCAAGTTTTCAACAAATTTTCTTCAGCAGCTTATGAGAAGTCAATCAACCCATTGTGAACCTGAGATGCTGTCAAAATTTGTCTGAAGTAGGATTACTCTCACCATCAAAACTAGAAAATGAAGTGGGCAGGGGAAAAAGGCAGGGGAAGGGAATTGGGTTCTGTCCTCTCTCTACCATTCTTTTTTTCACACTTCACACACCAATATTGGTCTTTCTTCCTGCTTCACTGTCTTGTGGAAAACCCTCATAAGATTTTGTCTCCAGCTGTGTCAGAATTACTCTGTCATCTGTTCCATTATCTCCTTTATCTGAGTATGAATATTGATTTGTGCCGAGAATCCAATTTTGCAGTCTACCATCTTAAGAGAATATCACACAGATGGGAAACTGTTCTTCCTGGCCATTTTGTAGATTTGTCCATTGTTAATTGCACTGACGCATGGATACCTACGCTATAAAGTGTGCACGACTTTGCAGCTTGACAGGGTCATATAAGAATTGATGTCCTAAACATTCCAAATTCTGATTTCCAATTTAAAAGGGTTATTTTCATCACAATGTTTACAACAATTATACAACAAACTTCTCGTCCTGGAGTTGTGTTGTAAGCATCAGTACTGTAGCATCCAAGATTTCTGGAAATAATTATCAAATTATGGTTTATTCTTTGCCAGTTCATCTAACCCAACATCGGATATGGTTTTACAATTACTGTCAGCTGTTTGGTGAGAAACTCAGCTTGGTACTCCATTTTCATCTAACTACTATTTGCTGTGCTCATTCAAGAAAATGCTCAATCAATGTTGAAAAGAATAATTGTCTATCCAACCATGCTCATCTATAATTTCACCTTCCAGAAATGGACTAAAATTCATGTATGTTAGGAAAGGGCATTGCAGAACCCCACAATATTTTTGCTGTGAATAATCAGCGGGTTTTCCAAATATTCTTTGGGATCAACTTACATCTGCAGACCTTGGAAATGACAGCACTGTCTTTTGTTCAAATAATTATAGTTACTTCGGAACAATTTTTTACAATCTTATTTATTCAATTTATCCAAACAATGAAATAAACATTTTAGAGAGCAAATTTGTATGTACATGATTTTCAACTAATTTACATAAGTTTTTACGTATCATTGTTTTCCTAGTACACAATTCTGTAAAGTGTTTGTGTGATCTGCACACTCACATGCCCATGGCAGAATCTATGAACTTGACAGATGAAGAACTATATGATTTTGTGGCAAGGTAAGCTAAAATGCCTGCATTAATCGATGAAGAGACTTACCATGTGTCCCAGCCTGATATTGGGGTCATGTGAAAACTCCTCCACTAGTGAGTGATAGTGAGTTGAGAAAAGTGTACGGCAGCGGATGTTCTGAGACAGTTCCTCAACCACAGAACAGGCAATGGCTGTACCATCATATGTAGCTGTGCCTCGACCTATGGAAAATTGTACTGTCTTCATCAGGATATTAGTAATAGCCATAGTAGTACATACAAAATAGCTGGGATAGTACATGCAATAGAAGTGGTAAAACATACAATAGCAGTGGTAGATGTACAGACAATAGAAGTGATAGTACATACAATAACAGTGGTAATGCATACTATAATGGCAGTACTGCATACAATAGCAATGGTACTACATGCAATGGCAGTGGTAATAAATGCAACAGTAGTCGCAAATACATACAATAGCAATAGTAGTACATACAACAGCAGACATGGTTATTAGTAGAAATTGTAGCTACAATAACAAAAGTTGGAGTAGTAAAATTAAGAGTGGCAGTATTCACAGCCTAGCATTAAATATGATGTTGACATCCCCGAAATTACAAATTGACACTCTCTTAGGGCTTGAACATTGTACTCACTGACTTGTATATAAAAGTGATAAACTGTCACTCTAAGACTTAAACACTGCTCTAATTGCCTTGTATTTACCAGTGATAATTTACCACCATCAGGTCTCAAAGATTGCACTCATCAGCTTTTATTTACAAGCAGTGACTACTGAGCACAAACTCGTTTTTAAAGAAACTTGTCCATTTGATCCATTTTAAGCAGGTTCAGAATTAAAAAATAATTTCCATATGACTGTTAAGGAGAAATAGTGATAACAAGAGTTTCAAGATGGTTGTCATGGCATTCATATTCAATATTTGATCATTATAAATCTTTTAGTGAAAAATCCACATACATTTGACCATCTGTTCAGCATTAGTAGCTGTAATAAGATTTTCAAGGCTGCCACTAAATGTCTTACATTTTGATGTTAGATTACTAGACATTGGCTGAATGTGTCTGAAAAGTTTTACCGCAACTGCCCAAGAACTTCATCAGCAGTAGTGACAACAATCATGTGCAAATGGAAGTTGGATGGAGGACTATTTAAGCCCTTCCAGTCAATGACAAGCGGAGTTAAAAATAAAACTGCAAAAGAAATATTGATGCTGCTTGTCACTGCCAATGCTAAAAACAACGCCCAAGTCTGATGAGGAGACAAAAATATTTATTAACTAAACTCATTTAGTGATCAATTGTGACAGAAAACACGTCACAACATTGCTTTATAATGGCAAACTGAAAACACTTTTGCTGAAATATACTTACCCAGCTCATCCATTAGGACTAATGAGTGTTGAGTTGCATGTTGTAAAATGGCCGAAGTTTCACTTAGTTCAACGTAAAATGTGCTCTCACCTAAAGAAAAAAGATTTGAAAACTGGGCTGTTCCATTTGAACATACATGGTACCCAGGAAGGCGTTTTTTTTAAATAAATATATGCCAGGGTACTTTGATTTCAGAGTTCATATTAAAATGATAACAAAATTTTAAATTGATTGTAAGGGTGATTACCCATCATTAAAAGTGCCTTTCCTGGGACCCATGTATGTTTTACTGGAACAGCTCTCAAAATGAACAAAGATCTCTTCTTTTATAGTAACAGGCTGAAAATTAAAATCAGACAATACGTTGTAATCAAACACCATGCAACTGGCAAGATAAATCTATAAAATTTACAAAATAGCAGAAAAAAAATAGACAACTAATCTAGAAAAGTCAATAAATTCAGCCAGTGGCTGGTGTCAATTATGACTGTAATAGTAGTAGTAGTAGTAGTGGATCAATCCATCATAACGAATATTTACATCATGTAAAAATAACAAATATTTACATCATGTAAAAATTCCCCGTGATGATTAAATAATTATATTATGTAACTTTATCAAATATCACAAATTCTAACTTAAAGTCTGAGCTTAATTCATACCTTTGCTTAGAAATGAATCTCCCTCAAAACCTATTTAAAAAAAAAACATTAGTAGATGTTCTAACAGCTGGACCCTGTTACAACTTTAAAGTCAAAACTACATTTCACCCATCAATCTAATATCTTATAGAAATTTGTCTGTCCTACACTCCTTTGTTGAGAGCTGTTGCATTAAGCATAACTTGAGCCCAGGTTAGTTACTTTTAAAGTGGAGTACTCACCCATAGATGCAAATTAGAATTTTCTTATCTTTTTAGTGTGAAATCAAAGTACCCTAGTATATATTTTTTAAAAACTGCCTTTCTCTGGGTAACTTTTATGTTTATATTGATCAGCCCTGTCTAAAAAAAAGCCAATTAAATCAGTTTTATGGTCATTCATTAACTTGGTTTGCAAAATTATACAATGTTCACTTGACAATCTTTTTTCACAGCAGATGATATAATACACGACTTATGATCATGTAATGCAGGTCAAATCAAATTCCTAATGTTGGACAGTTTTGAGAAGGATATACTGACCTGTATCTGTTTTTGAGAGGTGGTTACTATCATAAAGTTTATATTATTTTTAAACATTTTGTTTTGGAGCCATGGTTGACTGAAACTGATAAATGGGAAAGTTAAAATGAATTCTGCTACAATTATGATGCTTCCTATAAATGCAGTTAGCTAGGTTTAAAATGTTAGACATCACTGACCAATATAAAAATAATTAAATAAAACACAATATTTGCTTGGTATCTGAAATTTTGCAGTACAAAAACTATCTAGAACACAAATTTTAACCTAGTTCCAACAACATAAATGTCAGTACTAAAAACAAATGAAAATAAGTACTTTATTCAATAGCACTTTAATGGTGTAAAATAAAGATGATACATGGATATTTTAGATCGAGATTATTCATATTCAACATACTCTAGAGTCTATATAATAATTTGAGAGTTTATCACATGCTGATGTCACTGTTCTGATGGTCATGCAAGCAGAACATTACAATTGATTATTATATGGACTGTTTTTATTATCTGCTGGAAAAGAATTTTCCTGATATTTTAAAAGCATTTATTTTTAATTTTTGTTAAGAATACAACACATTTAAAACATGATTCACTTATAAAAGCAATGAAATTTATTTGTGCAACCAGAAAACTCTGCTGCTGTGCAACATGAGACATTAGAATATATACAACTTTTCAAACCACAAAGTTATGCTATCAATCTTCCCAAAGATAGCAGAGCTAGATGTTGTCTTATCTGTGCACCAAAAATCCTGGATGAAAATTTCATTTTCTAATAAAAATTATTTTTCTAAGCATCTATTGACAATAAAAATACAATATGCAGTTTGCAGGCTCTGCCTTAAACAAGTGTTCACTTAAAACACACAAACATGGTATTTTACAAATGATTCAGTTGACGACTTACCTGCCATAATTCTATCACTGGCCCCAAGCCTTGTAAAAACCCTATCAACAGGTGTCAAGGTACATTTTTCTGCTGGTACATAACATCCCTGGAAAAGATGTTTATTACTGAGAAATGTGTTCATGGCAGATAAATGCTCCATCACATTACCTGAAGAGTAACCTAAATGTTTTAACTTTACAAAGGCATGATAAACGGATGGACAGAAAGACAAACAAAAATTATCCTGATGTCCCTACCACATTTCTCATGAGACATAAAAATATTAGTTCTTTAAATTTCATGTTTGGTAAAAACAAATTACGAATGCTGCAACTAAATAAGGAGTTGAATTCAGTGTCCAAACTTGCTACCAAATAACATGAAAGAAAACATTCAAATATTTCTTGAATTATGACAATTTTATGTACCTTAACAGAAATATTTTAAAGTAAGCAGCTGAATATATTTAATTGTATATAAGCTATATCACTATACAATTTTACACTTTCAATCTTCATGCTCATCAATCAGATTAAATAACATGCCATATCATCTTCCTCATTTCTCTTCATTCCCTTTTTCTACTGTCTTGGAATGAATATTTTGCCTCCCACTAGAACATGTGGATGGTTTTAAGTTAAGGATCCATGGTTTTTAAAGTCATGATTGTTTGTGGTCTTTTGCATTCAACTTGAGGGTGCCAGTCAAATGCATGACAAGTGATGTTGGGCCAGTCTCTCTACAGGAAATGTCCACTTCATGTTCTTGGAGAGTAATGTTGGGTCGTTCTCTTTACTGGGTGCTGATGTTTCTGCCATGTATGTCCAAGCCAACTCCATTTTTATTTCTTGATGGTGTCGTATATGGATTTCTGTTGTGTTCTAACCCATAATTCCTGGTTGGGGATTCAGTCTAGCCTTCTGTACACATGATATGTCAAAGTCGTACTGATGAAGACCAGCAGCTTTTCTTCCATGATGTTTGTGCGTCTTCAGGTCTGTCACAAAGGCCATAGGGTCTTCAGGTCTAATCTTACACTAGAGTTTAATAATCTAAGCATTGTTTTCTGATATCATTCTTCCAGAGTGGTAATGGCATTGAATGTCTTGTCAAAAAAAACTAATAAAAATTTGTTGCAAAGTTTGCATTCAAGACTATGTCTTCTTAAACATGTAGGTTCTTAAGTTCTGGCCAAAAAAATAGCTAGAAAGCCTCTGTGCACTGTTGGAACATCCTTCTAGTAAAACAATTTTAAATCGCTGAACAAGGCGCACAAGCAACTATGCTAATAGTTTCCAAATTGATATGGATATGTAAAGAACAGATCCTCATCATGATCAACTAGCTTTCTTGAAAATATTAACATTTAAATGATAAATCCCCTCACCTTGCATTTTAATGTCACTCCTGCAGCTTTTGAATAGAAAAAAAAACACAAACAGAAGAAACTATTCAATTTCAACGCTTTTAAAGTACTGCTGATAGTAATGACACATCACCGAGTTGTCGTGAGATCAAGAAAATCATTATGATAAAATAACCAACACAGGTACGAGGGCAGCTAAAAATGGCAACTGCCTATATGGAGTCTTTATCTAGCATGCAGATGACAGTGATCAATAATTTACTCTATTTCATGGAAATACTCATTATCCACATTAACGATATAGCAGTTAGATAGCCACTGGATGCTGTATGCTTGCTTAAAAGTCGAGTAAACTGCAGACTGCAGACCCAGAACTGCCATCACATGATTCAAAAACACATCCAGATCTATGCAGTTTCTTAGGATTAATTGGCAGAACAAACAACACTGACACTGATCTGCCAGCAATGCAGGGGCTACCTATTTTGCAGTTGGACTTGACCTACAAACAAATCTGTGGTAATTTTAACAATCGAACCTTACAAAGTGCTTGCTAACCTGAGGCTTGATGTTAAATCAGTGCTTATTTAATTAATACTGTACAAGACACCAAAGGTGGCCCAGCACCATAATGCAAAGCTTCTTTTATTTTGTTCTCCTTATGTGAGTGTGTGTGATTTAGATTTATAATGTAGCTTTAACAATTTTTCAGTCATATCGCTAGAATGTCTGCAGTGTGACAGTTAATAGAGATGTCTAGCACTGGGGCATCATGCCATAGTCACATTATCCTGACACCAGGTTGACCAGTCCTAACACTAACCTCTTAATGCTGAGCACCAAGCAAGGCAACTTTTAGCACCATTTTTTAAGTCTTTGGCATGACTCAGCCAGGGATCAAACCCACGACCCCCAGCATCTGAGGTGGACACTCTAACCACTAGGCCACCGGAGCATCTTTATGATGCATTTAACATTTTTCTGCATGCCACAGCATCTAAGAAAATGAACTAACAACTCAGGTTAATGCAAGTCATTGTAGCAGGAGATATAGATCACAGCAATCTGGTTGTCGCTAAAAAGTGTGATATTCCTTAGGATGCATTTACATAGCAAGTTACATAATTCTGTTGGTAACAGTCTATAAGAAACTAAGCAAAATGTAAAAACTAATACAAGTCACTGTAGCATGAAATAAGATCAATGACCTATTTTTAACTTATGGGTATGAACTATTTTCTTTTCAGTTAGTGACCCTGACTCTCAACACCTTTGAAACCAAATCTACAGGCTTTTTCTTTCTCCAAGTCATCTACAGAATTATGACTAGAATTTATATGAAAATAAAAAGACAAGAGATGGAATATCAAATAGACATCAAAACAATATCTGTGTGCTGTTCCAGTTGAAACAAAGGCTTGCATTAGTCCTAAGATACTTATCTCCCTTTTTTATGAAATCTTCTCCATAAAGGTCAGTTTCCTATTTTCATTTGCAATACACTGAGGCAGAAATGTAAACATACTTTCATTCCTACAGACACATTTCTTTAATGTAAATGTAGTAATTTTCATATCTTGCAATAGTTGCATTTTCATTGTTTCACAAATTTTGTCCTATTCTGACAAGTTTTCACCAATTAATAAAAAGTTATTTGAACATGATGTATTGTGTTTTGAATACTAGACTGCTGGAGGGTTATGCTAACTCAAATTCCTCCTGAGGAAGGGAAGTACAATCTTTTAGAAGAAACAATATGGCCCCATCTTGAATTTATGATTCTGTGGAAGCAACAATGCCTCATCCCCAATTGACAAATTATTGTACTAACAAAATATTTAACAAAAAGTTAATTTGTGACAAACCTAAAAACATTGACCTCAATGAAAATAAATTCCCTTTCAGATAGTAAGTGTATTTTTATGTCATACCATTTGTGCCATAATTGTAATGAGACCCACTTGTCTCATGAGTGTAGATTTGCCACCCATATTGGGTCCAGTAACCAGTACCACTCTACTGCAATCGTCTACATTATCATCCTTCTCATCTGTCTCCATATCATTAGCCTGCTCAAATAAAAAAGAAAAAATATATCATAGAAATATTGTCAATTTTCATAAATCAAGTGCTGCTGAAATTAAAAAAAGTGAAAAGAGGGGGACAGCACATGGAAGTTACTTTTTTCAAAGACCCTTAACAATGCTGATGATATTCACTAAGACTTAAGTGGGTCATGACAGTGTAATGAAGAAACATTTGCACAAATATTAATTTAGGTAGAAATATAGTTTAAAAATTCTGTTTTTGAGCAGTGAAAAGAGTTGAAATTATGCATTCCACTCGTATGTAACAAAATAAATGCCTTTCTTCACTCCACTTCATTTGTTTTCACAGGAGTTCTCGCATATCTTTGAAGCAAGAAAACCACCAATGCTATGTTGGCCTGGTTGCAAAACATTCTGTTTTTATTCATGTGGTACTAATATTTAAACATTTTTGATCCCTTCAAACCAAAGACTGACATGTTTAAATACCAACTTACATGGCTCTACAAGCAACTGGATCAATGTGTATGGATCTTGATCGAATAAAGTTTGACTTAGCATGCTTTAGTGTTTTACAACATAGCTTCACAGGGAGGCTACTTAGTGATTATGTACCAGGACAAAACCCACTGCCTTCTCAATCTGTTAACCAATCATCTCTTCTCCATATTTTGCCTGTTACTAAATGCAATTGGCTTAATCTATTCATCTGAGCTCCTGATGTTTTATTACGACTTATTAAGTTTAATCAAAACTAGGTCAGAAACAAAGGTCCTAACAAGCAATCCTGATCAAATTCAAGATCATCTTGTTAATATAACTAGTTTTTACATAATATCAAATTCTTGCACAATCATAGAAAAAAATTTTAAAGTCGGATCAAAATCTGATAAGAAAAATGGCTTCCATGGGAAAAAAGCTCTGAAGTCACTGTATCAGTAATTTCCATGTGGTTCTCACCCACTATCAACCTTGATGTGAATCACTTTTATGTCCAGTTTGTCAAATCAAAACTGTTCAACTTAAGTATTAATAGTTATAAATATTCCCCCTACCCCCCCAATGATAATTCAATATTTTCTATTTGTATGAACTAATGTCCAGTATGCCAAATACAGTGTTTTTTGGTATGAACTGTCTGGCATGCCAATTACAAAAGTAATTTGGTATGAACTTGTATCTAGTATACTGATTACAGTGTTAATTGGTATGCCTTGTATCTGGTATACTGATAGTGTTATTTGGTATGAACCTGTATCTGGTATATTGATTAGTGTTATTTGGTATGAACCGACATATACTATACCAATTGCAAGACTATTTGGTAAATGGTATTATTTCATATAACTTACGTCTGGTATGCCGATTACAGTATTATTAGGAATGAAATCTCCTCCAGAGAAAGTTTTAGATACACATGGATGACGTCCATCTCTGATTTCCAGAAAGGGCTGAAATTAAAAACTTACAGAATTAAAAAGTATTTCTTTATCTATTTTTAAAATTATAAATGTCAAACATAACACTGCTTTTAAAATTGATTTCAAGAAGTGGCCATAAAATTCACTTCTCCCAAACATAAAATAAAACCTGCATGCTTATCTGCATATTTGGAACATCTATCAAATAATCATCTAAAAATAATGTCTCCCACTCTACCTTCCACTGCCATTGAAAATACACTAAGTTCAAGCATTTTTCATTAATATACTTCTTATGATAGAACCCTATCATCTACCATTTTTAATTAATATACTATTTAGGATTGTACCCTATGGTCCAGCATTTTCAATTAGAGTACCCTATGGTCTAACATTCTCAATATATTACTTATGATCCAGCAGTTTCAATTAATAAACTATTTATGATTGGCCCCTATCGTCTAACATTTTCAAATAATATACTACTTAGAACTGTACCCTATGGACTAACATTGATATACTATTTATGATTGTCCCCTATCTTCCAACATTTTCAAATAATATACTACTTACAACTGTACCCTATGAACTAACATTGATATACTATTTATGATTGTCCCCTATCTTCCAACATTTTCAAATAATATACTACTTACAACTGTACCCTATGGACTAACATTGATATACTATTTATGATTGTCCCCTATCTTTCAACATTTCAAATAATATACTTTTTATGACTGTACCTGATAGCCTAACACTTTCAGTTAATATACTATTTATGACTGTACCCTATAGCCTAACACTTTCAGTTGATATACTATTTATGACTGTACCCTTTGGCCTAACAGTTTCAATACACTGTTTATGATTGTCCCCTATCATATAAGATTTTCAGATAATAGACTTTTTATGACTGTACCCTATTGCATAACATTTTCAACCAATATACTATTTATGAATGTACCCTTTGGTCTAATATTTTCAGTTAGTATCAGTATATCCCCCAGGGGTGTAAAACTGAGGGTTAAAAAAAACCTTTGTGTCATAAAAGGGGCCCAAAAAATGGGGGGGGGTAAAAATGTACCAACACATTATATATAAGCCAACATAAAAATCAATATAAATCTTTTTAACCAAATGACCTTTAATTAAATGCCTGTCATAAAATGTGTACTATCATCGTTTTCATTGTACTTAGTCCTGAAATATATTTATAAAAAAATCAGAGGCTAATGATTCATCTTCTGTTTATCAAGCGACACTTGAAATTTTAGATCATTCATGCAGCAAAGTTAACAAAATCTGCAACGACCTCCTGAATTTGTAATCCAAATAACGGATTTGTCTCGGTAAGTTTACTTATTTCTGTGTTCTGAAAGAATGTCTTCGGTAATAACGTGTTCAAAAGATAACTTGTGGTGATCAAGGGCATATTTTTTAAAATTCTTAAACTGTCACAAAATGATTATTCACTTGTGCAGTCTTCGCAATCACGAGATCAGAAGTCACACTGGTAATCCCTATGGATGTGCCAATTTCCAGTCAAGTGAATATTTTCTCCAGTTTTCATTAAAGTGAGATCCACATTTGTTGATTCTTAATACAAGACATTTTAATCTCATGATCGCATTTTTGTGCACCAAGCATCGAGGTTAAACTTATGGACGAGATCTTGTTAGAATCGTGCAATAGCTCGCGAGATTAGTGGAAGCTACTCTATCATGACATTGCCTATGCTAGTCTGGTTCTCTGCTTCGTATGCTCAGTATGGTAGAGTGTAACGCAGGGAGCATACGAAACAGGAAACCAGAACATGCCTATGATTGAAGTATGCACAATGCCATCCCTAATCCAACGCATTGGATATTAAATAAATCCTGATTGTATTTTGCAAATCCTTTACATAAAAAAATTGTGTCAATTTTCTCCATTGTGCTTCCTTGATGCACAACTGTGCATACATCAAATTGAGACAGCAAGGGAAAAAGAGCCATGCTGGTTACAGGTTTGAGCCAATGGACAGATAGGCAGATAAATAGATGGAAAAGGTAGCTCTTATAGAACTCCTGCATCTAAATGTGATGTGATTATGATTTTTAATTTAGCTTCAACAATTTTTCAGTCATATCGCTACGATGTCTGCAGTGTGACAGTTTATAGTTATGTTCAGCACTGGGGCATCATGCTACAGACATGAAGCATGATGTCCCACCCAGTCACATTATCCTGACACCAGGCCGACCAGTCATAACACTAACCTCTTAATGCTTAGTGTCAAGCGAGGCAGCTGTTAGTACAATTTTTGCAAGTCTTTGATATGACTCGACTGGGGATTGAACACACGACCTTGTAAATACAAGGAAGACTCTCTAACCACTAAGCCACTGGAGCGGCTGCATCTAAATGAGTTAAATAGGTACTTTTACATGCCGCTTACACATAATCAAGGTGTGATACACAGACAGACATATGGACTGAGACGATGGTGACTATCCACTCCCTTCTGTCATGGGAAAATAATATGCAAACATCTGTGTTATTACCAAAGTTTACTTGGTTCTATGTGTTATTACCATAATACCGCAAAATTTAATGTTTTGCTAGCTCCACTAAAACTTATTCCAAATATCCAGAAAATTAACTGCGGCATGAAACAGCAGTCACTGTGACTTCATTTTTCCTGTGATCGGTATCCTCCACACTCAAGGTCAATGACTGTATATGAAAAATTTCAGTAAAATCAAGTTGAATGCAATAACAACAATGCCAACAACAAGGACAACACCATTGTAAAACTGATACCTATATTTTGATAATGCTTCAGTGGTACAAAAAAAATTAAAGATTTCAGAACTAAAAAAAATAAGATTTTACTGCAATTCAGCAGGAAAAATAATATATTTCACTGTAATTACCCCTGTTTCCTCAGATGGGCAGATAATTTCTGGTCTGCACATAACTCCATCTCCACAGTGACTGTTATGAGCTATGGACAATAAAACATCCAATACTGCCAGACACTGAACTGTTGCATTCCACTTCTTGTACCTACAAATGTAAATATTTAGATGAGTAATTAATATTCCAAATTGCACACACCTCATTTTGGTCATACTGGCACAGAAGCATTAATTTAATGAGCACTCTTTGTTGGTGCAAATGCGTCTGTGAAGTACCTATTGAGAATGTAATTATTTTCTAGAAACTTCCCACCACCCACACCTGTTGTCTTCTTACCACTTAAACCTGTAGTTTAAATAAATCTTTGGCAAACAGGTAATAATTCTCCCAGTAGTATTGGAGAACCAATAACATGTTTTTCTGTTTAAATGGGTACCAAGATAAGCTTGCATTAATGTCTCACTCAGCTCAACACTGGCTACATCTGGTAGTATCAAGGGGAGGTAATGGAGTTACTGCCCCTGCCCTTTGTCTTTCTAAAAATGATCAGGATGAGACAAATTTGTTATTTTAGTAGGGCTAGATTCTTGAGGTAACAACCTAATATTCCTAACATAATGTGATTGGGGAACATATTCAAAGAAAAAATTCATCATATAATCTATTGTGGCCCATGACTAAAACCATAACTAGAGTAAAGTCGAAGAAAGCAATTTTGACCAATTCTTGAGATACTATTTATATGCAACATTTATGTAAAGATTTGAATTTATTTGTCACAGGCCACTACTCTATTCGAAATGGTATGGACAAAGTAAAACCCATAAAGGCACAATGTGGTCTAGGAGTCCATACCAAACTAACCCCGGAATATGTTGAATGGTTCCAGAGCTGTACCATTTACATGTTGCAGTTATTATATATATAATATTAATTTTTTGGCAGAGATACCATTTAATTGCACATACATATGAATTTTTAAAAAATTTAAGAATTTAATCACAGAATGTTACTTAATAAAACCAATTACCTTGCAAGCAAGTCTGGTTCTCTGTTGTTCCAGGTAATCATTCAATGCCTGTGTAAATATTTACACTCAAGTGTAAATATTTTTAAATATGTGTACTCACCTGACACCAGCTGAGCTGTCTGTGTCTATAATTGGAATTGCATCACAAATGTGCACAAAGAAGCATAAGGTGTGAAACTTTTCTGCTAGATATACTTAAATCCAAACAACTTTTTTTTTGCAAATACATTCAAACAAACTTATGAAACACTATACTTCTGGCAACATTCATATTTGCTATACATGTCCAAATGGTCTGATTTCTGTGCAACAGTAAAATACATAAATCTAATATTTTGAGTGTCTAAAAGCAACCCTGTATTTAGGCTTGAAAATTGATATAATAGGTCAAAAGTTACTCTCCAATGTAGTTGAAGTCTGAATGTTTGTATGTGTATACATTTCAATGCCTGTACTCATTAAAGTATTGAATTGTACAGGTACAAAGTGTGTTCCATAAATAGTTTAGTCATTCTCCAAAGAGGATAGAACCAAAATATAAATAAAATTAACCCAATTTTAAAATTTATTTTACAACTAAAACTTTCCTGAACTGCAAAAAAAAAAAGATCAGAATGTTTTACTATATTCGCAATCCCTCCACAACTTGAAAAATTCAGCTGTATAATTTCCTGTGAAATAGATATTGATCTTATACAGCTCCATGACTACAAAATTAAAAGGGTTAAGATGAACTGGGAGGGGCCCAAGTAGGAAAAAGGAGGGGGTACATGAATATGGCAATGACCTATTCCTGACAGTTTGGGTGTTATAACTGTTATGGCAGGTGTGTATGATTCTCACTGAGCCTTGAAATTCCTTAAAATAAGTTAACTGATTTATATATCCAGGAAGTTTGATATATTGTTTGATTTTTGTATGACAAATGAGTGAACACACATCTATTGGCTATGTTTCCACTGCATTCTGTGATGACAATGTACAAGACAAGAAGACAAACACAAAATGACTTAACGGTTTTAAAGTTAATGCTTCAACATTCAGATTAAAAATTGTCAGTTATTTAATGAGCTATGGTATTTCAAACAAAAGCTAGAAGCATGAAATTTTCTGCCCTTAAGAATACAGTATGTCTCGCCAATTTACTAAATCAGGCTCTTTCATATTTTGGCACTAAAGAAGACTCCATAGTCCTTTAAGTAAATGTAAAATTAGTGTTACATTTCATGAACTATTTCATGACAATGGTATATCCAGATTTATGTTATAATGAATGGTTTCCATTCAATGGTATTGTTATTTTTTATCATTATTTATGGATTGAACAAGCTTGAAAAACAAATATACACATTCAGAAAATACATTTATGCCAAAACTGTTTACTTACTTTTTCAAAAAAGTAAATTCAAATAAAACATAGCAAACATAAAATTTAAAACAATATAAAATTAGAAGTAACAGAGTAATCAACATACAAAAGTTAGCAGGCAGTAACAACATAATGCCACACCTCATGCGACCGCAAAACTCCGATTCGAGTCTTAACTTAACAGCTGCAACTTTTGCTGATGGGACTGCAACCTTTGCTGGTTGGACTCCTATTTTTACCAAATTCGGAGTCCTGTACTCCTAGCTTTAAAATCCTAGTGAGACATTTGGTACATATCAAGAACTTCATGTCTTCTCACCTATCATCAAATGTATGAAATATCCGTCTCATCACATCCTTCAAGGAGGCATCTTTTCGGTCCTCAGCATCCATCATTTTTGAAAACAGTTTCTCGATCTCTGCAGTTTTATATCTCTTCCAACCTTTTTTGGATGATGTCAAATCATATTCATCTGGCACCCTTTTCCAGGCCTGTTCTGGTACCTCCATCTGGTATCGGTTTTTTGCTGTTCCCCAGTAGACTATGGACTATAACAAAAGAAAAAAAGACATTGGGTCATTCCTTTCTTCCATAAATCCTCCATTCTAGACTATTAATTAATCCTAAGCTGGACATCCCACTTCTAACTCCAATAATTAGAATTAACCAGAAGTTGGTACATTATGGCCCCTTCCACTGGTGTTCATGTGAGGGGTCATGTTGTGAGGGTAGTAAACTTAACTTTTAACCATGAGGTCCCAGCATAAAGACACTGAATATATGCAAAAGATTTCTGACAATCACAGAAGATAATTGAGTTAAAGTGGGGTTGATGGATGAAAGAGAAATGCCGATATGTAATGAAGGAATGGAAATTTTCCACTGTAACTCATAGAAATAAAATTGGCTCTAGTATTTACTTTGATTCCATAAACCAAATGATTCAGACTTTCTTTAAAACTCTTTATAAGCAACTTTTTGGACCTATATTAATATAATGCAAATCTGACAATATTAGCCCTTTATGGACAAATGACCATTTAATTATTTGGTACTTCTAGAAAATACATTTTAAAAAATTTTAAATAGAGACATATTTCATTTTAATGCTTTTCTGTATTTTCTCAAATGAATCCAAGTTCACTGATACATTTCAAGGAGTTTGGCAAAAATTTGAGGATTTGTGTGCAGAAAATAATAAATGAACTTGTACCAAGATTCAAGTTATGAGATACTCTGTACACTCATTCTGAGAAAAACTACCCTCATCCAACAAGATATACTGTACACTCATTCTGAGAAAAACTAACCTCATTCATGATACACTGTACACTCATTCAATGGAAAAAAACTACATTGAAAACACTCATTGAGAATAAACCACCCCATTCCATGAAATACACTGAACACTCATTCAATGATAAATGACCCTCATTCAATAACAATGTACACTCATTTAATGAGATAAACTACTCTTATTCAATGAGACATGTACTCATTCAATGCAATAAAATTCATTCAATGAGACACTATGCTCATTCAATGTCATAAACTACTCTTAGTTAAATAATGTGCAATGAATGAGATAACTGTACATTTGATACTGTCAACTCATGCAACAAAATCTACTGTACATTTATTCACTGATATAGTGTACATTTATTCAATGATATACTGTACACTTATGTGGAAACTTAAAATACAGAACCTAGCACAAAGTACGGTGATATATCGAGTATTGTGACCTTCGTATCTAGGCGTGTTATCCTACAACTTCATTTGCACTGCCAATAATTAAGAATGCTATTTAATCCTATGTAGTTTGAGATAAGCACAGAATGTTACCTCATAAAACCAATTATCTTGCCTGCTAGATTGGTCCTGTTGTTTCAGAAAATCACAGAATATTACTTCATAAAACCAATTACCTTGCAAGCAAGTCTGGTTCTCTGTTGTTCCAGGTAATCATTCAATGCCTGTTCTGTTGCTTTAATGTCAGAGACTGCCTTGTCATACTCTTTGTCAACACCTGAAGTAAAAGAAATGATCATTTTTAGCTCAGCCATCTTACCAAGACAGTACTATGAACTCAGCATTAATAAAGATTAATTCCAATGATTTGCATGTAAATACAACTCAGCAACAAAAAAAACCAAAACAAAAAAAAAAAACAACATGATCTTAAGGTCTGAATCACATTAAACAAGTTATTAATTAAACTGAAAACAAAGAATGAACATTATCAATAAAAGATTAGTATTGTGGAGTTTAATACTATTTTTCAGTATACGAGGAACTATACATTTTAGCCAGCAAATTCTGGTTAAGAAGAACCTGTGAAGAACCACCAGACAGATTTACTATGTGAGTGAATCATAATAGCAAATGTCATAGACCTCTCGATCACTCAGAACCTCTCAACACCAACCATAAATACATTTTAAAGATGCCTGGTACCAAAACAAAACTAAATACCATTTTTACAAGTCTCCTCTTGAATGTAGAAGTAGTCTAATTTATGAACAGTGTAATACAGTTGTTGTTGTTGTTATACGTTTTAATGCCATTTTCAGCACAAGATAGGCTATATCTGGCAGCCAGTAAAAACGGTGAAGGACGAAACAGGGAAAATCTCGGAAAGTACAACTGACCCATGAGAAGCTACTAGTGAGTTTTCTCACAAACCCACATTGGCAAAGCCTGAGACTCAAATCCATGCAGACAGAGGTGAGATGGCAGTGATCCATAATGGTAAGTGCTTTATACCAGTTGGTGCCCAGACAACATAGTAATCCTAGTGTATCAAAATTCAAACCTCTGATCTCCAGTAATACAGTAACCAAGTTTCAGCTGATTACATCACTCAAAAACATGAAAATGATAAAATCATTACCATAACCACTGGAAAATTAATACCAATCTCTCAACATTCTAAACCATAACTGACTAGAACTAGCATTCTTATGGTTGCAAGTGTACACATTAACTTTGTGAGATTTATATACTAATATATTAGTAAAACCTACCTTTACTTGGCAAAATGACTCCATCTTTCTTGGCTTTGTTGTGATCAAAAGCATTCTGGAAGAAAGTTAAGCATTCTTATGCCATGATATCAATTATAGGAATAAGCGGTCAGAAGCAATTTTTACTCACTTAGTAAAATATGTTACTTTGCAAATCCAGTCCTCCCAGATCTATTTTTACCTCCCTTTAGTAGTATCATGGATGGCTCGATTTGTGAGTAGTAGTTCTCCCAAGGTAGTATGATTGGGTAATATATTTAAAAAAGAAATCCAGTTGGATCCAACTGCAAACTGCAAAAACAAGGCTTGCCATCGCATAATGTGCCAGCAGACCAGAGTCTATGTTGTTTGTTAAAGAAATAAATAATAAAACACAGATCCAATCTGACAGTCCAATATGTGATGGCAGATATGGGTCTATATTCTTTGCAGTTGAACCAATTTATCTAATCCTGTTGTAAATGATATGTATATATCTGTGTGCTTTCTACAATGAACAGGAATCTGTAATTTTATGATTTCACAAATCCATATTAGATGCAATGTACATTTACAAAGATACTTTTAAAATACATTTGCCACTTAAGATTTGTAATAAAGATTAAAAGCTATATAGAAGACATAATTGTTTTACTGTACACAAATCTAGTTCATGGTACATAGGAGTAATAGGATAATAAAAAAAGTCGACATGCTGCTAACTAGCTCAGAAAAGCAAAGAAATGAAGACAAAATAAGAATGGCAAACTATCACTGCATTTAAACCTAACCTCAAAGAACTGCAGGTCTTCTGTTAAATCTGGAAAGTAACCATCAGCCTTCTCACTTGCAAGTGTTATGGTCTTTTTCAGCAACTTTGACCTGAAATATACACCACAATTAAACACAAATAAACAAAACCCCTACCTTTATGAGAAAGCACTTAGCTGAAAGCCTTTGTCAAATGCAGAGGTTAAAGTAAACACATATATCCATATGAATGCACCCTGAATATCATACACATACACACCTTCTATGCAGAAAATAGTTGGGTATGTTTGACTTTAGAGGTTAATGATTTACGAATTGTTTTACGGTTTTACTATTTTAGAAATGATCATATTTTATAGCAAACTGGCATAATTTTTTTACAAAACTTTAAAGGTATATACAAAATAATTTAAGTTAATTATGTGGAACATTTTTCTATTTTTTTTGTTTTTTCATGTGTGAAGTTTTTTCTTTTATTTTAGAGACTATGGATTGGCATTATTTGTATGAATCTGTAAGGTCTTTATTTGAGGGTACTTTCTAACAAATTCGATTAGTTTCTTTTTATTGTCTTTGCTTTGCTGGACTTAACTGCATGTTGAACACGTTATTGGCATTGTCATGTAGAGTACCTAGGCACCAAGTGCCTTTCTTCTGTGCAGTAAATAGGCAGTCTTTCTCATATTTTAAAAACTGCATGTATGCCAGTGTACCATAATTACTCAAAGAGTTCACATAAAAATAATACAAAATTCTAAATGACATCTACAGATGTCTACTCCATATTAAAAGTACCCTCCCTAGGTCTCAAGAATATTTTACTGTAAACAAAATCTTGCAAACATAAGTCAAAAAATGTTTACAAACTAGTTTTTCAATGCAAAGCAGGACTTTCAAGAAAAGCAACTATATGTAAACTATGCAGGAATTTTACAGTTCAGACCTTCAAAAAGATGACTTGTAGTTTGGACCTTAAAAGTATATACTTGTAGCTCAGAACTTTAAACATTACTTACAGTCCAGATCTTAAAACTGAAGACATTACTTGTAGTTCAGACTTTAATAGAGAGTACTTACTTGAAGTTTTCTGTTCTATCTTTGAACTTCCCTGCAATTTGATTGGCTACCTTAAATCCATCTATTGTTGATAAAAAGTCTTCAATTTTTCTCTTACTGCAATGACAAGTTGTATTAACAATACTTACAAAGTATATATGAAAAAATAAATTATGTCAGTATTTTAAAAAATAATTGAAAGGAATCAGCAATTTATCTAAACTGTACATTCTAGTGTATTCAAATTATTATCATTACATCTTTCAGGTAGTGCATTATCATGAATACTCTTCAGGTAGGTATATCATGAATACTCTTCAGGTAGGTATATCATCAACACTCTTCAGGTAGGTATATCATGAATACTTTTCAGGTAGGTATATTATGAATATTCTTCAGGTAAGTATATTATTATGATTAATCTTCAGGTAGGTATATTATAATGAATACTCTTCAGGTAGATATATCATGAATACTCTTCAGGTAGGTATATCATGAATACTCTTCAGGTGGGTATATCATGAATACTCTTCAGGTGGGTATATCATGAATACTCTTCAGGTGGGTATATTATGAATATTCTTCAGGTAGATATATTATCATGAATACTCTCCAGGTAGGTATATTACCATGAATACTCTTTAGGTGGGTATATTATCATAAATACTCTTCAGGTAGGTATATCATGAATATTCTTCAGGTAAGTATATTATCATGATTACTCTTCAGGTAGATATATTATCTTTAATACTCTTCAAGTAAGTATATTATCATAAATACTCTTCAGGTAGGTATATTATCATGAATACTCTTCAGGTGGGTATATTATCATGATTACTCTTCAGGTGGATATATTATCATGATTACTCTTCATGTAGGTATATTATTATGAATACTCTTCAGGTAGGTATATTATCATGAATACTCTTCAGGTAGATATATTATCATGAATACTCTTCGGGTGGATATAATATCATGAATACTCTTCAGGTGGATATATTAGCATGAATACTCTTCAGGTGGATATATTATCATGAATACTCTTTAGGTGGGTATATTATCATGAATACTCTTCAGGCAGGTATAGTATCATAAATACTCTTCAGGTAGGTATATTATCATGAATACTCTTCAGGTAGGTATAGTATCATAAATACTCTTCAGATAGGTATATTATCATGAATACTCTTCAGGTGGATATATTATCATGAATACTCTTCAGATGGGTATAATATCATGAATACTCTTCAGGTGGATATATTAACATGAATACTCTTCAGGTAGGTATAATATCATGAATACTCTTCAGGTAGGTATATTTTGATTACTCTTCAGGTAGGTATATCATGAATACTTTTCAGGTAGGTATATCATTAATATTCTTCAGGTAAGTATATTATCCTGATTACTCTTCAGGTGGGTATATTAATGATTACTCTTCAGGTGGGTATATTATCATGATTATTCTTCAGGTGGATATATTATCATGAATACTCTTCAGGTGGATATATTATGAATACTCTTCAGGTGGGTATAATATGAATACTCTTCAGGTGGATATACTAACATGAATACTCTTCAGGTAGGTATAATATCATGAATACTCTTTAGGTAGGTATATTTTGATTACTCTTCAGGTAGGTATATCATGAATACTTTTCAGGTAGGAATATCATTAATATTCTTCAGGTAAGTATATTATCCTGATTACTCTTTAGGTGGGTATATTAATGATTACTCTTCAGGTGGGTACATTATCATGATTATTCTTCAGGTAAGTATATTATCATGATTACTCTTCAGGTGGATATATTATCATGAATACTCTTCAGGTGGGTATAATATCATGAATACTCTTCAGGTGGATATATTAACATGAATACTCTTCAGGTAGGTATAATATCATGAATACTCTTCAGGTAGGTATATTTTGATTACTCTTCAGGTAGGTATAGCATGAATACTTTTCAGGTAGGTATATCATTAATATTCTTCAGGTAAGTATATTATCCTAATTACTCTTCAGGTGGGTATATTAATGATTACTCTTCAGGTGGGTATATTATCATGATTATTCTTCAGGTAGGTATATTATCTTTAATACTCTTCAGGTAGGTGCAATATCATCATGAATACTCTTCAGAGTGGTATATCATCTTCAGGTAGGTATATGATCATCATAAGCACTCATCAGGTAGGATATTATTATCATGAACACTCTTCGGGTAGGTATATCATCTTCAGGTAGGCATATGATCATTATAAATACTCTTCTGGTAGGTTTATTATTATAAACACTCATCAGGTAGGTATATTATTATCATGAATACTCTTCCGGTAGGTATATCATAAATACAAAAACCAACATACATACACACTATATTTTCCATTTTAAAGACCACTTTACCTTCAGCCTCAATAGCTCAGTTTGAAGTGCATCAAGCAAATAATCAAAAGGCAAAAGGATATGTGTTTGATACCTACTCAGACTAGCCTAGTACGGTTTCTTGTGTCCTGTGTCGGTAGGAAAGATCCCATGTTTCCATTTCCCTGACATGATATAAGTAATAATGTCTTGAAAGTGGCATGGAAAGAAAAAAAAAGTTTCAAATAACCACCTGACCTACATACATGATGGGTATTTATTCAGAATACATAAAATGTACAAACTTGTAAGTTTCTACCTGTAGATGACCTCCTCATACAGTATTGCTCTACTCTCTGGATGATTTGGACCTTTGTTTACCCCAAGGGTGTGAATCCTGTGAAAAAGAAGAAAATTACATGATTACAAACTAATAACTTTTTATGTTACACAGACATATGGATATGCACTGAAATGTTAAAATTCTGTCTATAGCAAAACATTTGACTAAATTCACATTTATTCAAGAGGTACTAAATATGCTTAAACAACTAGAATGCAATTTACAGTGCTTAATTTGTTGATATTCCCAATATGAATAATAAATCATGAACTAATCTGTCACAAGATTTATTAAGGTAAATGAAGCCATCCCAAGTTTTTACATATTACATAATTATCAAAACTCATGACATCACAAATACTGTCATGATATTGTTAATTGTGTTAGTGTGTTATCCACATGTTTAAAATCAACTCTCTTTTGTTATTTTATGGGGAAAAATTTACATTTTGTACAGTTGGTCATGCATAATATAACCTTACATTTGGAGCTTTAGTTTATGAAGGTTTGCAAAAGATAATCATTACTAAAATAATTTTCATAAATCTTTTTTAAATGAGTTCTTTGTTTCTTTATTGTATGAAACAGAATTTCATACTAACCTACTAAGAAACCTTTCCAAGTCTGGCAATTTCTTCAATAACTCTGTTACCTCAGCAACCAAATCCTGACATCCTATCAGGTCATCTACTGCATCAAGTCGGTCATTAATGGCCGATGGGTTACAGAGAGGTGCACAAAGCCACTGTCTGAAAAGACGCTTTCCTGGAGAAACAAAATAAGACATAATTAACACTGAGTCTAGTCTACATGAATAAAAGCTCAAAAAAATATTTTTACTTGGTAATTTTTGTAAATTTACCAAATTTTTAAGGTTTTCAAGAAAATGATAGCTGCATTTTCTCTTACAAACTCAGTTTAACAGAAAATTGACATAGACCTGTTTATAAGTTCTGATTAGGAACTATTTCCTTTTACTCCAAATCTGATGAAAGGATACCTTCTAGAATTGGAAATGGGGCTGAAGTTTGAATCCAAAACAGGACCAGAAAATAAAAATGAATACTGAGTCTAATGGTTCCAATGAAAACTAACTTTCACCAATGAAAATTTCAATAATGTAAATTATATTACTTTCAAACAAAAGTATAAAGTTCTCACAACTTATTAGAACTGTTGTCTCTGGTAGAAAAGTGTTCTGTATCATTCATCAATACTGAATAATAAAATACAAACCAAAAGCTGTGCTGCAGTTGTCAAGCCTTTCTAGTAGAGTCCCTTCTAGGGTTCCAGTAGAGCTATTTTCTATCACATCTAAATTTTTCAGTGTCACACCATCTAGTACCTGACAGTGCAAAACAATGCAACTTAATGAAATTAATTTTTTTAATCCCAAGTATTGTTACATCTCAGATTTAAATATCACCCTCCCCTCATCATTCTACAATTAAACTCTTAAACTTAACATGAATTTATATGATAATACATTTAATTGTTCCTGTGTCTGATATAAATATATGCATGTATTGAACTGCAATTACCTTGACCCTAATACTGCCCACGAGTCAAAGGATGCAGGATAAAACTGCATGAATTTTATGAAAGAACAGAGCCATTAGATTTAAAGAGTCCAAGTATTACAACAATCCCTTGAAAGGTCTGGAACTTTCATCTATGGATTTAACCTTGTAAAAGGAATACAAGGCCGCTAAAACACTGGGTAAACAAAATCTTTTAACCAAGAATTTCCAATGAACTTGACCTTTCCCGAGTATAAGAAAAACAGATTGCACAATGGATATAAACTGGAAAACCTTCAACAAAAATTTGAGATATTTCAAATTTCTTTAAACTTGGTAGTCTTAGAGCAAGGGTTGGGGTAATGGATATAAAAGGGCAAAAGTCCTTAATTCACCAACATTCCCAGGGTTTGAAACTAATGACCATATACTTTTAACAAAACTTCACCAAGAATTTCAATGATCTTGGATTAGATGCAGTTGGGCAACATTTTTAAAAAATCAAGGTCCACAAAGATTTATTAACATGAACAATATTAAATAATAACCATAGTATGTACCAAATTTCACAACAATTAATATAAAACTGGAAGGCAACTTGCATCACTATGGTTTGGTCTTCCACTGCATTTAGCAGCAGGCAAACACAAAGGGCAATAACTCTTAACAAAGACCACAGGAATAATATGATTATCAATATCTGTATCATCAAGATATTATAATAATATTTATCAATTTTCATGCCATTCCATCAGGAGAACTGTTTGTACTAGACAAATTGCATTCAAACAGTTGTGATAATTGGAAATATAAATAAATGTCAAATAATTGCATAATAATAGCACATATCACATAATACTTACATAATCTAAGCTGTAACTGCATCAGTAAAAGATGCAGCAGAAAATTCACTTTGTACAAATCAAGAAAAACTAATATAATTACAAGATGAGACAACATCAGAGATTCACTCAAAAGATTAAAACTTATGCAAATAAGCATATTAATGTTATATGTTTTGCTTTTTCAACAAAAATTACAAACTATTTATAACTTTTCTGGTAATTAATTTTTTTTCTTTAGATGTGGCACAATTCTGGTGATTGCCTACTCAATGTTTATCTTACCATATGCTTCTTGCCAAGATCAAATGTGGTCTTTGGGAAATTGGCAAGTGCAGAATCCAGTGGCACATATTGCTCAAAGTTCTTCATGGATAACAATTCCTTGTCCATGAGAGAATACTGTAAATACCTGTGTGAAGGGAAAGAATGAAGATCATGAATTATTAGTTGCATAATAATACCTGTGTGAAAGGAAGGTATTAAGATCATGAAATTTTGGCTGCAAAATATCTGTATTAGGGAAACCATGAAGATCATAAATTACTTGTTGCATAACAATACCTGTATGAAGGGAAACCATTAAGACTGAATTATAGTTGCATAACAATACCTGTATGAAGGGAAACCATGAAGATCATGAATTTTACAGAAACAAACGCACACAAAGTTATGTTCTGACCATTGGAAATCTTCCTTACATTTATGAACTAATAGAACTGCAATTATTCTATCAAGACACATTACCCTAGGTCTGCAGACAAAACCATCATCCTATCATGAAACATAAGTCTAGGCCGTCTGACAAATCTGATGTCCTGTCATCATACATTAGCCCGCACCTTCCAGGAGTGAAGACATTTTGTTAAAATCAAGCTGTACAATGACAATTAAAAAATTTACTTATCTGAATAAAACACCCACTTGTCTGTGTTTGTGTAGTTAAAACAAATAACGGAAGGCAGACTTAAAATGTTACTTTTACTTATCAAGTTGCACCATTACATGCTGGCAGTATGGTTCTGTGGCATGTAAAATATACTCTCAATTTCAACAAGTCTTGTTTTTGGACTTTTATGGTCAGGGTCTACAAAACCATTGCATTCTTAATATAGAACTGCGGAATCGGTACTCACATCTGAAAAGATTTATATGAATTTAGCCCTAGATATATTATCCTTGATGAAATATATGCATGCAGTTCTGTTGATGTGATCATTTCTAAGTTCAACACTAGTTGAAAGAAATACATTGAGTGAAAAAGATTTCTGCTTCCTTTCTATGGCATATGCATTGTTAAAAAGCTTCTTGTAATGCTCAGTTTGATTTGCATTGTATTAAATGATCACTATGTCTAAATCAGCCATTTCTTTTTTCTCAGGTTTGGACTATTCATTACCAAATTAACGTGTATTATGCTTTGCACTTTCTGGTGGGTTAACAGTATCTTTCTTTGTGATAACCTGTCCTGCAAACAATTTACAGGTTTTATCAGAGAGGTAAATTTTATGTCTTATATACAGCATATTACAAGCTGAAATTGTTTGATCTTCATTGGACCAAAAGCATCTTTGAACTCTTGTTTTTTCATTTTTCCTGACATAGTCAAGTTTAGTTTAACCTGTTTTGTTGACTTTCATTCAACTTTTCACCTTTCAGCCCTAGCTTCAAAAGAAAAAAATCCATCTTGATGCATTTATCATAGTCATGTAAATGGATTTCAATAAGTCCATTAATTGGTTCAGAACAACATATTCCTCAGAGAAACCCCGTCCTCCTGCCAGTGAAATTCATTTGGGTGTAATCATCAAAAGATATAACCTGAAATAGTACTGTTTGCTTCTATTGGTCTTACACATAAAAGCCATGGCTAGTTTCAGTCCCAATAAAAAAAATATCTCTATATTCCATGTAAAAGGGGCCCCGAGTGGCCTAGTGGTCTAAAGCGCTGTCCGTTACGGATCACTGCCATCTCACCTCTGTCTGCGTGTGTTCGAGTCTAGGATTCGGTGAATGTGGATATGTGAGAAAGCTTGCCAGTAGCTTCTCGTGGGTCGGTGGTTCTTTCCGGTGATTTCCCGGTTTCTTCCTCCACCATTAATACTGGCCGCTATGAATAGCCTATCATGTGCTGAAAAATGGCGTTAAGCCCAACAACAACAACATTCCATGTAAATACACAATTCACTTGGATGATATTTCCTTTGCACAGTATTGAAATTGAGGACTGATGGTCACAAAACTAGTAAAATATACAATACATAGGATCAGTAATATTATATACTGCAATACAGAATACAGAAGAAACTTAAAGATACTACAACAAAATTCAACCACTTCCTCCACATATCATCCATAATGATACTTGAATTATTTTTTCACACACACACACAACCATGTAAATTACTGTACAGAGTATACAATTAAATATAGTATCATCATCTCTACTTGTAAAGTATTTATGCAGAAAGCAGAAATGTAAAACTTACCAAGTAATAGCCCCTAGAGCACTTATTGCAAGACTGTATTCATCGGCAGCTGTCAATCCTAACGAATCAGCTGAAAAAATATGAACATTAAAAAACTTAAGCAGTGGATATTATTTTAAATATGCAGATATCTATGGGAATAAAACGCCATGTATCTTCTATAATTATTTTGTATCTCCACCTCTCTGAAGGTAGATATGCAACACATGTGCCTCCTGACGGCTGGTAGGATCAAAGCATACAAATGGATGTGTCACACAGGATCGTTTAATTTTCTATTATGTCAGAATTTAATATGTGTCACTCAGAATAATGAGCAAAGTTTCAATAAACATATACAATTATGTAAGTTTAAAACCATTTATCAACAACTGATGAGCTATACATGATGGCCAAAATAATTGGTGGGGAAAAAATCCAGAAAAACCATGGTAAGAATCACAGATTCAGAAATCTACTAGCCAGCTTTCTCACATAACCACAAGTGCCTAGCCTGTGACTTGAAATCAGGCAGATATGAAATGGAAGTTATCAGGTGAATATTTCAGACCCTTCCAATAAAGTCCAGATAAATCCAGAAAAAAGTGATAAATTTACCAAATACTTATATTTTTTAGCCACTTCTTCATCAGAGACACAAAAAAAAACATTAATTCTTATTATCCAATACATGACAGTAGCCTTTAACCTATAACCGTTTCATCACTGTAACCACACTACAACATTAGATATGACTGGAAAGATCTCACAGGGCCCAATTTTGTCAGTGGACATGTATCAATGGATAGTCAAAAACAAATTTCACAGAATATAAATTTCAGCATTTAAAAAGTTTACATACATAGCTTCCAACCCTCCTGGATCGCAATTAGTGAAAATAAAAATAAAAATTTGTGAATTTTGACATGAATTCATGAAGCAATCTTTCAAGTCCAGGAATATAAGTCAGAACATATATTTAGCATGGGATACAGCTGATAAAGGGAAGATTGTGTTCAACAAGAAAGATAACAAGTTTTCAGCATTGGTAGCTTGCAGGTCCCAAATTGATGGCATAAAATATGCCAGAGCTGAAATATGCTGGACTTAATTTTCCCAACTTCTATGTGCTTTTTGCTACCAATGTGCTTCCTCACATCATCTCTGCCACCATGACCAATGCTAAAATTTGTGGCACACTGTGTACAAAGAGCATGATGTATATCACTGTTTGATGGCTGAATGAACATTCAATTTTTGGGATATTCCAAACTCAACTTCACATTTTGGGCTATAAATTTATTTTTCCTTGGTGGTGAAGATATTTTCAATATTGATGTCAAATGATAATTCAAATCAGTGTTGGTGGTGCATTCGTGAAGCAAAATTCTGGTTCAGCCCCAGTTTCTCTCAAAAACATTTGTAAAACTACTCTTATACATAGAGATTAAAATACACTAAAAGGCATGCTACCGGGCCAACTATCAATCAGCTATAGATCCACTAATATCGTGACCAGCAATACCAGACCATTTTGGCAACTGCGGATACCATGAGTAGCACTTAACAGGAAATTGGTTAATTTTTTCAAGATTTAAAAAACACACAATACATAGGTTCAATAGACAATTTTTTGTACATATAAAATAATCGTTGACATATCGGGGGCAAATCCTGTCACATCACACTGCTACAGCCCTGCTCTGAATTTGTTCTACAGAACACCTCAACAAGAGGAACCTGTGGGAATTTACAGGGTTGTGAAGAGTGTCTGACACCTGTATGTGGAGCCACAAGGGGCTGATACGAAGTATACCGGGACAATGATAACCGAAACTTGACAAGTCTGATCCTGAGTATGCTATAACAAATGTCAGCTGATACTCCATACACGCACCGTAGGAAGCGGGTATGAAGTATATATGGGCATAACAGTTGCTTACACCAAATTAGGCTTTAAAGCAAAATTGTGAACGCATGAAAATTCGGGAATGGCACTTTGTTCCATAGGAACACCTCAGGAAAAGAGACTCTGGAAGTTCATAGGCTTGTGAAGAGAGTCTGATGCCTGTATGTGGAGCAGCAAGGGGCTTATACTAGGAATATGGAGATACTGAAAGCTGAAACTCAAAAAGTCTGATCCTGAGGATTGCAATGATAACAAACATCAGCCGATACTGCATATATGAACATGAAACGTATATCACCTAATAGTCAATTTTATTATATACTGACAAGCTTGGGCTTCACAGCAAAGCCGTGAATGCATGAACTTGTACAATGCAGCAGAGAACAAAACTGGAACTGTATGCCAAACAAGAAATGCATGACATGGTGGAAAGAGGAGAGACAGTTTGTTCCTTCCACAGATAATTTAAGTTGAATGCAGTGTAGACTCTAAAAAGCACACAGGCACCCCAGTTGCTGTATGTATGCCGAAAACTACTGACATAATATCTGATCACATTCTCCAATGAAGCATCTGATTTAGTTACTACCTTATTAACATAATACTGGCTACAATAACATCACATCTGGTAGAGAAACACTAGTGGACAAATAGAGGCCCAAAAAGGGGTCAGAGAAGGATGCACTGTGTACTTAAACTACATATAATCAATTAAATTACAATTTAAAATAATTGAGAATTGGGAAGTTCATGATTTTTTTTGCATGTGGCATGAATCTGTGATCACTGAAAAAGGTGGGAAATACATGCCAAACTTGTGGGGGTTGGAAGCTATGTCATTACTTTTGATAGATCTTGCATGCAAGACCAGCTAATTTTGCTCATCTTAGCAAAGAAGTGTATTAATTCTGCAAATGTTTATACTTATACGTAAACGATTACTGACTTTCTGTGACAACAGTTGTACCTTCTGATATCATCTTCTTTAAAGCATCTGGCCAATTAAACTCATTCGACTCTTCCTCCTTAAAGTAGTCTTCCTCTGCTAGAACCTTTAGGGTCTTTCCACTATCCCAGAATTCCTTGCCTGGGACAAGGGGTTCCTTTAAGCAAGATGTCAGGTTGTTTGAGAGCATTTGAGAAGTTTTCTGTGACATCTTCCCCTTCTCATGAAGAACCTGTCAACAAACATGTAAACTGCCATTTTTGGTTCTATCATACAGACCTAAGTGTGCAATGGGAAAAGATCAAAACATGCAGAACTAAGCTTATCAATGGAAAAGAACATCCAGACCCAAGTGTGTCAATGGAAAAGAATGTAACATCCAGAACCAAGTGTGTCAATGGAAAAGAATGTAACATCCAGACCCAAGTGTGTCAATGGAAAAGAATGTAACATCCAGACCCAAGTGTGTCAATGGAAAAGAATGTAACATCCAGACCCAAGAGTGTCAATGGAAAAGAATGTAACATCCAGACCCAAGTGTGTCAATGGAAAAGAATGTAACATCCAGACCTAGGTGTGTCAATGGAAAAAATGCAACATCCCAGGGTTTCCCTTTATGCACAACTGTGCATTAGGGATGCATGCTGGAGAAAACTGACATACAGGATTTATTGCCATAAGTTTTTTTATAGCAAAGGATTCACATAATGTGATCAAGATTTATTTAATATCCAATGCTTTGGATGAAGGATAGCTTTAAGTATATTTTGAGTATAGGCATAGTCTGGTTCTCTGCTTTATATGCTACCTGCACTTCACTCTGCTGTTCGTATAGCAGAGTGAAACACAAGGAGCTTTCAAAGCTGGGAACCAAACTGGCATAGGCAATCTTATGACAGAGTAGCTTCCCCTAATCTCGCAAGCTCTCACAGTTTCCTTCGAGCTCAGCAAGATGTCAAACACGCTTAACATCAATGCTTGCTGAACAAGAAAGATTAAAACGGCATGCACTATGAATCTTTAGCGAAGAATGTGAAAGCAGAACACAAATGAGCAACTGTGGATTTAACTTTAATGAAAAATGAAGAAAATAAATCCCTTGACTAAAATATGGCACATCCATCAGATTTACTAGTGTTACTTCTGATAGCATGATTATGAAGACACAAAAGTGCATAATCTTTTCACAACATGGTTTAAGAATTAATAATTTTAAAAATCTGCCCGCATTTGCCACAAGATAACTGGAGAACACATTATCAATCAAGACATTCTTTCACAACAAAGAAATCAGTAACTTGCCAATGCAAGTGCGTTATTTGGATTAAAAAGTCCGAGGAGCTGGTCATTGCAGATTTTGTTGGTTGTTATCTTTGCTGCAATAAAAGAAAGATCTTAAACCTCAATTGTAACTTATTTAAAAAAATGAATTATCTTTTTGATTTCTGGATAAATGTATTCTTGGACGAGGTACAATGAAATCAATTACAGTATAGGTTTTATGACAGGCAGTAAATTAACTGCCATTTGGTTAATATGATTTTCTATTGCTTTTATGTAATGTGTTGGTCTAAATTATTTCTACAAAAAGATTATAAGGAGACTGTTAAAATTACAACTTTAAACTAAAAGAAGAATGAATAAATAAAATTATTCTTTCAATGGACAATGCATTTGCTTGTTAATTGTAGATGGTTTATTGACATTTTTAGAGAGACAGAGAATGTTATGTAAGTTTCAATATCCTATTTCAAGCTAATAAAACATGAGGCAGATGAAAATTAGTACATTTTTGACCCCCTCCCATTTATTATTTGACCCCTCCCCCAGTTCTGACATTAAGGAGGCAGTGGGGGGATGCCCTCAATTTTACCCTCCATGGGGGATACACTGACATCCAGACTTAAGTGTATCATTGGAAAACAACAAAACATCCAGACCTAAGCATGTCAATGGAAAAGAACGTAACATACAGACCCAAGTGTGTCCGTAAAAAAAAAAAACATATAACTTCTTGAATTGAAATGTGTCAATGGAAGGGAACATAACTTCCAAGCTTAGGTGTGTCAATTGATTGCCTAAGTCAGCTCTTTTAACAGTAAAACCATTACAGCAAAATTCACCACAATTGACTTGACAGTATTCTTTTGAACTGCTACTAAAATCAATTCATGTAGCAAAGATAAAGACCTAAAGTTCTAAGCATGCTTTGCAACATTTATTTTCTGCAAATTTTTTTGTGGGGACAAAGTAATGCCTATGTATATGTCCAAATTCAAAGCCTTTTACTGCATTGTGAAGTTAAAACCCCATATATTTTAAAAACAAAGATAATATTTTAAGTTGTTGGTTTTTGGCAATCAAATGTTTTACTTTGCTTTCATCCACATATTAAAGTCTGGCAAAAATGGCACATAATTCTTAATAAAACCCATCACTGTAACAACCATAATACTTTAAAATGTACAAATAACCATTACTAATGTTATATCAAGAATAAACTCTTTTCAAAGCAGCTTTTTTATATTGTTATTGGCTAACTAAATAAACAAACAAGATCATCTTGTCAAAGGATTGGACAGATAGATAACAAACATTATTACCTGCACAGGTGTGTAGTGTGCAATAAGTGTCCGCAACCTGGAACAATGACGATCATCAGTGAACTGCCCAATCTGAAATAATTGTTAAAAATGATGTGACATTTCACCTTAATTACAGTTTAAATTGCAAATATTTCATTTCCTTTTTGAAATTACCTTTTGCTACCCAGATCTTCAGTGTACTGTATAAGCTGACTCATAAGCGGACTCCAACTGCAAACTGTACAAACCCAGATCCACACATAACGTAACATCAGTATCTATGCAGTTTGTTAGGAGTAATCTGAAGAACAAAAATCATGGACCTTGTTCTGCCAACACATTATGCAATGGCAGATCTGGATCTATCTTGTGTGCAGCTGGACTCAAGTAACAAGCTAATATGGATATGGTACCTCACTACCAATGTGCTATTGATTACATAGGCTTCAACACATTTCATCGGGAAATTCTAGCACTTTTCAGGGACAAAACAAAATTTTATTTTCCTGCACTTTATTTAAATGCGTCTAATTTAAATTTAAGATAAATGTCGACTATTGTGTTGTTGGTTATAAACTTCACCCTGAAATATACATATTACAAGACAAAAGCTCTAAATTCTTTTTGTTGAATTAGACACAATGTGGAGACAATGTAACTTAAGGTGGTTTGGCGGGCATGTGGAGTAGTGATATAGTCATCGACATCAACTGTTAAGAGATTCTGATTTTCTAGAGCTATTCATGTGTAAACAAAACCATTTTAAACTCATTTGCAGTGTTGGTATTTCAGTCTCTTTTTTTCTTTTCACTATTGTTATAGGACTTCGCAACATATTTTTTGAACGTCAGTTTTGTTTACAACAATACAAAATATTGCTCTTTGTTTATCTTGAGTCCCCTAATCTGAACTGTTTATGGAAATCGTACTCAAAATAATGACAATTAATTTTCATTCACAATTTTAAGCTGGGATAATTTATTTCCATTCCACAATTTTTAATTGGGATAATTAATTTCCACTGCACAATCTGAAGCCTAAATAATTAATTTTCCTTCATAATTTTTAATTTGGGATAATTAATTTTTAAGAACAACATTAGACTGGAATAATTAATTTTCTTCAGATATTTAAGAAGGAATAATTAATTTTCAATGACGACTTTAAGATGGGATTAAATATTTTCATTCACAACTTATTCAGAACTTTAAATTGGGATAATTAATTTTCCATCTCTGCCATTGATGACAATATGATTTATACAACATTAAAGAACCTTTTAACAGTTATCATATATAATGAAGCTATGTAGATGTGTGACAATAATCGCTCATATAATAAACAACTATGATGTATACTTACATAAAATTTGCCTATAGATGTATCTACAAAACAAACACCATATGATGGGCATCCATCAGATGTATCCAATTTCTCTAAAACAGCCAGTAGGTATGTGCTCTGTGAGTCACCACACTCTCCATCCATTACATTAAACGTTTTTGTCCCACAGGAAGTGATACGACAAATTTCTCTCTTCACAACTTTGTCAAACTTTGTGGGATTTGCCACTGAAATGAATACTTCATATTTTCAATACATAAAGATTACAGGTATGTTTATTATGACTATGATGTATATAGCACTACAAACTAGTTTTAAAATTGGTACAGTAAATAGTGCATTCTAAGCCTGCCCAGTGTTTGCTAGTTCTATATGCTGACACTAGCAGGATCTGCCAGACTTTAAGCACTCTGACAAAAAAAGGAAAATATGTTCAGCAATACCTACTGAATTATATCTTCGGAATATGACCACTAACATGCTGATCCGGCCAGCTCAATCTAATATTTTCTTCTAAAAATTAAACGTTATCAGCCCATATAAAATGAGAATGAGACGGAGTGATCTCCCTCATTTGATACCAGGTCTGTCACCAAATCCCATTTATTCTTCAGTTACTTCTGGAGCAGAAGGTATATGTAATCACTAGAATGTGACCAACACAAAGTTAGGAAGGATTATTAACTGGGTAACTATTATTGAAGAAATACATTTCATTCTAAACCTTGGCTTTTTCTCCAAATACATTACACAATCATAATATGCTAAGAAAAAAGTTGAGAGGTGGTGGGAGTTAAATGTTAAATCTAATTAGCTCGGACAGTAAGATATTTAAGAGTAAGATATGTAAGGCAGCTTAAACCCTCAAAAATAACCATGCTAGAGTAGTGAATTTTTATGCCTTGATGCACTTACTGGTAAACATTTTTCCCTAATAATCCAGAAAATTTTTTTTAGTGCATTCTCATAAAGAAGCTGCGTAACAATCGAGGAAGTTTAAAAGATATTGGATGCAAAAGCTAGAGAATATCAACATTTTTATTTACCTCTACACCGTGGTTTCTATAATATCTGTTAGGGAATAGTTGTGCCCAAATGCAATTCTGTTGGTGATCAACTGCATCTCACGAGTCAAAATACATAATATATGATCTGACTTTATAATAATAATAAACCATTCAATCCAGGATGATAAAACCTGATTGAGATACCAACCTTGACCTCTATCTAAGGTAAAAATAGTTGAGATCTCCATCTTCACACCTGGTTCAAGTCATTGTTGGTACCACTTCAATGCTGCTACCAGATCCTGAAGCTAGCATAAGGTGGAAGCGGGTCTTATATGAGATGAACAACTGAAGAGCAATTCAAACGATACCTGATTCAACAATATCTGAACCAAAGAAAGATTCCATTTTGGAGCAAGGCTAAAAACTTTAGTCATGATAGATCAAAAGTCGCACAAAGGTCAGAAACAACTTTGTGTGTCATGATCCATTCATATTTCCAAACATTTAAGTCGATGAGGAAAAGTTTAAATATTTCCTTTGACTTTTTGCTAAAAGATGTTATATTTTGTATATCCATGAGGAAGTGATCAAGATAGGATAACACACCGTTCCTTCACTTTTTGGTAAATCTTTTTGGTCAAAGGTGTTGAAAGATAAGTGCATGCATCCCAAACCATTCTGATCTATCCAGGTCTTCACATTCCAGGACTGAAGAGTGGAGTTTTGCATTACATGTTGTTGTTACAAACAGTCCCACCAATGGTCAATCCCAATGGATACAGATTCAAATTAATAAAGATGGATGGGATGAAGTTACCATGCGATCTCTACTTGATTTGTTTGGGATGAATCCGGTAATACATTTAGTTTTTCTGGAATGTTAAAGACTTGAACATGGATTTCTTGCTGATGACTCCACCATTCACAAAGTTTGGTCATGGTACTCTAAAGAATTAGAACTAATGCTGCTGTGCTGAAACTGAAAATAGGTTAACCCTTTCCCTCATAGAATGTATGGTTTTTTAGTCCTTTGATATGCATGTATCAAAGTTACACAGTGCAGTCTGCTACGCATAGGCCTGTTATGCAGTGAAGTGTATGTTACATTTATCAGCAATTTTAATTATTTTATGTTTTTGGTAAACCTATAATATGTATGGAAAGATTTAAGAGTAAAATAAGGTAGTTATAACTGTATAATTATTTTTAACAAAATAATTTTGTATGTACTTTAAATCTTGAGAAAACTCTCTCACTTTCAAATCAGTCAAGTTGCATGATCAATGGCAGCGGCAAATTTCCTTACTCAAAATTTACAAGTTCTTTGCATCTAAATCACAAAATCAGTGTAATTTGATAATTTATAAAAACCAAGGGTTACCTAGCTCAGTATCAGAGCCCTTACCTAAGTTATTGAAGCTTTCATAGTTGTGATTCTACTGGTTCAATTACTGAACGATACCAGAGACCGCCATTTTGTCGAAAAGAGAATATGACCCAGTTAAGACCTACTTACTTTAAATAGCAGATTGCAACCAGAGCATCAACAGTGACCACGTGATCTGACGTAATGATCATTGTCACCAATGAATGTAGTATCTAACAGGGTTTTTCCCAAAGGTGTGTGCTACGAAAACCCGCTCAAAATGGGTCATTTACAGAGTTGCCAAAAGGCGCTTATAGTGACATTGGGTAAATTGCCAAAAGGCGCCTCTATGGTACGTCGGCAGAGGGCCAAAAGACACTTATATTAGGTAAAGGGTTAACTGAGGTCATTGCACACATGCAATACAAATTTTCAGGCAAAGACAAATATAATCCCGTTTATTATATCATTAAATCCATCTTTGTCAAGTTAGAAAGATGCCTGGCCAGAAAATATTTTTCAATGCTGCAATCCAAGACATGGTTTCATTGCACTATTACGTACACTTTTTGCATCTTTCTGCCATCATATCAGGTGTTTCAGTTTGCTCAATTCTTGCAACTTTGTAGCCCTTCTGAATCAGTGTGTCTGCATATCGATTATAGGCTATCTCTGGAAACCCCGAATGTGCATGTTCTCCCTGAAAGAAATAGCAAAAACTACTGTCTGTTAATGATCAATGGTTTATCATTTAGTTGGTCAGCCAATTGGGAGGTAGGTATAAATGTATGTATGAATGTAGGTATCTGTTATGCATGCATGTATATAGTGATGTGATGTGATTATGAATTTTAACGTAGCTTTAACAACTTCTCAATTATGTCCCTACAATGTCTGCACTGTGGCATCATGCCGCAGACATGTAGCATGATGTCCCACCCAGTCACATTATCCTGACACCAGACCGACCAGTCCTAACACTAACCTCTTAATGCTGAGCTCCAAATGAGGCAGCTGTTAGTACCATTTTTGTAAGTCTTTGGTATGACTCGAACAGGGATCAAACCCATGACCTCCCGCATCCAAGGCAGATGCTCTTACAACTAGGCCACCAGAGTGTATGCATGTGTTTAATGACCACACAAGCCTGGCTGAAATGTGCTGATTAACAGTTAAGTTCTAGAACTATTAAGGCAAAGCTTGCTGCACAAAGATAAATGAAAAAGTATTAAAAGTCTCTAAAGGTAAAAAAAAAAAAAAAAAAATAGAACAAGATCAAATTTTATGTATAAGCTGCATTTCTTTCAGAATTTCCAAGATTTTCTCTGATGACACATCAGTAAATAACATCTTAAAATTTTGTTCACATACAAAACTTGTCTTATGTGGTTTAAGCCAATAGGCTCTAGAATAATGTGTTCTCTAATAGCATAAAATGCACTTCTGTACAGGAGATTTGTGTCCTATATTTCAAGAGCTTAATACCATGACATCTGTTTGTTTTTTGTACTCCATGATCTGTACTATATATCTCTATATATGGGGGTCTCACTCTTCAATGATGGACTTGTTTTCTGAAAATTTTGGTGGCGTATTCCTTTCAAGCATTTCACCAAGGTGAAAGAACACTTAGATTGATAAAATAGTCCAAGTTCCCATATGGAATCTTCAATTAAGAAAAGTAGGACTGCCTTTATATTAACCATAACTGCAAAAAGTTTTAAAGACAATAATGATTCTCATGAAGAATAAATCTGGACTATATTGTATGAATTGTTAGCAGAAATTGTTTAAACTAATAAATTCAAATTCTGGCATCACATGTGATTTAATAAAAATGCTTCTTACAAAGGCATGGATAATATATATATATATATATATATATATATATATATATATATATATATATATATATATATATATATACACACACACACACACACATATCTACCTTCATGTAAATGAGTCCTAATTCTTGCACTGCTACAACTGCATCCATGTTGAACAGTTCATAGAACTTCCCCATCTACAACAGAACCATGCCATTTAGATACACAAATAAGGAAAACAAATAGACTAATTCTAATTCTGAAAGAAGTAGAAAAATCTACCATGTATCGTCCGCTCTTAAGAATCTCTCTGAAATTAGGCATCTTTGTTGATGCCCACAAGCCAAGTTCAATTGCAAACAAGAGACCGTGGTCTGATGTCACATAATGTGCTGGTAGACCAGGTTCAATGTAGAGTGATCTACTGATTACTCCTAAAAAACTGCAAAGATCTACTGGGTTTTTGCAGCCTGCACTCAACTTGGGAGTAAGTACGATTGGAATTTTATTGATCTCCATTCTGCTAAACCTTAAAAGTAGCAATGAGAAATTACACAGTTCAAATATTGCATAGTTTGATTGACATTTTACTTTATTTTTAAAGTAAACATTTATAAGCTTAACTTACAAACAATGATGTAATTTTATGGTTAGAATTATGAAAGTATTTACCTTGAAAAAGAGAATTGTATCAAAATGTTGAGATTTCATCTCCCACCACTGTCTCATTGCCTGAAATGATGAAATATTACTCATCATCAGAGTTCATTTTTGTAAGATTGCTGGCATGACACTTTCAAGCAGTTCGGTAAAGGAACAAGTAGTCTGTCAATGTTACATATCCCTTGGACGCAAGCCCTGTAAATAAAACTGGCGTACCAACCACATGAAGACATGTCATTCAAACTGCAAAAGACTGCAACATTTATTGAAATTATTTTAATGCAAGTCATATACAGATGACTACCCTCTCTTGTAGCCAGCTTATATAAAGACTACTGAAATCAGCCACTGGTAGCAACCTGTACTAATACCATATGGTCTTGTATTGTCAACTGATAAACTACTTACTGCACAATTTCCATGGTTACACAAACATATTTACTGAAGAAGACTCAAAGTATGTAAAGGAATAACATGCTTAAGTCATGTGCTGAGTTTGGTTGAAATAACATTGTAATATTTGTATTCCTGAAATCGAAAAGGTTCATGGGAAAATAGATGGACACTACAAGATATATTAGGTACAAAGAAAAGATAACTGGCAAAACATTTCTTTTATAAAACATGTATTAAAGAATGCATGCTTGGTGACTGGTGTTAAAAAATATGACTGGTAATTCAAAACATTCAAAGAAAATTCTGTTTTTAAATAAATGATTCACACACAAGCTAAGATTAGAAAGAATAATCAGCAACAGAAATTTTTTAAATACACAAATAACAGCATGTCTATTGCAGGTATACAGTTGTAATCAATGACTGACAGCATGTTCAATGGCAGGCAAAAAGTAGCAATAGCTGACTGACAATATTCTTAGGCAGATACAGTTGTAATGACTGAATGACAATGATTGACAGCATGTTCTTAGGCAGGGATCTAGCAACAATGACTGACCAACAGCATATTTGTAGGCAAGTAGAGAGCTCTGAGGCATGTGAAGAGTAGCAAGCCTTCTTATGTAGGCAGAGTATCAATATCTCACAATGTTTTTAGGCAGACTGAAGCAGTGCCGGACATCATATTATTAAGCAGGATGTCGCAATGACTGTCAGACATGTTCTACATCAGGCAGAATGTATCAATGACTGTCTGACATCATAATCTTATGCAGAATGTAGTAATGTCATTGTGTGACTATTTCTTCCTTTTAACTACTGAGTGTATGAATTACCTCTGATATTCCTTAGAGATATATGATTTTCAAATTAGCTGTTGTAGACAAAATGGATGTCAGATTAGCAACATTTTGTCTTTATTTTGGCGTATGAAAGATTGTTATCTGTGGCAGCCTTATTGGAGTGGTGCTGTTTTAATTCAGGACAAATGAGATGAATGTGCTTGTAAAGTTTTATGGCAATCCTTCGGGTAGTTTTCTTCTACAAGTTGCATAAACAAACTTGTGTAAATGGATGGATGGACTATCACATGGATTACTAATGACAGACAATCCTAAAAGCTCTTCTGGTCTATGACCAGTGGAAATAATAAATTTATCTACTATTTTCATGCCACTAATCAATAACTTCCTAAATATTTTCTTTTCCAGTTGTGAGATTGCAGTCACTTATTTCATATCTGCTGATTCAAAACTTTGCACCAGCTGTTATTTTTACACATATGCTTAGAAGCAACAAGGTGACCAATTTTTTTTTATCCAAATAAGTGTTTTATATTTCCAAAAATCATGGCTTACAACCACATGGTAGAAAATACAGAATTAAAAAATTTATCCATCAACTTTAATTAATCGATTAACTTGCCAACATGGGGGCCCCAAGTGGCCAAGTGGTCTAAAGCGCTGTCCGTTATGGATCACTGCCATCTCAACTCTGTCTGTGGATATGTGAGAAAGCTTGCCAGTAACATCTCGTGGGTCAGTGGTTATTTCCGGTGATTTCCCGGTTTCTTCCTCCACCATTAATACTGGCCGCCATAAATAGCCTATCGTGTGCTGAAAAATGGCGTTAAGCCCAACAACAACAACTTTATGCATTAACAATTAAATTATACATGTGCCAATTTAAAGGATCTTAATTCACATGATACATTACCTATATATATCTCAGGCAAATTAAATCAAAGATCAATTAACTGTATATTTAAAATCATTCAACATCTGTCGTCAATGTTTGGTTCTTAATTCTGTGTTCTGCATAAGCAGTGATTTAGCATACTGTATGCCAAAAAACATGACTAAGACTGCATAAAGACATTTTTTAAAAATTTAAATTATGCAAAACAATTTTTTATCCTTTGGTCCAAAGATGATAGCTCACTGCTACTGCCATAACACTGTCCATACTGTATGGTAACGAATTCAATCAAAATAAACTATGACTGTTCCATAAACATTTGAAATGACGGTACCTGATAACTGTGAGGACACCCACCCAAGTAAAGCCATATAAATGAACACACCATGCAAAAGCCTTGGTCACTAAGCCATCAGATGCATTCCAAAAGCCATGCAAAACATCTTAGTGATTATGACTTGGTCTGATATTGTGTGTCTAAATTTTACAGTGTTCACTAAATACTCAAACTAATATGTAAAAAAAAAACCACAATTGGTTCTTAAGTTTGGAAAAACTACCACTTTTTGTAAATTTTAATACAGAGCTTAGGCAATCTCTTCCACAAGTGAAACAAAATGCTCATACACTGCTCACAGCAAAATACTTCTCATAACTGTTAGGTTTTATTACCAAGAATCACTCACCAACAACCCATATGGCAGCCATATTAACCTAGTATAACCTAAAGATTGCCTTACTGAACAAAATGAAGTTTCTACTTACAGGAGTCTGTTGTTTCATGAAGGAATCAGGAAGGTACAGTGTCTTGGGATCATACTCTGGATGAGACATTGGATTTCCAGCCTTGTCCCTAAATTTAGAGGTTAAGACAACGTAAAATACGTTCTGCTGAATAATTGGGTCTTATCTGAGATGGGCTAATAATTTCTACTCGTCCACCTTTATTTATAAGTGGTGCCTGAAGAAAGGCAAGTCACTTTGTCAAAATGTTCATTCAGATGAGCTTGGCATTTTAAATCAATTCATAATCATGAACAATGTCAGATGAATGAAACAGACATATGAGAAGTAGGTCACCTGTTTTGTTGGAAAAGATGCCAACCAAACATTTTCAAGCCCACACTGTAAACACTACTATAATATATTCAATATATATATATATATATATATATATATATATATATATATATATATATATATATATATATATATATATATATTGAATATTATTCTTATAACAAAACAAAGTTGGAATCACAATCAGAGCACTTACTATTAAAGGTGAGAACTCGATGCCATGCTCAAATGTTGAACATGCAAGTCACAGAATTAGTTTTCTTAGATTCATTATTATTCATCCAAATAAATAGAAAATCCATCTTCAAACTTAGAAAATATAATTCAGTGAATGAAAAAATAAACTTTACACAAAAGTTTGATGCAGATTTTACATGACAGCTTTGTTGGTGTGAGTCATATATGCAAGCTATAGTTTCACAGAAGGAATTCTCTTAATTTCATCATGACTTGTGCCAAATATGTGAATCTATCATGGCTTCTGAAAATATATGCTGATGAAAGCCTTTAACAAAAGTGAATAATCCATTGCCAATTACAGTGACATCATCACTGCTACCCAAAAGTTATTGCTATTTCAAGCATCACACTAACAAGATCTTAGCCTTCATGATGTACAAAAATAAAAATCTTTTTTGATTGCATTGCACTTGTACAATAAAATCTAAATTGGGACAAATTATTGATGACAAATACATTGTCAGTGAAAATATATTAATCTATTCTCTGTATCACACCCACCAGCCTTCTCTCCACATCCCTTAAAAAACTCATCAGCACTGAATTTGAACACTGCCTATAAATTCCTGTACTATCTAACTTTTGTATGGTTGAGATTGAGCCATACAAGCTATTTGTATTCAATATGTTCTCATTTATTTATTTTTTTCATTCATAATGGGGAGGGGGTTAACATAAATAAAAGAACCTAATCTGGGTTCATGGTTTGCTATTGTTGGTGCACCAGTCATTGTTGCACATTGTACTTATGGTTAGGGTGCAGAGGCATCCAGAGACTAATGTTCTGGTTTACAGTTCCAAGTTTGGGTGCAAGAGTTTACAATGTATGACTGGTTCACTGCCTCTATGGTTTATTACCCATTTTTGTGCAATGGTAAACACACAAGCAGAAGACTAAGTTCTGTTAATTGAATTTCACACAAAAAGTATAAATTATGTAAAAGGAATAAAGTATAAACATTATTTTTATGAATTTAGAATAATAAATTATTTGGATGCTGATTTTAAACTGAGTTGCTAGATGCAGATGTAGGTTATGCACCTTCTGTTCAAAATCCGAAAGAAATAAATTTAAAACATGTAATTTTACTAAAGTCACAAAAAAAACTCTGCAAGTACTTTTTTATGCATAGAATTAGGCAATTTTAACATTTCTTTTTACCATAGCCACATCTGATTTTAAAGTTGGTTGAGCCATTTTGTACTTCGCGCCTTTGACTAAGACTGGAGAATGACAAAGGTCTTTATACTATTTATTACTGACCAATCATTAGCAAGATATGTGATACACTGGTGCAGTGAACAAGAAATTTCATGCTGTAAACATGCTAAAGATGACACCGTTGGCTTAAGCCAGATCTACCAGCATAACAATACATATTTGCTACAATCAAAAGAATCCGTATTTATAACAGTTCTTTCCATAACTGGAAAACCCTGACAGTTCCATTTATAACGCAAAATACTGTTTGCAAACAATATATTTTTTAATTACACTAATATACAGAGTCTAATAGACCACTAGAATTCAATTTAAAAAAAAAAAAAATTCTGAGATTGTATTCTCCTACCAAATGCTCACTCCACCAATCATGTTATGGATCAAGTTACTTCCCCTTAATGACTGCCCAGTAATATCATGCACGTAAGGTTGACATTT
This sequence comes from Potamilus streckersoni, assembly GCA_016746295.1. NCBI lineage: Eukaryota > Metazoa > Mollusca > Bivalvia > Unionida > Unionidae > Potamilus > Potamilus streckersoni. The sequence continues at coordinate 1,258,781 of JAEAOA010000769.1, read as the reverse complement.
ACTAAATGAACAAGACAAAAGTGGAATCAGTAAACACACCTGATCTTTTCTGGTCTCAGAAAGTCAAGCTTTGTATGGGGAAAATCTCTCTCTTCTGTAGATGCACTTGCCATTGGCTGCAACACAAATTTGTAAAAATAATTACACAATGAATGCAATCAATATTAGAACTATATAACCAAAGATGGTGACTTTTATAAAGTTTTGACAATTGACCTACCATTTTAAGAACAATACCTACCTATCAAAAATGAAATTGGAATGAAATTAGTTTATGCAGTCATTTACCTAATAACTTGTTTATGCAAAAATGGGTTCTCTACCACACAGTATCTTACAGATTCGGAACATAAAGTACTATGTTCTCAATGTTTCAGATCCAATTTCAAAAATGTTTACACAAAAGTCAATGCTTATGGTGAAGCCTACATCAGATTACCTGATTGCCATCTCACCCCAACAGTCAGTAACCTGCCATCTCTGCTCACTACTTGGAGAAACCTCCATACAACAAATAGAACCCAACTTATGTATGATATCCTAGCAAACCTAACATCTTCGTTTTGTTTCATGGTGTTTGTTTTTGTAATCCTGTCATTGTCTAATATTATAAAGCACTTAGAGCTTCTAAAGATTAGGCACTGTACTATGTCCATATTGTTATTATTAATATTATCATTATTATCAATATTAATATTATTATTGTTGTTATTTTTATTAAACATGACTTACTGAATCATCTGCCGTAAATGCTGCCAACTTTGATTTCGTCTTTTCTCCAACCTTGGGTGAGAAAGTGCTACTTGTATTTGCTTTGTTCTCCTCAACAGCAAATTCATTCAGGGATTTTTTTGCTGTAGAAGCTTTTGGTGCTGGCTTCTTCCTCTTTCGTGATGACTGCAAATAAGTATAGCACCTAACCTGAGTTTGTTTCATATAAAATGAGACCTGTATACAGTTCTCCCTCAATAAGCACTGTAGTTAAGTCCATAACCGCCAACCAGGTTACATTCTAGTCCAAAACATCATGAGAAGAATGTTTTAAAATGAATTCCAATATAATAAGAACTATATGTACTGAACCAATTTACAGAGGGAACGTTAAACATTTTACTGATCTAAATTTTGGTTAAATAATATTTGAAACTGAACAAAATGATATTATGCTATGTGTCGAGTTATTCCCTTTCATTTACCAAATCAAATACAAAGGTTTGTGTTTTTTGGTCCTGGGGTCACCATTGTGGCTATACTGAGGATCAGTTTACCTCATTTACATATAGAACCAACTAGACAAAATATGATCCTTTCTTATGAAAATGCTATGTCAAAATGATGTTCCATTTAAGACTTGCAATAACAAGATTTTCAAGATGGCCTACATGGTGATCATGATACACAATCAGATGGACAGACGTTTTCTGGCAAAATCCCATTGGGTTCCTGCCACATATTTTGAAGAAGATTTAAAACCTTTTCCAGACCAAACTATAAAAATTTCCAGACCTAATAAAGTAACAGGTCTTTTTCACTTGTGCAGCAAATATAATACTTTAGGCTTAAGTTTGGAAAGCCCTATCCAGGCTTTGAAGTCGTCAACTTCTTCCCACAACGGTTATAAACACAGTGGCCTGGCATTCTTTAAGTATCAGATCCACACAGGCACACAAAAAGATGGGTTCAAGAATGTCAAATCAAATACAATCCATAATACTAGCACAACATAAAACATAAAATAATCCATGAAACAGGGTTAATACAGATCAGGAGAGCTGAAATTCAATGACTTTTCAATTAAAAGTTTTCAATGACTACTCATGGTATCAAGTGTTCTGCTTCAGTTACTAATTTAATGTCATATGAAAGGGAAATGATATTTAAAAAGAAAGCCATTGTAACCCAGATGTTAACCATTGCCCTTTAGCTTCTATACTTTCTTCTCCAGCTACAACTCCAGTGCTTTCACTTCAGATATACTGCCACAATTTTACCTAAAGGGGGGAGTGGTATCCACTTGCTATGAAAATAAGGGGAGGGAGTAAAACAAAAAGGATTGAAGAGGAGAAAATAGCCATAGTTCATTATATATCTAACACTTCAATATCCATCTTTCTTTCTTTCTACACTCTGTTCGAGTCCTAATGAAATGAAAATTTTTTAAAAATTGATATCTCTAGTTGTATACACATAAATCTGTTAATTTTTATTAGTTAATCTGTTCCTCACCAGTGTATGAATATTGTTCTATGCTGAGATGCCATTGCTGATAGAGCAAATACATAGCTAGTTTGACCAGCTGGAAAAAAGTTATGTAAACTGTTCCTTATGTTTATTATGTACATTTTTTCACTACTCATAGCTAATGTTTTTTCAATATTTTAGCTCAAATTAAGATTTTCTTTTACTAAAAAAAGCTCTTCTTGCATTTCAATTTCTTAAATCACTTGTTCTGAAAGTGATATTTTCAGCAAATAAATGTATTTACTTCATAATTTTATTTTTAGTTTAATTTTTTTTTTATTTTTTTTTTATTTTTTTGAAATTTATCTGAACCTTTGTAAGGCAATATGTAGCTATGCTCAAGGTATTGTGAACGATGTATTTTTAAGGATTGACCCTTACTATTACAGATTTATGTTTTTCTTTTCTTTTTTTTTCACAATTTTCCGGACATTGGGAATTACAAACATTTTAAAAATATAAACATGCTTTATAGTAGACTGATTTAAATACATTTGTGATATCCCAACATTTCTTCAAGTGAATTCAGAAAATGGTGAAATCATATCCTTATGTTATTCTTATCTAGGGTAATTTAGCAGTAAGTGCTCAATGTATGCTTCTTCAAAGTTTCATTTTAACTTGTCCTGACAAAATTAGAGATAATAAATTAGATGTTAGTGGATAAGCAGAAAATCTTACTGCCATTTTAACAGGAGAATCCATCTCTGACTCCATATCTGGTTCTGACACTTTATCTTCATCCACTCCACTACTAACATCATCATCAGAACTCGGATCTTCATCTTCATCTGACTCCGGTTTAAACTCATCAGCTGAAATAGAAAATGACTGCAGATTAGTGTCAACATTTACCAAAACAGTGTAACTTAAGTGTCATGAAGGCATGGAGTCAATTACAGATGATTGACTGCAATTACATTTACAATTACAGGATGTTTGGCACTGATGATTATGATTACACTTTAGCAGAAACCATGATTATGATTACGAATATGATTGTGATTGCTTTGTATTTTCTGATCTTTTTTTATTCTGGCAGATTACATACATTACCTATGTAAAGTAGAGATTGTGCATTACATACCTGGCCAGAATGTTTCCACCATAATTACGAGTTAAAATTCCTAACTAATGTATATTCCAAAAAAGGCTTTGTTATAATGTTCCATCATTACAACATTTAATTGGTTAAAGCATTTTATCTACATGATCTGCCTGAGAAAATAAGTTTGATCATGTTTTTTAATCACCTGATCCACAAAAGCCAGATAAATAATGGTGGTCATTGAAACAACAAAAGCACCTTGTAAGGTAAAGCATCATAAATAAATAAGGCACCAGACAACAATGGAGATATTCATTCATCATCAGAACTTTATAATCACTGATTGCAAGTTCAATGAAATTAAAGCATAAATACAAATAAAAGAAATGATTTGGTTTTAATTTTTTTTATTTTTTTTTTTAGCATACATTCTGCTTGCATATTGACTAATGGAGCTAGTAGTAAATCTATCATTCTTGTGTTGAAATAGGACTAATGAAAATGGCTGAAAATTCTCCCATCAGAAAAAGATAAAAAGGCCTCTTTGCACAAAAAAGCTATTTCAGCTGAAAAACATGGCAAAAAATATCTCATATTAATAAGAAAAACTGATAATAACTTCCAATCGCTTTCTATCCAAATCAATAACGCATATTCTAGCATAAAAACTGAATGATTATATGAATTAAAAGTTGATACATGTACCCATATGTTGACACTTTCATCAGATGCTAAACTTGCTGTCCTATCTTTTGAATTCATGATAAAATGTTTATACAAATGTATGTTGAAAATTTTGTTATGACTACATGCAAGTTCTGATAGTAATCACATTTGCATAAATTGTTTAATGCAGGTATGTCCCACATCACTGACACAGACAAGTATGCAAACAGTTTAAAAATAAACCAAATTTGGATTGTGTTCTTCGTTTATAACATTGTGAAGTTCTCATGTTAAACAACACTCTTCGCTGTACAAATATCTCCATTCAGGTGATTTTGTTACTACTGTGGTTGTTATTTTAGGTTCTCCCAGAATTGCTCAATTCCTGTTATGGCACTATTTTTAAAAACTTAATTAAAAGATATATTATTTCAAAATTATGGCAGATATTGTAAATCATACTACCTGAATCACCAGAGTCTCCACTATCTTCAATCATGATCTTTCGTCTCTTAGTCTTACGTTCTGATCGCCTACTACCCTTATGAGGTGATTTCTTTGGTGTTCTTTCTGGAGTCTACAATATGAAATTATGTGTAACACGTACATTTATCACAAAATGCATATATACCATGCTCTTAAAAAAATTATATACCATTGTATACAAAGGAAAGACCAAATTTTGTATATAAAACAACACACCTGGATGGTGCCCTAAGATGGACTTTCAATATAATCCAACTGTGGTCTGGATTCTACATTGAAAATTACCCCAACAATCCAAAGATCTCTATATTTAGCAAAGTCTGCAGGTTAAGTCTACCACATAGTCAAGTTGGAGATGAAAGTTGTGGTAAACATTACAGTACAAATAAATACATAATATTTATCACAATACATGTTCATTAAATTGACATAACAAAACAGAACCTGGGAAATATTACTTTTCTCTCAAACTAGTTGATTATGCATGTTAGAGACAACAGCTTGGCACAGTATAATACTAAACCAGTCTTCATACCATCTACATAAGACACTTTAAAGGAGCTGACTGTAGTGTAACCAGACGTCATTAATTATGTTGCCTACGTTCTTCAATTAGCTGTACAGATATATTTTGGCGTAGAACCCAAAGTTACTACCTGAGCTAATGATGACTTCTGAATCTGGAAAAATTCCATAAAGAACTCTGTGACTCGTGACAATTACAATTAAAATTCAAAGACATTTGCTTTTATTCTCTTGGCAACTGAAAAAGTTCAGTTTTTCCCCAACTCTGATCGAATATTTTCAAAATCTTCAGACTTTTTTCCAATTACCTATTAATGTTACAACTATGCGTCCAAGTTCCCAAAAATAAATTATCATCCACTTTCTCTTCTGTTGTAGTGGAACAATGATTTCAAAAAAACCAAATGTAAACTAATGACCAAGCTGGCCTCAAAATTGCTCACCCATCTGATAGCTACACCAAAAAAAAAAAAAAATTGCAAAAAATCTGGAGTAGCACACTGCTTTCGGTAGAAATTTCTTACTACCAGATGAGCTAAAAACAATATAACATCTGTCATATATCACAGGACAATACACTAGTCAACAGATTTGTTATTCATGACAAGACGATATATTGTTCAACAGATTTGTTATTCATGACAAGACGATATATTGTTCAACAGATTTGTTATTCATGACAAGACGATATATTGTTCAACAGATTTGTTATTCATAAAATGCCATAGTTCCACATCATGCATTAGAGGAAAATACTATTCAACAGATGTCATGCATGCGACATTATCAACATGTCTGCTATGCATGTGAAATGAAAATATAATGTTAAACAGAACAGATTTTATGCATTTGACATTCACTGCTTTGAGAATATTATTCAAATTTATCAAAATTGTCTTGACAGCATCTGAAATTTTCAAACGACTCATAGTCTATCCTAACGCTTCATTAAAAAAAAAAGAGAAATGAGCCACAAGCCATCATTAGGGCAAAATGTTGTTTTTTTACAAGGATGATACATGCAAAAAATTCATTTTTGTAAGTACTTTTTGTCCTTGGATATGTTTCTAACAGCTGTGAGGGGAGTCTTGTCTTATTTAAAGATGAATCATTTTATACTGGTGTTCGAAAAACAGTACTTTTTACAGCAAACAACATAAACACAATGCAATACTAAAATTAAACCCAAACATGCAATATGTTTGAACAGAGAAAAAATGAAAAAGCATCTTCAAGAAGTTACCTTTACATCACCATTTTTATGATCCTTATTTTCTTTGCTGTCTTCTCCATCCATTTCATCATCAAAGATGGCAGCTGGAACAGAAACAATTTATATTATGCAGACTTAAAAATGATGCACTTTCTTGCCATCTCTGCAGTACTGCATTAAAATCTGTATATATTATTGCATGATCAAAAATAATTAAAAATCTGTCTCCAAGAAAACAAAATGACAAATTTGTTATTATTCATTGATATCTGACAAATCAACAACAATGTCTCAAACATTTCTCCCATATTTTGCAATATCTGAAAAAAAAGAATATTTCCTCCTTTAACTGTTGTGTGTTGAAACAATCTCCAATATTTTTCAGAGATAGCAAGATTTTCAAATTAGCTAATATTGTGACTTTTTTGGTTTTCAGACTGGCACTATTTTCATCTATAACTAAGCAGGCATCATTATAAATCTCTTTATTAAAACCCATGTCAAAAGGACCATTCATTCAGATGAATTGGCAAGTGCAAGGTTTTCAAGACAATATTATGACAGCCATATTGGAGGTACAATTTTGGCACCATTTTTATTTAGGTACCGTATGTCTAATAGTGACAAGACCATGTTAATCAAGTGCAAGGTTTTCAAGACAATAATATGACAGCCATATTGGAAGCATATTTGGCACCATTTATATTTAGGTACCATATATCTAATAGTGACAAGACTATGTTAATATAGCTATCTATTAGTGACTAGACACAAGTCATTAGTAAAAACTCCATGTTGATACAACCATCCATTCTGAAAAAGCATTGGATTAGGCAAATAGATGGCAAATCATCAAAATGAACATGGGCATTTTGTGTAGAACTGATGCTTTTGTGTAGAAACTTTTTTTTCTATTTTTTTAAACTATTTTTTTTCTATTTTTTCTAAACTATTTTTCTTCTTTCAGTCAGCAACCTTGACCAATTGAACTCAAAACTGATAGGCTTTCTCATTCCATGCAACCTTTTAACAAATTTAAATACAGGTATGAAGTGTACAACTTCATATGAATTACATTTTTCTGTTTTCCACCAGAGTAACCATTATCATTTGTTAATCAAACATCATTTAGTTCTTCCTGACCACAAGTACAAGCAAAGTATTGGTAACAGCGGATGATGGAGAACTTAAGATGCAAAAAGGAATTTAGTAATAGACAGACTTCATAAATTATTAATGTAACCTGAATTATTTGCTGGTGTGAAAAATAAGACTTTTACTCTGTAATTTATTTTCTTTGTAACGTTCCATCAAAAACATGATATAATGAAAGTACTACACACGATCAAAGTCCATATCTTCTTCCTCCTCCTCTTCATCCTCATCTTCATCATCTGATGGTCTGAGTTCCACAACAAGATTTGATCTCTCTTCACGATTCATCTTCAATGCTTTATCTGCCTCCTCCATTCCTTTGTGGACCAATGGGGAGGTGGAATAAAATGGGCCTCCTTTTATGCAGCTGGAATCCTCACTACCTTGGTAGGGTTTAACATTTCTATTGGGGAAAAAAATAAACATTTATTGTAAAAGGCATGTCACACATACATATTGTGTTCTTTTCTCTACTAATGACCATGACCTTTGAGTTAGAACTTGACTACATAAGTTGTGGACATGAATACAGTTTTGTAAAAATATCTGCATGGATTAAAAAAAAAAAATAACAGTCTTTATAAGGAAACTGGCATGCATTATCCCTTACTGTGACCCTGATGACCCTTCCCTTAGGCAGGGTATGACATTGACAAGATATATAAAAAGGTCAATGGTTCAAAAGTTCAAGGATATAAATCAGTTTCCTTCCTGTGACATTCACCTTGCAGCAAAGGGCATGGTTAGAGTCTGCAACACACAGACCATACACAATATATATTTGGTTAAAGTTTTGTTAGAATGTTTTCATCTATCCTTCAGATAAGAATACAAGATGGACTTACATTTTAACTTGCCTTTACCATGAGCTTCAAGAAGGGTAACTGGTTATGGCACATGCCACGCAATCTGTCATAATATATACAACAGTAGTTTCATTAGCATCTCTCTAGCCATTACAAAGATATTGGCCATACAAGATAATTTTAACAAAGGATGAAGTGACCTACAGACCAATGCCTGGATTAAGTTGGTTATGTAAAAAGATCATAATGTGCCATTTCCAACTGATACATAGTATAGTATGCAGTTTATGGTTATACTTCATGATACCCTTTATTCTGTTGATATGGTGATAAAATTCCATTAAAATGTTATAATTACACTTTATCATAACTGTTGCTGGAGTTTTTTCATCACATTTTAGTTCTTGACTTATGAAAGCCAATTATTTACCATACATGTTTGACACTGTATTTGTTGAGACACCATAAATTAACTTTAAAAGTAATTTTTTGTGCAATTTAAGTTCAGGGGCACATCAATTTTTTTTAGTCTTAAGTTGTGGGACACTTTTAAAATCATTTGAAAATAACATTTCAGAAACTTTACTCAAAATGAAATTTTATTTTAAAAATTTAAAACTTTACTTGAGATTAAACTTTAATCTACTGCAGCAATATCTCATGAACACAACCTTTCTCCTGCACACATACAATCCATTCCTTCAGTGCACAAATATATTTTTAGGTTTCTCATACCGTGAAGAATTGTTAGAGGCAACACATCACCTGAAGCGGAAATTTCAAGGACTAAAGTCAGATTTTTTCAACTCTGCACCAGTCTTGTTAATTTTCACAGTTCTGTCTGCTATCTTATTGTCAGTCCATCCAGGAATGCAATCAAAGTACACCACACCAGAATTTCATCAATGTTATTGATCATATTGTCGGCTAAATCATCTGTTTTCTCTTCTGGCCTTCACCTATTCATCACATGATTTCATTTTCTCCTTATCTTCTGACCAACACTGGGTCATCAATGTCCATGTACCAAGCAGTATATTGTGTCACTTTAAAAATTGTTCCATTGTTTCAATTTATTTTCAAAATTCCCATTATTATAGGTTAAAAGAAACCAAAGATAACTTAACTTCCAAATCTCGACCATCTTTGTATTTTCAACTAAAAAACTAAAAAAATATTGGTACACTTATAAAAATCCAGTCGGCTACCAAGGTCAGCTTGCTTTGCAATAAAAAAACCTCTTTATTGATATTCTTAAAAAAAAACACTTCAGAGTATCCAAAGTTGGCTTCCAAGGTCAGCTTGCTTTGTAATAAAAATAACCTTTTTCTTTGATGTCATTTCGGTAATTTCTTAGGAGTTTACTGCTCGCTGCCAGCTGTGTTTATTCACCATCTGGGCTTCTATGTGCATCACATCTGTAGTTATAATTATTACAAAGGAGCATTGATGTCTGTGGGTAAATAGTATTGATACATTTGTTACCCATGCTGAGAAACAGATTGTCACTTGCACTCAAGTGAATGTGTTTTCAAATATGATTTTTATTTGCGAGATACTGTCATTTAGTAGGCCTGGATATAATTTAATCTTGGTTATTTTGCACCTAACACTTTCATACATGAATGGCAGTTGTCTTCAATATGTTGATTATTTCCTTCTCATGCAAAATCATCTGCTTCTCTTCTGGCCTTCACAAATTCATCACGATTTTATTTTCTCCAAATATTCTCAATCAACATCTCTGCATGAATCACTACATTGTGTCATGGTTTAAATTTCCTTTCAAAATTCCTATGAATACCAGTGTAAAGAAACCAAAGTTTGTTTACATAACTTGACTGTCTTTGTATATTCAAAAAAAAAAAAATCAGCAAACTTAAAAGAATCCAGTCAGCTTAAAATAACCTTTGCAATGAAATCCCTAAAAAGGACAGCAAACAAAAAGCAAGCAGTCAGCTGCTGAGGACGGCTGTCTTTGTAATAAAAATATCCTTTTTCTTTGATGTCAGGTCAATAATTCAAATAAGTTTACTACTTGATGCCAGTTGTGTTTGCTCACCGCCTAGGCTTCTATGTACTTGGCATCTGTAGTAATAATTAATTAAAGGAGCACTGATGTCTTCAGGTAAATAGTAATGATATATTTATACCCTGTGCTGGCAAAAAGATTGTCACTGGCACATAAGTGAATGTGTTTTCAACTAATGATTTTTATTTCTGAGATACTGTCATAATAGACCTGATGTCGCAGAATAAGGCTATAAATAACTGGGTTTTGCCTTGAATCTATTTTCCACCTTTAGTCGTACAGGCATACAATGTTACCTGGGGTGAATCGTTCTTCTCCAGATAAAGCGATTTCAAAACTACAAGCGGCGAAAGCTCACAAAAGCATGGTATTCATGAGTATTTGACCATAACTATCATTCACTCTTATGGTTTTAAGCTTGATACGTTTCAAACTGAGACACAAGTCATATGGATTTTGTCAGTGGTGTGCGTATTATCCACCATCTTCTCAGGCCAAGGGGTAAGGTGCCAAAGTTTTGTTTTATTTGATTTGTGAAACCTTTTCTTGGTTTTATGTTATGTCGGGTGATGAAGCTTTGTTAGATTGTGTGCTTAATTATTACCATTTTAGTAACCAATAGTTTGGTTTTGTTGTAGACTATGGACACTATCGGATATTATGGGAGTTAGTGGACACTATGGAAGCTGAGTGGACACTATTGGATACTACTGAACATTATGGGAGGATTCGGACATTATTGGAGCTTATTGGACATTATTAGGGCTGGCGATGTATTATTGGGGCTGACAATATTTTATTGGGGCTGACGGTGTGGTGCTGACAATGTCTTATGGGAGATTCAGTGTCTGATAAGAGCTTACTATATCTATCCATGGTTGGTTGTAGTTATCTGTATTGCAGCATGCCATCTACGCTATGTGTATGAATACATGTATGTATATGAATGAATACATATAAGGGATCCGTGAAGTGTATGAATGTGGATCGAAAGAAAAGGATCTAGTGGAACTGCAGAATTCTAGTTATGTTTATTGAATAAACTGTAGAGTAACAGTTTGTCAAGTCAAAGACTGTTCCAGTTTACAGTGATGTGTGTTCATCTATTTGTGTATTTAGTGGAATGCAGTATTGTTTAGTCAAAACAATAGTAATAACATTACGAGTATTGCTAGTTTTCCTTTGTTGTATCTCAAGATATTACATGAATCTCAAAGCTTAATGTGTTACAAGTGATCCCATGAATCTTTTTTAACATGGTACATTTGTACTATCATTTTAGGCTACAGGCCAATGAATCATATTTTTGTATTTTTTTTCTTTTATCGTTTTGTGAGAGTGTGAAGGATAATTTGCATCAATTGTATGATAGGAGTGTGAGATTCCGTTTTATATTTACATATATCTAGTATTTCATTTTATAAATTCCAATCATTCATCATTTTGTGTTTGTTATTTATTTAGTCCAAACCGGAAAAAACCCATTCAGTTTCAATTCTGCTACACCTGGATATAAGTGTCAGGAATGAATAACAGTTGTCTTCAAGATATCGGTCAATTGTTTCCCTCTTGACTGCGATTTTATTGGATCTGGTCTTCAGCTGGATAACATATTCAAACCTAAATCAACAACCAAACACAATTTGTTTCACAATGTTCATGTCAATGAACAAAATGGTGTGTGTTATCGGACATAAGTGATCCACACTACATTTATGGATTTTGTGGATATAGTCTATTCAATAATGATCATATTGAAAAAAAAGGAATAAATGATAATAATACATGGTTAGTTTCTTTTTATTATCAAATAAGGATTTTGTTTATCTATTTTATTGCAATGTACAGTGGGGAGGAGCACAAAAGCAATACAAATTTATTTAGTGTTTTAAGTCTTGGGACATGTGACGTAAGTGAAACAAACTAATATGTACATTAAATACAGTATAATGTAATTACCAATATAAAATGATTTGCTTTTGTGCACAATTATGACTCAGCTTGAAAGAATATCATCCAGGTACCCTCATATATTATACAGGCATATTTTAGTCTCCATTAAGGGGCCCAAGTGGCCGAGTGGTCTAAAGCGCCATCCGTTACGGATCACTGCCATCTCACCTCTGTGTGTGTTCGAGTCTAGGATTCAGCTAATGTAGATATGTGAGAAAGCTTGCCAGTAGCTTCTCGTCAGTCGGTGGTTCTTTCCGGTGATTTCCCGGTTTCTTCCTCCACCATTAATACCGGCCGCCATGAATAGCCTATTGTGTGCTGAAAAATGGCGTTACGCCCAACAACAACAAGTCTCCATTAACATGATAATAATGAGGGTCACTGTATTGTCAATGTACTTGGTACCAACTTTTATAAATTTTTTGATTCCAACAAACTATGAATTTAAAATGACACATCTGACTGGTCTGATGTCATTACTCCTCCACCAATTTTACAATTTTCTGACAAAACAAATTTCCTTTTTGAGCTTGAAAAAAATAAAGAAAACTTAGACAATTCATAAAAATAAAAAAAGTATATAAAAAACAATTTACATTATTTCAATCACGAAATCAGGGCTAAAAATTATTACAGACAGACAAGCTTTGTAAAAGTAAATAGACTACTCATCATATGATGAAAATCTCCTTACCAAATATATCTGTTACTGAGGTTCTGAACACTTGCATGTTTTTAGACTTTTGTTCCATTAGAGACAATCATGGGCAAAAGCACACACCCTCAGAGCTGATGAACTTGACACCAATATCCAAACTCACCATATGGTATTTCAAATCAACATCAGTACAAGGCCAATGTCACCAGCAAACACTATAATTTTAATAGGGGGGAGTATTAAAAAGCAAATTCCTCACAATTGTCTGTCATGGCTCTCTCTTTACCCAAGAAACAGACTAGCCCACTTGCAAACATTGTTAAGTTACATTATTCCATGTATTGTAGCCACAAGGTAATTGCATACCTGTTGCAATGTACATATAACTTACAACATAAGGCATATACCAGTGCATCATTTTCAGTCAAAACAATTATTTATCAAACCTTAATATCAGTTTCTTATCAGAAACTCTCAATGAATGATTTGGACCTTTTATAACTTGTTAAAAAGCATGTTGTGTTGGGCATATACAGCACATGTACGAACACAAACACTAACCTCTTAATGCTGAGCGCCAAGCGAGGCAGCTGTTAGTACCATTTTTGTAAGTCTTTGGTATGACTTGACCGGGGATCGAACCCACGACCTCCTGCATCAGAGGTGGTCACTCTAACCACTAGACCACCGGAGCGGTTCAACCCAACTTGTAAGCAAATATATAAAGTGCATGATTTCAATAATTACTCTGAAAAACAGAATAAACAGTTGTGAGAGTTTCATTTTTGTACCTGGTTTTAATCCAAGCCCGGCTGGGAGGTTGATCAAAGAACTGGACATGGATCTGCGGGGTCATGCTACCCTTGTAGTGGGTGTTATCTGTAGGATGATTGCATACCAAACTCGGCCACCATGGGTAGCCCTCCAACTTGGCCCATACAAGGTCGTTCACCTGGAACTCAGCCTCTGTAATTACATTAGACAACAATATTAATGATGTTGGCTAAATGTTCAAACATATTTGTTTCCTTAATAAAAGTGTACCACAAATAAACCAACTTTTCCATTTCTTGGCTAATATGAAGCTCTAAGAAATTTAAATGGTGATCATACATCTGAAAATTATGGCCAGGGTGTATGAGCACCTCAAAATCTGTAAACCGAAGATTGGCTCATGAACCAGATGCATAGGTCTTAAGTAGTACTCCTTGAGCTAATTATATTGTGTGGTCAACATGCTCTGCACAGTCAGGATCTACCAGTAATGTAATTTTATGATGGTAAATGTATAATTCTTCTATGGAACAGGATTCCCAAAGTTGCATCAAGTTAATGACATGTAGGAACTTACTTTTGCATCTACCACTGTCCTCAGATTAATGAGGGAACGTGTTGTAGAGAAGCAAACACAGCATCTCTCAGTAAATAAAGGATGCTGCATGTGAGAACAAGTTCATCCCAGCAGGCAAAATTAGTTAATTCATGTGTTTTGGATCTTGTAACTTCAGTTTGGTGCAATGCATACAAAATCAATGATGGCTTGATGAAAAGAAATACATCTCATACGTAAAACAAGTAATAGATTATGTTGTATACCTTCAGACAGCTGTAAATAGTAGATGAAAATCAAAGGTCAAACGTGAAATGAAGTTTTTGTAAGTTACTTAGCTTGTCTTTTATAGTTCTATAGACATGGTCCTTTGAAACAACGGGTCATCTGAGGACATTTTGCTGCTTTGTGCAAAAATTTTCCGTTACGGTTATTATTTTCTTGAATATTAAGCTAATATTAGGCAACCATTATCGACCAAATGCCGCCTCATCGTGTTTCACGTGCTTTGTGCCGAAGTCTCAATACACCAGGAAATATAGCCAGTGCCTTAGCAAGAACCTTTTCCTCATCTCTATCAACTTGTTATAGTTCAACTTGTGCGAGTTATCATGCATGCGCTCCAAGTGACATTTTGCAGCCATAGGTGTCATTTTCGATTACACATGCCTTTTTTTAGCATTTATTCAGTTTATTGAAATTCTAATGAAGATTATAGGATAAATTCATACTTTGACATTTTTAGGCACAAGCAAGCAAGGCGATCTCATGTAAACTGCCTTTTGTTATGTGCTATCATGCAAGAAGGAACATGTATACTGCTTGGAAGAAATACTACAAACATAAGTAGACACAAGAATATCACTTATAAGTATAGCCTGTGAAAACCCTGGCAGGAAAAGAAACCGAACACAAATCCAATAAATTGGAGGAAATTGTATAACTTTATATATATATATATATATATATATATATATATATATATATATATATATATATATATATATATATATATATATGTGTGTATATATATATATATATATATATGTGTATATATATATATATATATATATATATATATATATATATATATATATATATATATATAGTTATGATTAACATTAGGGGTCAGCAACCTATTTTACATAGCGCGCCACATGTTTCTGGATTAATGACAAAATGAATGTGCATGCCACCAGTAAGAGGGTAACACTGTTGAAATCAAAATTATTGGCTGCCTTTCGTATGCCACACAAAACCTCTTTGCCACAACACCTTGTGGTATGTGTACTGTAGGTTGCCGACCCCCTCCAATTTACATCATACTAAATTATCATTTTGACGAGATATATGTACATGATAAGAATAAAACTTGTCACTCCACTATGCCATTCACAGCTGAACATCCAAACTGGAGATGAATGAAAATGTGCATGATTTTTTGTTCTCACAATCATGTATCAATTCCCCTTCCACTAGTAATAGTTCAATCCAATATCAACTTTCTTGAACCTGTGAAATGCCAAAATGCCATTGTAAAAGTCCATAACGACTAATACTTTTCATCTGGAAATTTTGTTATGACAATTAATGTGCTGATCACTCAAAAGTCTCCATTGAATAAACTTTGTTATAACTATATGATGATTATATTTTAGAAATAAAATTAATTTTTAATTGAAATATCAGTAAATGCACTTACATGACCAGTGTGACTTTTACTATATACAAGGACATTTTGTAGTATTGTGTTTTGGGCGTCTAGGTCTTACTGCCCATATAACAGCACTGTATAGTGTATTCCAATGTTGTATATCTTGGGTACAACTGGAATATCTCACACACTTGGCAGCCCATATAGGCACTTTTCTACAAATTAAAGTTATGTTTTACCATATTTCATGTAATTAATTGTACACAAAAAATAATTATTAATTTCAGTGTATGAAAAATTATATGTAAAATAAATACTTATCATTTTGTGGTACCAACCATGTATGAAAAAAAAGGAATCATTCCTTAGCACACACTAATTGACAACCTAACTGTACAAACATAAAAAGTAAACATACAATTTGTCAACTCAAGAATTACACAAAAAAATAAAAGTACTCAAAAACATTTGTCATGAGAGAGAGAGAGAGAGAAAGAGAGAAAAAGAGAGATGGATGGTGGATCATGTCTAATTGTGCAAGCTCATCTATATTTAGAACATATGTGGCTATTATTTTGTATAATGTTGAGAAAATGATTAAAATGGGTTGAACATGTATAAGTTATGGGTATTATTTATAGGGAAATTGTATGCAACAATACAAGCCCACATTGTCAAGAAATTAAGTGCAACTTGTAGTTTTAAAACAACAATAATCACATTATCAAATTACAATAACAAAAAAAATAATGAACCTGATATCAAGTTTTGTTAATGCATGCAAGCGTGTGTGTGTGTGTGTGCAAGAGAGGGAGGGGAAACAAAATTGTCAGTGTACAAGACATTTATTCAGGGCAGTTTTTATCTGTAGCTTTTGCAAAGAAGAAAAAGACCATATTCATCTACCTCATTGTGATACTCCACATGTATTACATCCTTACTATATTTCATTATCAATTAACACTGCTAAATAATTTGTTCTTGATTTAATTACAATTTGCATTGTCACAACAACCACATAGCTATGCAGTGTTATTTACATGGTAATTAAAATAAAAAACATGCTTACAGAAGAGGTCAAATCAGCGAGTCTGCCAGTAGAGATATGAGGCTCTCTTTAGGTAAATAAAAATCTGTCAAGTTGCTATTGAAGCCAATGTCCATATAGTAGATGTTGTAAGGACAAGAGATAATATGCATTATTTATTATTCGAACTCACCGAAAAAGATAACAATAGAGGGAGTATACCGTAGAATTGATTCACAATAAAATGTTAATTATATCCAAATCAAAACAGTACAAGAACTTACAAGATAGCACACATGTGTATATATATATATATATATATATATATATATATATATATATATATATATATATATATATAGAGCCTGGGATGCTGTATTATAGCGGTACATAATGTTGTTATCAATACACAATAAAACCGATCTGCTATTGCTGCATTGTTACAAATTGTAAAGTTTCTCTGATTTTTCTCTAACGATTTCTATAAGAGATATCAGCCAATCCAATCAAGTTAATGTAAATAAAACCACATATGCCAGTTGACCCAGATTACCATGCCATGGGGGAACAAATCAATATTATCGTGGTATTTACCTAAATTATGTATGGTAGCAACGTCCACGCTTGCACTGGCTGAAAATTTTCACGAAAATAAAGGATTTAATGACTAAATTGAATACACTAATGTCAGTTAACCCTTTCATCACGGCAAACCGCATATGCGGTCCAGGGGAAATAATCCGTCAACACTATGGACCGAGTTTTTGGTCTGGGGCAGTGTTCTTTGTTAACGTTATAGTACCCGACTAAATATCTTTCGGAATACCTCAAATAACTTCCATCTGGTAATGTAGATGTTATATTTGGATTATCTCGTGAGTTTAGCTTGTATACAACTAGAAATAACGAACAAAGTAGGAACTTTTAACGTGTTTTCTGAATGCTGAAATTTGTATCCAAAATGGTGGCTTTTGAAGGATTTTTTTAGAGGAGAGTTTTCGGAGGATTTAAATAATTTTGACCTGATAAATTTGTTTGACAATGAGGGAAGACGTATGGAGAGACAAAGGAATGCACTTGTGGGTGACAGTGATGACGATGAAGATGACTTTGAAGGTTTTGAACCAGAGGAATTGTACGCTCCACGAGGGGTTTTTTTTTGGACAAAGCCCAAAAACCAAAGAGATTTGTTTCAGTTTTCTGACAGAGTTGGGCACACCCGAGAGTAATATGGCTCCAGGAAGCTTCAGATTATTTTCAAATATTCTATTCAGATGAAGTTTTTGGAAAAATTGTCCATTTAACGAACTTCAATGCGACGATCAAACGTGGCGGAGGCGATATAGGTCACTCAGGTGTGTGGACAGATCTCACCTTGGAGATCATTTTGGTTCATTTTATAGAATTTTATATATTATAGACACCATGAAAGAAAGACTTGTGTTGCTACTATGATTATTCACTAGTACATCTAGGGTCAATTGAACAAGTTTTGAGAACATTCTAAGTTTTCTAAGAGGTAATAAAATAATTGTATTTTACCTGTTGTTACCTGTTTGTACCTGCATTTTAACAGTTGTAATAGATATGCACATTTTATTGAATTAGTCATAAAATGTGATTTTTAACCTTGATTTTGACACCTAATCCAGCCAGATATCTTTAACATTGGCAAAGTTATGTTGTTTCAAAGTCCACAAGTCATTTTGCTTTACAACTCCAAAGTTACTTAGTGTTGAGGACTCTATGCCTACAAATCACTTAGTGATGAAAGGGTTAAGTTGAAATCCATGAAAACAACTGTAGTAAAAAAATTTGTATCACTTTGTCTGAATTAAATGCAATGTGGCAGAGAAATCTATATCTATACGAATAAATCAATTATTAATAATATTATTATTGAAATGTTACTAATTTCACAACTAGTTAAACTATAATTTAATTTCCTATTTATGTTGGATAAGTAGGCTCATGTGCTGTGTTGTCAATTTGGGTCCATAATGGCTACCATAAAATCAAATTGCATTGGATTAGATATATTTTTTAATAGATTTAACAGAGTCCATGACTTCCAAATTTACAACAGAAAATGACAATGTTTTTATATTTAAGTTTGTATGACTATAATAAAATAATGTTTGTTGGATAAGAAAACATCAAAGGGCTTCTGAACTAATTTTAAAATGCCTGTGGTTTTTTGTCAGGGACAGATTTAATAATAAATTAACAATAATATTTAATGGTATGTTCTGCGAAGGCCTTTGTCCATTTGTCAAAATACACCAGTAGATATTGTAATGACAATAAGAAACATCATGCATCAATCCTTGTATTTTCTCAATTTTTGTAAAAACAAAATGGCAATACAGTATTTTCGATCATTTTTGCAAATGTAAATCTTCTTAGCAGAAATTTTGTCTGATAATTTAGTGGATTTTTAGAAAATACAAAGTGATATGTACAAAAAATTATGATACATTTAAAAAAATTATTTTGATAATTGTACTGTGCAAAAGAAAATCAAGGAATGTGAAAAAAATGCATGAAATACGGCAGTCAGACTTCACTTACTCTGATGTCTTTTTCCCACTGAATTCAAATTCCCACACAAGCAAATGGATTGGCCTACATTTCAGTTGGCTGGAATGCAATGGAAACCAGGAATACCAACATTAATTAAAAGGATAAGAATCTTTAATGAAATGAAGCTATCTAAACACATTCTGTAATATTAATATTTTTCTATTCATTTTCTTAAAGTATACTTCAATTTGACCCAATTTTGGTTATTCCAAGCTTCCAACCAACTGAAATGTCAGCCAATGAAACTTAAAAACAGGTCCATTTCTATAATGATAATTCAAATTTATTAGAGAAAACACATCAAAGTGAAGTCTGACTAAAACATTATGTGTGTTTAATTTTGATTTTTAACGTAGCTTTAACAATTTTTCAGTCATATCGCTACAATATCCGCAGTTTGTCAGTTTATAGTGATGTCTAGCACTGGTGCATCATGCCACAGACATAGATATAGAATGTCGCATCCAGTCACATTATCATGACACAGGGCTGTCAGTCATAACACTAACCTCTTAAAACTGAGCACCAAGAAAGGCGGGGCTGTTAGTAACATTTTTGTAAGTTTTTGCTATGAATCTATCAGGGATCGAACCTACGACCTCCAGCGTCCGAGGCGGATGCTCTAACCACTTGGCCACTGGAACGGTTGACTAAAACATTATGACTTTACATGTAGAAAAGCTTCGTAATTGGCTGCGAGATGTGCGAGATATTCTGAATAAAATAATAGTCAACAACAAAACACGCTAAACTGCACCGTTATTTAGGCAGCAAGATCTAGAAGCCCAAAACATAAATATCAGCGTGGAGGTCTCGCATGCTAGCCTCGAGCACCTGAGCCAATGTGGCACTGATGCTAGTATTTCAGTATCTGTGTATGGTGTATTATCTACAAGAATATTCAATTCAATAGTTTTAACAAAATTTCGAAATCTTGGAGTGAAAATCACTAAACTACTGACACACCAATTTGTATTGTTCAATCTGGGGCGGAGACAAATATATTATCCCAAAAATCTTTATTACGTAAAATGTACCTACATATAAGTATAAAAAAAGAACCTAAATAATGATCTTAAGTATCGGATTTTGAACACAAAGTCGAACTTTTTACGAGCGTACCCTCTTTTGGCGGTGTATTTTTATTACTCTGTGAATTCTTGTTGCTCGGCGATCGCTTTGGTGACAACACATCATTCCCGTTTGTTTCCAATTTATTGCCATTATGGGCTGCTGGACTTTTATTAAAATAAGAAAATAATGTATTTTTCTGTTTCCCAGGCGTTGATTTAGGGCCCATTTCGATGAACTTCTACCTCGTGGATTGCTTGACAATTTCTCCCGCGCTGAAACCACAACTTCCGGTTGTTATTATCAGCAAACCAGGACACAAAACCGATATTTATTTCACGCTAACACATTATCAGGCTTGGATAATCTGGTGATGATAATTCTATCGATGACATCCGAGTTCTCCATCCTTAATCATATCAATATCAAGTCTGGGCAGATAATCGTTATACTCAGCATTTCTAAAAGTGAATTACCATCTAAGATTTTTTTTGCAGTTAGTATCCTGACTGGATGTTACATATGTTAGTATTTGTTTTAAAAATATATCATTAAATTTAGTAGAAGTTGTCTCATTTAATTACAAACTAGTCTTAATTGCTTTCGTTATACTCGGTTAACAATGAGTATGCTCATTAAAATATGACTGGCACAAATCACACACACACACACACACACACACACACACAAATACTGATGATATTATTGCTGTGTTTGCAATATCGAATGATGTATGCTGTACACAATCTTCTTAAATAATAATAAAATTCTCATTCTTATACTGCACCTATTTTATTGATTGATATTTTTTCTCATGTTAAATTCTGTGACCAGATATTGATATTTATTTCAGCTAATCATAAAATAGAGTAATTAACCAAACCATTTAATATTGATAGCAATCGATGCTTTTGATACAACTATTTAGTTTGGTGTTGTTTTGGTTGTCTTTGTTTTTTGAGGGGTGGGGATGTTTTGTTGTGTTGTTGCTTTGCATTGCTTTGGATACTTGGTTTGGGGGTTGTTTATTTTGGGGGAGGGTGTTTTTGTTGGGGGTGTTTGTTTTGTTGTTTCGTTGTTTTAATTTTTGTTGTTGCTGCTGTTGTTGTTTTTCTTGTATTTTTGTTTAGCTTTGATTTTATAATCCACGTACTTGATTTTAAAAATAACCAGATCTAGTACTATTAAAAGCAGTCTATATTGTTGTATCTACTAACTACTTCGGTGGATTTTTGGATTTTTTTTTTTTTTTTTTGCTTTGTTTTGGGTTTTGGTTTATATTGGGAGTTGGAGGTGGGGGTTCGTTGGATTTCTCTTTTAAGCCAGAAACTTGATTCTGCGCAATTATTGCGCTGAAAGAATAATTGTATAAATTCCCTTGTTAAATAATATTCATGTATTTATCTTTTTAATTCAGTAGATCCAGAAGAAAATATTTTAAAACATTCTGTGTTTCGTATTTATTACTTCAAAATAATATGCTTTCACTGATTCTCCTATAAGTTCTTTCCTAACTTCAACATTTTGATCTGAAAACTCATTCTGAATATAAATATGGTGGTGTTGTAGTTTCTTGAATGTTTACATGAACCAATCTTTTACTTTTCTTATTGTCAAAAGGTTGAACGTTTGAAATATTGCTAGCCGTATACAATGTTTATATTATCCTCCGTTTAATTAGGTTTTAGGTAAAGCCAACATCAGTCTCAATTTATTTGGTATGACCATTAAGCAAAACATTAAAATCATCCATTGTATCATTTATAGTCCATACGAAGACATTAGGATGTTAAAGAAATAAAAACGACAAGATGTTTCAATTACAGCAATTCCACAAATTGTAAGATAAGGAATTCATAAACACTAATCCTTCAATAATGTGTGTCTATGGTAAATGTATATAGTGATTATAATTTAATACTAAATTCATAGCCATGATCACTGATTGCTGTGTATGTTTCTTATTATTCAAATTTTATTTCACCAAACTGATGATCTAGGACAACTATCTCTTTGTTCAAAATAATGTTTATTGACACAGCTTTATTGGTCAAGGTAGTGCTTGACATAGGATTATTATTCGTGTCTATCTTTTTTTTATTTCTTTGAACCAGATTTTTTTAAACAGGTTTTTTTTTTATACAATAATAAGATTTGTCATAATAGCACTGTCATCCGGATCAACAGGATCTTTTGACATTTTAATAAAATGATTAGTGATATCTATATTACGATTTTAAGGTTTTAGATATAAAAAAAAATCTTTGCATTAAAAAGTCGTGTTAATTAGCAGGATCGTTATTTGTTATTAGCATCTTTATTAAATCTACTTACTGGTTCATTAAGCTGATGCCAAATTTGTTCTTATCTGAAAAATTAGATCTGTCAAAAACTAAGTTTCATCTAAATTTTGTATCTGATCATCAAATTTCTTAATTTCATTCTCAAACCGATTTATCAGTTCATTAATAATTTCAGGGCAGGATTATTAACCTTATAATGTACATATTTTAATCATGAGTAAAATGTATATTTTTCTTATAACCTAGCTCAATTTCTTGGGTTTTCTTTAGATTAATAATAATCATGTTATTGTTTATATTTAGATTGTTGCAGTATTTCAGTGCTTCTTAGATGTAAAGATTATCATCTAATTCTTTCCAAATACTTATAACTTTAGTTTCTTGTCACATATACAGAATTAGGAAATGAGCTGAAAAATACAGGTTATCGTTTTTGAAAAATTAAAATGCATACATTTCTGCAGATTACGCAAATGTCATGATGACCCAATCTGCTGTCTTGACGGTTCTATAATCCCTGTTCTGAAAGTATCTTTTCCTTTTCTTCCGAAAAATATATATTAATTACATATTACATGTAATGTCAGACGTCAAACACAGATTCCTGAGCAACGCGTAAAGTCTACTTCTCGTTAAGGGGGTGTTATGTAAGATCTGAACCTGATCTGAAAATTGATGATTGATCCTGATGAACTATTTGACGTACATTAAAATAATAAATATGATAAAATCTTTTTATATATGAATCTGGAACTATACTCCAATGTATTATCTTTAATTTCTCATCCTACGTTTATGTTGCACATGAGGCATCCACTAGTCTTTTCCAACCCTGACGATCTAATGATTGTCGGTCTGCTGTTGTCTGTGTCAATGTGATCTGCCTGAGCTCTTTTTTCATATAGCGACTCTGATTCTCTTTCGGTCGAGTAAACCTAGCCGCTTCCCTTGCGATGTCCATTTCAGTGCCACTTTGGGCAAAATGTCAGACTTCGTCCTTAAGAGATATCAAAGCCATCTCCATCTTAGGTTAAAAAAAAAGATTATTGTAAAGCATATTGTGGAATGAGTTCGGTTTCTTGATATCTTGTGTGGTTTTCGATTCCATATAGTAGAACACATAGTACATTTGATATGTAATATATAGGTTCTTAGCTCTGTCTCTAAAGAAAGCCGTTCTGCCTTCCATATTCCACGTAAAATGACGAAAGTTTAGTTACCTTTCATCACTCTAAATACAACTTTGCTTAGGTGTCACCATCGGTTGTTACTTTGCTGCCAAGGTGTATGAAATTTATGATAACCTCTGTATTCATGTCGATGGATAGGTTTGTTTAACTGTGTTATTTATCTTTAAAAACTTTTTTCCTATTTGTACTTTCATACCCATCGTGTCTGCTGTCTGCCCCAGAATGTCTGACTTTTGTTGGATTTCTTGATGCGATTAGAGAAAAGGGTAACATCAGCAAGCAGATTTCATATTGTTTAGAAGGCAGTTAACGATCATTGAATTCCTACATTCTTGTCCCTGATAGTCATTTTCGTCAGCCAAATATGTCACAAGATTCTGTTAAAGGCTTAGTAAATTTAGCTTTAGTTTCAGATTGCTTGCTATACTAACTATCCCGATCCTTACTGACTGGACCCACGTGCAAAATACCCCTACAAAAATCCTTCTTGCGTCAAAGAGTCCATTGCATGGATAAATAGAAATTGGGAAAAGGACACATCCGTCTTTCACTTTCATGAATATGTTTGTTGCTTTGTCTCAGAACAACTTACAAGTGAAGTTATTATTATAATATATATATATATATATATATATATATATATATATATATATATATATATATATATATATATATATTTGAAATGTACCATATTGGGTATTCTGTAGAACAAGAGTATGTTTTAGAGTGTTTCATAACGCACTCTAACTTTCCAAGTCAATGAACATCTGAGAGGGAGCTATTTCATTGTGTAGCTTGCTATAGTATTATTAGGATATCAATTTTCAAAAGAAAATAATAACATAGAAGTTGTGCTAGATTATGTTGAAACTACTAGGTATTGAGAGAAAATTCCTCTAAGATGTATTGGATTTTAAAAAGTCATGTCGTCTTCTTCTATATTCTTTAGAAATCGCTCCCAGTCGCAGATTTAATTAGCCCTGATTCAGTAGTTCATGGCATGGATGGAACAATAAGCGATTTACTTTTAGAAGTCGCTCCTCTTACAAACTGTCACAAATTTAATCAGCAGGGCCGTAAACAGTCTGGTTCAATAGTTCATGGTATGAATAGAACAATTACATTCCGTTACATCTTAGCGGAATTTTCTCTCAATACCTAGTAGTTTTAACATAGTCTAGCACAACTTCGATGTTATTATTTTCTTTTCAAAATTGATATCCTAATAGTATCTGTCAAACGAATAATATTTGATTGGTGCAATAGCGACCTTTTTTTAATCTAGTATCCGCTGAAGAGCGGATATTCGATTTGAGCAAAAGCGACCTTTGCGGAATCCTGTCGATCTGTCCTAATGATTAACTTCAAGGTTAGTATGATGCTGTTTAGGATAATCCGGCTAACGATTTATTAGTCGTAGTGTGCACTATTATTTCAATTACCCAGGTCTATTTCTTCCATTCTTCATGTCCCAATCTTCTGTTGTATCATACAAAGTCGTTGTTTTGTTTCTATCATCAACTTGCAGTATTTCTGCACAGGTGTCTTTTTCACGAGGAGCCTTTCATCTTTCTAACTTAATAATGGAATTCGGTACTTCCTCCTCGGCTAGGAGGGCCATGAATATATCCAGATCTTTTAGTGATATTTACGCGGTCTGATGGACCTCTGGTCTTTTGAAGATGTTCTCAAAATCTTCTTTCCATATATTTATTTTCCCTTTTTCTAAAAAGATTATCATATTGTAATAAAATTAAGGAAATGCACATTTGGTTGTAGCGCCCCGGTGCAATGGGAAATATTCCTTAGCCCGAAATAATTAGTCAATTATTAGGAGCAAACGTCACGGAGAGAAAGCGCTAGTAGGTTTCCAAGATGCCATGATCAAGGAGTAGCGAATTCAGACCCAATCCGCATGACTGTCCCTGTAGTACGTTAAGAGATCTAGTGGTGTACATTGGTGTTGTGAATGCAGTGGCAGTGTTTATGGTAGGAAACCGGTAAATTACACAATGGAATAAATCAGAAGGGACTCGGCAGATACCCTTTATATTGCCATGGTGGCGAATGTGACGTAGTTTTACTGGTGTGATGTGCCTTGAAGCAGTGGATGTACTGGCCTCAAGGCATCAGTACACAATTAATAAAATCCAGTTCAGTACCTATGAATATAGTCCCAGTCTATTTTTAGATCACTTTTTCCTATCTGAGTTTGGAGGTGATACTAGAGTTAGATTTTGGCATTCTTGTTAAGGATTTAAAGGCAATTGTTTATTCTTTAAAATGTGAGCTTATGGTGTGGTTGTCTGTGTGTATTTCGGCGACAGTGCACATTGAGTAATAAGGTCATGGTGATGATCCGGAAGTGAAATCTGTGTTCCGTTGCCTGGTGTTTTGTTGACAATTCAGCCTCTCAAAAAAATGCCGGTCAACCCTTGACAAGAACTTCACCGTAAAGTCATCTTTGAAGGTATTTTAGAATAACATATGATTTATATTGATTGTCACACAGTGGAAAGTTCAGTACTGAGAAACAAGTGTCGAGACAATATAGTAAACTTAATTGTGTTCTGTGGCCTCAAGTTGCGAAGTTAAAGTAGGCCCCTTTGTTAGGAATAGTTGTAGAGCTTCTACGGTGTGAACTACTGGCGGAACGGAAAGTTAATGGAGATAAAATATGCAGATGTGCTGTTGATAGTTATTTGGCAAGTTGTAGATAATGTGGTCTTACATTGATTAGAGTAAAATTTATGTATAGAATAGACATTTATTAGAGTTAAATTTATGTATAGAATAGACACGTCCTGGAAATCTGGGATAAACTTAGGACTTCTAGCAGGATTCGCGCCAGGGTTTTGACACCGCTCGGTTAAGCAGAAGACCCCTGGCTTGTAACAATATGTTCTTTTCGAACATGAACATTGGCCTGCTCCATAGTTGTGTTACGATTGAATTTTGTACGATTTTTCCGATAATTCAAATATTATTGCTCTCGGTAAAATTTTCAGAAGTTTTGTCTTATACAAGGAGCATTTTGTAGGAGTTGAACGGTACAATCCTCTTAACGTCACAGAAATATATTTCAGTGAGTTCCCTTATATTCAACGTTAGCAAATTAAATAACATTGGTATTGAATGTCAAGCATTCAATAATTTAACTCTACTACAAAAGGATGGTGGTATTAGCTTCAAATTCTGAATTCTTGCTAAAATTTAAGCCTGTTTTGTCTATCTTTTAATTATTTACCTCACATTTTAAAAGAGAGAAACTCCAGAATTGTATGAAGCTGGTATGCTTGAGTAGATAGAGTAAGTTAATGAGCAATTCAATACCTAGAATGTATAACTTCACGAGCGTAATTTACCATATGTAGTTTTGTTGTGTTTAATTTATTACAAATGCCGCTACATTTGCGCATCTAGCATTCTGCCATTCCTTACGGCATCAACACCTTCCTTACCGCCACCGATGTAACATCACATGAAGTAACATAATGATATATTTTTCTTTCAATCTGATATTTATCCAGCCAACAAAATGATTTAATCAAAAGGAAAACTACCATGAAAAGAGGTGGTGACAAAATATTTATCATTAACGAAGAAGAATACATACCCATATAATAGTTGGAAATGGGTATCCCATAGATTGTTGAAAATCAAATCCATAATAGTCGTCTGTTGACATCTTAATTATTATGTACAGGGGCCTGGTATCACTCCGTTCTTTTTCTGGTTCTACCTCAATGGTAAGATATTTGGTAAACTTTTTGTTGTCTTTCCTAGTTATTTTCAATACTTTTTTTTTGTCCTTAGCTGAATACTCCTTGTTTAGCTTCTCTCTTTAGCCGCACCGCAGCTTCAGCATCTGCGCCTTAAAACACCCTTTTATAAGTTGGTTGGCTCATCAACTATTCTCTCTTGAATATTCAGAACTCGAGAATTTCCTTCTTGCCTTTTCAAATTCTATGTTAAAATCCAGAAGTTCCAATTCTCATTTGACTTCAAGGAGACTGCACCTATTGCGCAGAGACAAGACAAATTCCATTTCGTTGCTCGGATTGTCAGCATTGAGACATCAAAGTGTTTTTTGTGTTGCCCTTTTGTGCTGCTTAGTCTTAGTCTTAGCCTTCCTTATCTTGACTTTTAGGTTGATTTACCAAATATAAATGATAATATAGTATATTTATTTTTTTAAGATAATAATAATAATAATAATAATAATAATAATAATAATAATAATAATAATAATAATAATAATAATAATTTAAAAGAAATTTATATTTTTATTTTGTTATGTTCATATAGCTAGCCTGTAGATAATATATGTAATCTTTGTAAATGTAAAATCTTTTTTTTTAAAAAAATAAAAATTTAGAAAACAATATCAACAAATTAAAATAATATAAAAGCAATAACTGCAATTAAAGAATTCGGAAATTAAAAAAACAAAACAAACAAACATCCAAATTCAAATTACCTGAATCTTTGATTTGTTGTTTTAATTTGTAATAACATCTATATATTGTTTCTCTAAACAATATTCATACTAATGTAAATTTTGACTGGACCTATGAATTGTTTTCTCATAGGAATGAATTTGCTGTTCACACCATGTGTAAGTATGTTCCAGAGGAACCAAGATCATCGTCATCATCATCATCATCATCATCATTATTATTATTATTATTATTATTATTATTATTATTATTATTATTATTATTATTATTATTATTATTATTATTATTAATCACAAATAATTAATACTCTATTAACGTATCTCAGTATTAATTATACACTTTCACCAAAGTCTTTGGCAATAACAAAAAATGAAGGTCGACAAAAACATGCAGATTTTAATTCGAAATTTCAATAAAATAAATAAATAAATGAATATAAATAAATAAATAAATCCTTATTTATCTCTTGTGTCACTGCCAAAGTACAGTAAACTGTTAATGGAAAATTACATTTTCTTGAGTGCACCGATTTTATAGTTTTTGGTGACAATCATGTTATGTTTAAAACAGGTGGTGTCTCATCACCGATTATAACAAAATGGATTATTATGACAAGTGGTCTGCTAAAAAACGGGGTATTTGTTGTGTACGAATTTTTTCTTCTTTATTATTTAAAAAAACATTTAAACTTTTTTGAAATACGTTCGGGAAATGAACGGTAAATGGTTCAGTTGATGTGCATTTTATTATATTTTAGTTTACCGAACGTTGGGTCGGATCATATAAGCGTATGTTCTACATACTTGTAATAAGTTTTGAACCAATTGGCAAGCATCTCTTCGATTGAGAGTTTCGAAGATGTCGCATGCCAGTCGTAAGAATAAAAATTTTCTTGGTCAGCCTGCTCCTCTGGGATATGTTCCTGGTCTTGGCAGAGGGTAAAGCGATTATCTTATTTAAAAAGTAGTAAACAAAACCAACAAACTAAACGTTACGGCGTATACTGCCATGCTTTAGCTCAGAAAAGTCTCACAACGACAAGTCTTAAATTCGTTAACTAAGCATGGTATGTCTATGACTAGATATTCGCGTCTAGACTAAAAGCTTTAGTGAATTTTCAAACCTGGTTCTCCAACTGAATTCGTATCGCGCACTATTTCGTATAGAGAGAAGCCGCTAGACACTGTAAACAGATATAGCCTGAAACGCTGTATTATCGCGGTATCCCTTAAGAACAATAATTCTAATATTTAACCCACACTCGTAGAAAAATATTAAGTATGTATTATTTGTTTACAAAATAAAAACATATTGGTCAGCTACACAATAAACTTAAGTTTGGTGAAGGTCAAGTCCAAAATAAAATTACATAATACAATATCATGGAGAAAAACTCACATATAGAAATGAAATGCACATAACACTGATTATTCTTATAAGTCCACATTTGTAACAGATTAAATAAGCTCAGTTCTTGCTGAAAAGTTGTCCAGCTGGACAAAATACACTCTCACTGGATACACATGACGCCAGAACATTTTGTTACTTCTGAGCTAGTAATCCAAGATGGGGATAGAACTGGCATTTTTTTTTCTTCTTTCTACCACTGTAATTTATAACTGGAAACTTTGTGGATGACACCAGTTATTAGCTGCTGACTTGTAGCAATCATCCATGTCACCATTGAAGTTTGCTTTCATTTTTTGGTGAATTAGGAGTAACCACAGTTTCATCATTTTTATCCTTGACATTTAGCAGTGATAGTAATGTTGGTAGAGGTGGAAATGTGTCTGAAGGTTCACTCTGACATAAGCCTTATCAAGAGTGCTCTATTGTTTTTTGTCTCATGACACATTTAAGTTTAGGAAATGGAGGTGGATCATTAATGTTGGTGTGCTACACATTTAGCAAGTTTGAGAGGTATTGAGATAACCTTATCAATGGTTAGTGATTTATCTCCACAAATACTGTTTGATGCCATCAGGAACATTGAGAGAAATTACACAAGTTTTTCAGCTCATGCTTGTTTATCAAATGTATATACATTATTTGTCAAAGTGCTTAATTTTCATGATAATAGCCATTATAGCAGGTGTCTGCTGTAGCAGTCATTAAAGCTTGTAATGAGTAATGTTCAGTCCAATAAGAACATCCATCTTGAATGTAAAGCTTTTAATAAGTGTTCTTCAGTCCAATAAAAACACCCATCTTGCACTAATGTCAGGTACATGTAACAGATGCTGCTTGCTCATAAGTAAATTATGCTTGTGCTTTGAAAATGGTCACAAATTTTCACCCCTTTGCAAGGATTCATGACAGTCTGATTTAGCTAAAGCTATTTTCACAATAAGGTTGATTCTGTGACCATTACAACCAAATCAAGTCCATTTTGAAGTAAATCAAAAGTCTTTATCTCATCAGCTGCATTATCAGTCAGCAAATTGACTGAGTGGCCAAAAGTTTTTCATTTATGCTTTCACCTGTGTTACTACCTTCAAATTTTCAGGTTTCTAACAAAGAACTTTTTAATTTGCAATCTTTGGAAACAAAATGGGCAGTCGCTCTACTGTAAATTTTTGTACTTGACAAAGTTC
The DNA here is from genome assembly GCA_016746295.1 of Potamilus streckersoni. Taxonomy (NCBI): domain Eukaryota; kingdom Metazoa; phylum Mollusca; class Bivalvia; order Unionida; family Unionidae; genus Potamilus; species Potamilus streckersoni. The sequence continues at coordinate 1,227,786 of JAEAOA010000769.1, read as the reverse complement.
ATGCATCCTGAGTAACAGCTATGTTACTGTACTTTTACATTTTTTTTCTTCTCAGCTTTGTCTTTCTTCTCTGCTAATTTTTACAATATAGATTAAGGACCAGGAATTTCATACCTAAAAATATAAAGTTTGAAGCAATTAGTTATGTTAAATCAAATGGGAGAAAGCATACCTGTGTTTGGAATATTTTTTGTGAAAACTCTATATAGATGTAATATTTAATTACACAGTACAACATTATATATTATGAAACATTGCTTAATTTATGTACAAAAATTCAAAATTCAAGACCATTCAGTGTCAACATTTAGAAGCACATGTATTACATTTATGTGTTTAAAAAGGTTTATATATTGAAATAAAACCAAAAGACAAATAAGTCTTGCACAAAGAAATTAATCAAATTATGTACAAGAAAGAGAAAAGAAAAGGAGGATAGATTAATTTTAACAAATCTGCATACATTTTACCTATAATTGGTGACATTTTAAAATATGCTTATCTTTTTTTGTTTTTAAAATCTCATATGTCTAAGAACATCTCTAAAAGGCATCACATACATTACTGATTACTATTCCATCATTTATATCTAATAGCAGTTTAATCAACCGAATATATATATATATATATATATATATATATATATATATATATATATATATATATATATATATATATATATATATAATGACATGAAGCTTTTTTGTGAAAAGATATTTGAAGTACACCACTCCCTCGATAACTTGCGCCCGGATAACTCGCGAACCTGCTTATAACGCGATGTCCAGCATGGCTCTTGATTTTTTTCAAAGAAAATATATTTTAAATTGTGTTGAACGGAAAAAAAGTTGTAATAAGAAATGGTAAATTGGCAAATTAGACCTTGATATATAGCTCATTTTTATCACAAAAAATGGTGATTATTGCCCATAAAGATAGAATCCATATTGTGAAATTTGCAATTCTAATAAGAAATCACATATTATGTTAGTTTTTTTTTTTTAGAGAAATAGTTGTCAATACAATGTAAATAAACAGCGCTCAACGAAAAATTCTGATAAAGGCTAACATGTGGCAACAGAGAATGAAATAAACACCAATTAAATGTCTTGCTAGGTGAAATTCACATTTTTATCCTTTAATTTCGTCTCAACACTATAATCGAAATATACATATTCTCTTATATGAAAACATGAAAAGAGTCAGTCAACCGTCACATTGAATCCCAGGAGTACTTCTGTGAGAACATAATTTCATGCTGGCTTTGTTTCAATCACCAACTTGGGGAGGTGTTTATTGCAATAAAAGAATCAATTAAAAGAGACCTGTGTTGTTTTATCACTTTGAATATGTCTTTTGTATCAAATCAATCAAGTAAAATAAAATAAAGTTCAAAATCATGCCAATAGGAGCATACGTTCTTGTATTCATTACCGTTATCAAATTTCGTTTTACTTGTCCAATCGAAAATGTTTTCGCATTTTATGTATTAACATCATTCAAGTATATAATATTAGTAATGTATCCTAATCATTTGTAAATGTGACCATGGAGAGCAAAGGAATTATGCAAAAGGTGTAGTTAGTGACTGAAAAGCTATACATCATAGATAGTGTTCATAATGATGAAGTGAGATAAAAAATTTGCAATGAACTAAAAATTGCCTTGACAACATTTAGAGGTTGGCTTAAGGATGAGCCGAAATTTAGAAATTACTCCTATGATGCTGATTCAGATGAAGGGATGAAACGAAAATGAGCACGGAATGCAAAGGATAACGAATTACATGATGCTATGTATGCAAGGTTCACACAGCAACGTGTCACAAACAGCAAGTGTTATTGTGTTCTAATTTATATCGTTTTAAATTTATAGACTCGTTAAATTTGTGTTGGTAATGTTTAACCCTTATGAATTTATTTTTTTCTTCTATTTTACTTCTACCACAATGAAAATCTAAACATCGTTCGATTGACATTGTTTTTTCGAAATGTGTCGATCTTTTGTATTTAAAAAAAGTCAACTTTGGATGAAGCAATAAAAATAGAATGCATACCATTCACAGCAAAAATTAGTGACTTAGTACACAACAAGAGTCATACATGTACTAAGCGAAAGGGAACCACGTGGAATAATGTTTTGATGATCAATATACTGCAAATTATCCTGAAATTAATGTTACTCTGTGAGGAAAAAACTAAACGAAGTACACCGGTATAAAGAGATATTTATTCACTGTTAATCTTAGCAGGATTATTAATTTAGATTCAACACTGTAACATGCCAAGCCACCCCCACCCCCTTTTGCCTATACGTCGATCCCTTTGTTAGTTTTGTTGTTTGTTATAGGTCCCTCGAAAACTCGCGCCCTCGCTTATATCAAGGTCGATGTTTTTGGACCCCGATGTCCGCGAGTCATCGAGGGAGTGGTGTACTGTGACCAGTTTTTGACTTTGGAATTCCATCAAAAGTTCTGATTCTCAAAAACGAAAGTCACTATTCTAATGCAGCTCAAATAGTATCTTGCATGATGTGTGATGTTACACAGTTGCTTATTTACATTGCATTAAACTAACTGACATAAATGCTATGGATAAGTTATAGAAAAGTTATGAATGTTGTGTGACAAGATATCTTGCTAGACAGCTAAAACTATATGAAACTTTTGTTACAAAGTCTGAACTGACTTAAAAATCTGAACACACACACACACACACACACACACATCACATGCATAGAACATTTCTATTCCATTGGCCACACATTCAGTGAGGTAACACTTATTGCAGTTGCTCACATCTCCAGATGGAGTTTTGAAACCAGGAAAGAAAAGGAATCTTACAGGATTTACAGCCACAGAACATTGAAACTAAGCATTTTATACCAAGAAGACTACAAAAAGAAGCCATGCATGAATGAACTCATATCTTTGCAGCTAGCACATTTTCATTTAAATCTTTCAGTTTGCATATTAGTCACTGTGTAGCCTATAATGACTACTAAAGCAATGAAATATGGGATATAATTTGCAGATTTACATAAAAAGGACAGATGGCTATATTGCTCATTGGTTTCTAAGTCAATATAAAATAAATTTCAGCATCAGCATCAAGTTGAAAACAACTAGTTGAAACATCAAAACTTTTGTTTTCATTGCTGTACAAATAATCAGTAAAATTGTGTAACCTCAACACGCTTTTTGTGTTTTTTGTTAGTTTGTCTGAGTTTTGTATTTGCCTTTGAAAAGACTTATTTAGAGTCAAAATTGTCGGGTCTAGTTAGAATTTAGTTTTGCACTGTTGTCGGTTTATTGCATTTATCTTGATCAATATCTGACACATATGATCCCTTGCTAGGTCAAGTGCACTTGAAAAGACTCATTCACCTCAAGAATTGTATATATATATATATATATATATATATATATATATATATGTATATGTATATATATATATATATATATATATATATATATATATATATACATATACATATACATACACACAGGCACACATGCATACATGCATATAGACACAGATACCTATAAACATTGCTTTTATTTATATTTCTTTTCAGTGCTACTGGATTCACCACTAGATCAGATATTGGTCCAGCAAGAGATGCAGATGATATTTCGTAAGTCATTGATTGTTATTTAACCTGTTTCATTCTTTTCAGGCTGTGATTAAATGAAAAAAAATGATTTTAATAGAATTGGTGTTGTAAAAAAAATTTTGTCTTACCTGTGTTTCTTGTTTTTCTTGTGAGATCAACTTTGTATGCAGATATATAATTTATGAATTATATTTGTTTATCCATCTATCATAAAATAAATCTGAACAAATGATATAATTCAGAATTTTAAAATAACTTGAAAAAGTCACAGGCAAATACTTGTCATCATAGAAGTAGTGTTATTGTTGTAGGGTTTAGCACATTTTTTTTCACCACAAGATAGGATATACATGGCAACCAGTATAAATGGTGGAGTAAGAACTTGGGGAAAACTCTGGAAAAAACTGATGACCCACAAGAAGCTATTGGCAAGCTTTCTCACATACCTACAATGGCTAAACAATAGACTTGAACCCACACCGACAAATGGCAGTGATCCATAACAGTGAGTGCTTTAGACCACTCAGCCACTCGGGGCCCCTCCTCATAGAAGTGAATGTGAACTTAAGAAATTCCATGGTAAAGAAATGCATGCCTCAATTCCCATCCTCAGCATTTAATTGTTCTTTATCTGTAACAAAATATTTAAGGTCCTGCAGTTAATTTTTCTGCACTCCATACTATTACATGGTCCATGGAAGTCATAGAGCATGGGTCTGAAACACATGACCAATGGTCAGCATGCTGCCAAACTGTTTATTGTGGCCCACAACTGATTGGCATCACAAGGTGCCATGAGATATAACAAAGTTGGTGTAACCCTTGGGCCATTGAAAATGCCTTCATGCTGCTATCAGGATGGTTGGAGTTTGGGACCCAACTATAAAGTGTACCATATATTGAGCCTGCTGTAAAATGAATTAAAAAATAATGCATGTTGCACTTTGGGTGTAGGGTCATGGTTTTTCTGCAGGTCTTTAAATGATTTATTTCAGTACAGTAGTCCCCCTCTTATATGGCCACCCCTTCTGCACCGGGAAAGTGGCCTTATAAGGCAGGTGGCCTTTCCAGAGGGGGACTAAATTTTTTGTGAGAAGTATATGTACGTAGTAAGAAAACTTCATTTTTCAAAGCATTAAATATCTTTGTTTAAAAGCAACATTAAATATTAAACGGTTCTTGTGCTATAAAAGTTGACTTGTTTCATCTGAATATGCATTAATAGTTCTTATTCTTGGCGTAAGCGTGATATGCGAGCGGGTGTTGTCATGCACATTGCATAACCATTCAAAAACATAATTTGAATCTTGGTACATACGCAATTATCTTTCCATTTGCTCCATTTTCCCACTGCTGCTAAATAACTTATCGGTTACAATGTTATTTATTCGAGTCTTTTGAACATAAAATTGTTTTATTCAAGTCTTTTCTACCTAAATTTGTTTGACCAGTCCCCCTCCCCACCTCACCCGATATCGTAGACTATAATAACCGACATTTACTGAAATAATCATCTTCGTTTACGTGATGACATGTTAATGTTTGGTAATGATTTATTCTGATGTGGCTAACTGTATGTGATTTAATTATGCAGATGACACATTTATGGAGCAGACTAAATGCTTTCTTCGTAAAGAAGCGACAAGTTGTGTTGTCACGTGATTTTCGGTCTTTGTCTAGTACCCTGTTTCTTTTTTTAGCCAATGCTGACCGTGTGATCTTGACCTTACGTCCAATTATAATCATCAATGTTGCAACTACAAGACTGATGAAACAATTTTTTTTTTTGCATTTAAACAAGATGCCCTATATATTTAAAGGCAGAGATTGTCACATGATTCATTAGTCGCAGTCTAGTACCCTATTGTTTTTAATTTTTTTTTTTACTCTGCTGATTTGATCTGAACAATAGCACATCATAGCTGTTAAGATTTATAAACTTTACCATTGTTGCATAATAGCCACTAATTATGTAAGTTAACAAGCTCGACATCTTGCTAAGGGAAGCCACAAAGGCTATCAAACCATTTTCCACGCATACGTTTGTATGGTACATCAATATTGCCGATTCTCCGATGTTACTACTATTAATAAGTGTAATCTTAACAATTATCAGTGGATAAACCAGACCTCTAAGATAACCTGCAGTAAGGATATATGGATTACCTTTATGTAGGGCTTAAAATTTGAGTCTTTCTCGGCTTTATGAAATAAATGTGGCTTCTCATGAGGTGTAAAGGATATAATATTAAACTTAGCGGTACCTGTAGAACACTTTTTTGAAGAACGAAAACCTGACCTCGTGAAATAGAAATCGGATTACTTAACACAATTAGAAAAAAAAATTGTTCTAGATACATATTACAAAATAAAATGCGGCCACTGGTGAGGGGTAAATTTTATGTTTTTGCAAAAATATGCTGGCCGCTGGTCGCGTTAGCCGGGTGGCCTTTTCGTGAGAGGTAATTTTGAACACAAATTCATCGGTGCCTTCAGATTCTGGCCGTAAGGAGCGGGTGGCCGCTGGTGAGGGGGGCCGTTCAAGAGGGGGACTACTGTAATGTAATTATCCAAGGAAAATATGACAGTATTGTGCAGATGACAAATTTAAGATGGAAAAACTGTTAGAGCAATTAAGATTTTCTCTTTTCTTGTTTCTCTACAATATTGTGTTCCTTTACATTTGCAGGGTCAGGGGACATTGTTTCCTGCTCTTGGAATCCTATGTTCAATACTTTTTGCTACCAGTTAAGAAAAAAAAAATCCTTGACAATAATACCTGCCTTTAACAGGAACTATGTTATCAAGGAGTGCATTATAGTGGGTGAGGGTTGTATTTACAATGACCTTTTCAGCTTCATATATTTGTCACTTCAGTACTTTTTCAGTAGGGTTGTCCTTTTGAAGCTTTTCAGAATTTATTCTCATTTTAAAGTTGCATTTAAATATATTTTGCATACCTCCTTGTGAAACGACAATGTTTTATTGATTCAGTCACAAATTTGGAACAGTTCACATAAAACTTTGACCTTTCAGTGATGACCGACATGCTCCACCACTGAAAAAGAAAAAAGATGACAAAGATGATGATGACGAGGATGATTTAAATGAGTCAAATTATGATGAGGTAATATTGCGTTCCATTGTATTTTCTTGACAATTCTTTAGACTGAACCACTTTGTGTGAGCATAATTTCTTACAAGAAGAATAGTCCTAACATGATACCATGAAGTTGTGGAAAAAATGTCAGCTCTGTATCTTATTCATGTCATATATACTTTATTTTAACAATACTATAAGTCACACCCCCATAATCATCTAGTCTTTATAAGTATCTTATCTCTCTTGATTACTTCCCTTTACTGTCCTGATTCACAGCAATCATATACAGTCAAATCCACTTATCTCAACCTCTGATATCTCAAGAACCTGCATATGTCAAGCGTTTTGGTCCAGTCCAAAAAAACCTTTGTTATGCTATTTTTTTTTCCCGCTTATCTCAACCCCTGTTAAGTCGATAACTCTGTTAAGTTTTGGTCCAAGTAATGTGTGAACCCGCTTAATTCAACGAAATGCAACTTTTAAAGTCCATCTCAGAAAATTTTTACGCTGAATCATCATTTCTGCTATTACCAGTACATCGTACCAGCAAGGATAAAAAAGTCGCAAGCAGTCTAAATTTTACCAGTACGAATGCTAATAAACCAGTCTTATCAATACATGGTTTATCACTTGCATATAGAGAAGAAGAATATCTTGTAAACATTACTTTGGAGTAAGGAAATTGAATGAATGCATTTCTGGCCTTTACATAAGTTACGTTCAAAATGGACATTATCACATGTCAACACCACAATAATAAATATTTTGTCCCACATAGCATCACAAACTTGGTCTTATCTGTAACTCATATTTTATCATGTTAAATACCTAATTTGTTTTACACAACATATTTAAAACAAATTCAGTCATAGTGTTTCCATACTTGGTGTAAGTGTAAGCCATTAGCATGGCTAGATTACATGAATGTCAATAATCCATAAATAAAAACCTGCAAAATTCCAAACTAAGCTGACCCCACCCCATCCTGGTTATTAATTTGTTTTGAATAAGAGTAAATAAAAGCACCAACAATATTGTAAAACAAAAAATCCATAGCACCCAGTATTTTATTGTTTTTGAAATTGTCAATCATTGTACCATAATTACATATTCTTCAACACAAAATGGAAAGAAGCAGAAGGCAACTGATAGGATTAAAATTGAAACAGAAAGAGGAGTGCTTTTATATGTATTTTTGTCTTGGATATCAAATCCAGGTAAATAGCAGAAATAATTGTATGTTAAGTTAAATGTATATGTTTTACATACAGTTTTCTGTAATTGTGGCATGTAATATATAGAATGCTTTTTATGCTCAGATTACGCTTTTTTGCCACTTATATTAGTAATAATTACACTTATATCTCTCTTGGAGGTTGGCATGTGTGAACAAAACAGTCCAGGTTCACATTTATTACAATTTCCCTTTGATCGGGTTCCCGGGTAACTGATTGTTAGGATTGACAGGGACCCTGTAGAAATTTCTCAGGATTTTGATGTCCATACAGAAGACCAGCTTATTTTTGACCAATGTTTATTGACACCTTGATGGTAGAAGATCACAGAAGGAATTAACAGTTGCAAGTCGTTTGAACTTGCCTTTCCTTTCTGTAATCTGTTGGAGTGCAGCCCAGAAGATATAGATGTTCATTTGCATGATGTAGTTACAGAAAAAATAAGGTCTATTCAAACAGTTATGTGTCATTTGCCAGTGAAATCACATATAAAAATGAGTTTGTCAGTATTTGCAAGTGATATAAGACATTTAATATCGCAATGGAGACATTTGTGATAATGAAAGATTATTTTGTGAATAAAATTGTGATTTTTTGTGATTCATGAAGGAGGATGATAAAGAGGCTAAAGTTGTTCTACAGGGACATTTTAACTCATTTAACTCATTTGATAATGCTTAGCACTGAATCAAAATTGACAAAGACTTCCTCACTGTCAAATGTAAGACTGATGCTGACATTGTCCAGTTCTTTGTTGGCGCTGTAAAAGAAAATTCACATCCTGATTAATAGGATCTGCTAATGGCAATGACTAGGAGAACCTGCTGAAAAGAACCCCTTCTCTTTAGGGAGCCATATTTGCATTCTAGAAAAAACTGACTAGAAAAGCCAGGACATTAAGCCCTTGAAAATTATATACTTCACTTTTAAAAAAATAGCAAAGAAACAAGAAGAATTCAATCTCAAACAGACTAAAATCACAAAATACTTCCACTAGGAATCACACATCACATGGGTGAGTAGTGTTTATCCTATTGGAATTAGGCTTGTGTGAAAAATTATTTTTGTTTCAGACATCAATGGATTTTAAATGGATTACATACATGTATCCGAGTTTGTCAATCTTTGTTATTCCATATTCTGGATTTGCTGTAAGCTTGCTGTACAGAATGTGATGTCGTCAGTCGATATTCATTGTATGTATATTATCTTGAACTGAATGAGATATTTTATTAATTAAAAAATGACCTGACATTTTTCAGTGCACATTTTCAGATGCTCATTTATTTAATTGCATGATGGGTGTAGAAGTGGTAAATATATGATTGTGAGCACCTTCTTTTAAGGAATGAAGCATTTAATGTTAGGCTGCATTGGTATGAAGAGCAACCTAAAGATAATATTTTTGCTTTTAAGTAATTGCAACATTTGATGTTACTTATGATCTAGTCTCTCATGTACAAAATTATAGGTTGAAAAAAGGCAATCTAAAGCTTGGCATTATATTTTTATTTACTTTTTAAAATATTTTAAAATGTATAAATATCATGTAATGGAAAAGAAAACCAACATAATTTACAAAAACGTATGGTTTTACTGTACATTTTACTATCTTTTTGTTTATATCCTCCTCCCCCAAAATACAAGTATATTTTTTTTCTCATTTTCCCTAAACCACTATTTTTCAGTAGATAATATGGTCACCAGTTATGGACCCCAATTAAGCATTAAAATTGGGGAAAGCTGTACTGTACCAACATTTATGAGACATTATTTCTTTGATTTTATGGCATCTATTGAAACTCATGGGTAAATTCGTTGTGAGGAGTAGTACTTATGATTGTTAAATGTGGATCTCATTGATCTGCTTTTCTTTTCCCAATGATGATATTTTGAGTTTGCTTTATATCTTGTATCGGGTATCTCCATTGGTATGTTTCCGCACAGGCCAAATAGACCCAGGCTTATAGTGTAAGGGCTGCAAAGTTCTTACAGCTTTTAAAAAAGAAAATCTGCTGAAGTGTTTAGGGAACACTTCATAATACAAGCCAGTTTGTGAAAAATAAGATTCATGATTCATTATCCCTCTCTTTCTTCAACCTCTCACCTCATTGCTATTGCATAGGAGTGGCACTTCCAAAGTGGGCCTAGGGCTGTAAAAACCTAAATATTTCTACCTACCTTGCAAGTTGATGATGCAGGATTTTTTTGTGGAAATCTTTTCCATTTTAATGCTTGATACGTTTGTTTTATTCCTTTACTGTAGTTTTCTGGATATGGGGGTAGTTTATGCTCCAAGGATCCTTATGACAAAGACGATGAGGAAGCTGACCAAGTCTATGATGCCATTGACAAAAGGATGGATGAAAAGAGGAAAGAAAGAAGAGAGAAAAAGCTGCAGGAAGAAATTGAGAGGTATCGTCAGGAAAGACCAAAGATTCAGCAGCAGTTTTCAGACTTGAAGGTAAGAAATTCCCTTGCACAGTATTTATTAGTTTGCATTAAGACATCTCAAAGTTTATTCTGAATAAAATTTTATGTAACAGAGGTCTGATTGGCATCAATACAGGGTCATGCTCTTTAATTCTCAAAATAAATGCAGCTTTCACATTGATAGAATTAAAAAACATCATTTGAAAAATATACAATTTCTGCCAATAGCTATCCCTAGCATATGATTCAATACAGTGCTCCCCTCTTAAATGGCCACCCCTTCTGCACTGTGTATGTGGCCTTGTTAGACGGATGGCCTTTCCAGAGTGAAAATAATTTTTTTTTTTTTGTGAGAAGTGTATGTTGTGTACATAGTAAGAAAACTACATATCATTTAATATCTTCATATAAAGGTAATGTTAATTATTAAAAGGTTCTTCTTGTCTTTGTAATAGGCTTATTTCAACTGAATATACATTAATAATTCTTATTCTTGATGTAAGCATGATACGCAAACAGGTATTAATGTCATACACATTACAAAAGCATTCAAAAACATTTAAATCTTGGTACATGCATAATTCTCTTTTCCCACTGTTGTTGAATAATCTCCTTATCTGTTATGATGTTGTTTATTTGAGTCTTTTTAGCATAAAATTGTTTTATTAGAGTCTTTTTCATAAAATTGTTCGATAAGTTCCCCATTCCACCCTACCTGATGTTGCTCAGTAGAATAACTGACTTTCTTCTAAATTTATTATGTCTACCTTTATGTGATGACATGTTAATGTTTGGTAATGATTTATTCAGATGTTGCTAAGAGAGACATATGGACGGTAGAGATACTCTGATTACTTACCTTACATCACAATATGAATTTATTTTTGTTCTGGAGACATTTGAAATAAAAAGTTGCCATTTGTTTTAGGGGAACATTTTACATTTAAGTACTAATATGTTGGCCACCACTGGTCACGATATAGAGGTGGCCATTCTTGAGGGTTGCTTTTGAACACAAACTCGTTAGTGCCAAGGGATTGTGGCTGTAAGAAGCATGTGGCCGCTAGTCATGTGGCCGCTGGTCAAGAGGGGGACGATTGTGATAGGTTCCTACAAATAGTAGTCTGTTTGTCTGGCTTGTTTGTTTTTTTTTTAGCAAATTTAAGCGCTAGAGTTGTCTGCTTGATAAAGTGAACTTCACTTGTACAGGAATTGGTCATGATGTGTGTCTTTTTTTTTGCCTTTTATGAATCAAAACAAAAGATTTAGAAACTAGAATCTTGTTTTGTAAACTGAGAGAATTGTCATGCATTTCATACTAGATCAAACAGCTGTTTTGTACATTTTTAAGTAGTTACGCAGTGTGTGTGCATTATTGAATTGAATTTTCAAGACATAAAAATCAGGTGCCTCTTTTATACAAGGTATTTTCATAAAAAAACAAACCTAGGAAATTTTTATTCCTGCAGGTTTTCTAGTTGCAATATTCCTATCAATGTACAACTATTTCTTTCTATTGTTCACAATATTTTCATTTGCATCTATTCCAAAAAACAAGTCTGTCATTTACATCTTAATTCACCACTAAAGCAAAGTCACTTCTGTGCGATTTTTCATATTTTTAGAAAAAAATATTATCCATTAGTTTTAATTTTAGAAAAAAATATTATCCATTAGTTTATACATTCAGCATCCAAAAAAGCCAAAAAAATAAACAAAATCTCAAAGCCTAATTGTCTAAATCCACACATAGATTATTAGATTTTTAAGTTACATGCACATTATTAAATGAATATGGATTTTGCATGCCTAAATTAGTCTATTTTATTCAAAAATGCTATCCTAAAGACTCATATTCACAGGTAAAAACTAAAACTGATGTTTTTATCTTATTCTTTATGTCAGTGAAAACATGTATAAATATAACTTGTATTTGTCAGTAAAAAAACAATTAAAATACATATGATGTTATGAAATTATTTTTGATGTTTTCTAAATAGTCTTTTCACTGATGTGTATTTTAATAGTGGTGGTAGCATAGGTCAGTCTCAAATATTACTTTAGTACACTCAGCATGAGTTTATACCAGCATTATTTTTATTTTTTATTGAAAATCATAATTCTAGTTAATTCAAGATTTTCCATGGATGTAAACCATTTAGAGAGTATCTTCAAGCTGCATGTGTAGTGAGATCAAAACATGCACATTTCAACCAAAGCACACCCTTCCTAACTGATTTGTCCAACACAGATACAATTCATCATTATTGTTTTTCTCTGTAATCTGTTGGGAATACAGTGGAATCCTACCATCACTATCATTTTCTGGATATTCCCTTGCAAATACAGTATAGCTTATCTTACTGAGGTATTGAAAACTTGGTATTGAATTATTATGATCATGTACAACAGAACCAATGATTCATTCATGTTTATACACACTGAATTTAAAAGTTATATTAGACTAATAGAAAACTAATTTACATTCCAATGTTTGTATATTAAAAACAAAATAGCATTGAAGCTAATTGATATATAGGTGACTGATTTGTAAGCATGTAGCCCTTTAATTACTATCCACAATGGATGAGTAGATACCCATTTTTTTATGATGACATTGACTTCATTGATTTTCTCTTTAATGAAAGATGACATGGTCTTTTGATGTTTTTATGATTTAGATTTTTTTTTCTACAGTTGAGTAATATAGTTTTCAAAACAAATGTTATTTGTTATATCAGTGTCAATGAAGTAAAGGAATATTGAAACAAAATTCTCCCAATTTTTGACTAGTTACTTTTGGATGATAATAAGCAAAGCACATCCTCCATTTTCTGAAAGAGCTATACATCCTTATTTCTGAAACCATCACTGCATTGCATGCACTAAAACAGTTTTAAGACAATATCTGAAAATTACAAGGGATGAGAAAAACTTAGTCAAATGAAAATATGTCTGTAAATAGCATCTGAAATACAGAAAATGTCATATGAATTAAAAATAGATTAGTGATGTGGACATTAATAGACTGCTTAGCAAATGACTATTCCAGCCTTTTCTTTGCCAATCACAGTTTCAGTACACCAGTCAGTTTGCATTCACAAGCTAACATTTCAATAGCCAGGTAAGAGTTATCAATTCAGCTTTTTATTTGGATTTAATTCATGTCTGTAACACCCTATTGGATTTAATTCATATCTGATATCTGTAACACCCAACTGGATTTAATTTATGTCTGTAAAACCCTATTGGATTAAATTCATGTCTGTAACATCCTATTGGATTTAATTCATATCTGATATCTGTAACACCCTATAGGATTCAATTCATGTCTGTAACACCCTATCCGATTTAATTCATGTCTATAACACTCTATTGGATTTAATTCATGACTGTAACACCCTATTGGGAAGAGCAGGAATCTGAGCATCCTCTCTCTTTTCTTTTAGAAAACAGGAATATGAATATCTTCTGTTTCTTTTATGTTTAAGAACATGTTGGATGTGATGTGTCAAAGAGGCAACTCTTAAACTTTTTTCATGAAAAAAACCCTGTGACATTACAAGATCATGTGACAAAATACTGTTACAGTGTATTTGAAACATAAACTATTGATTTAACTTTTAAATATTCAATTTTTAAAAATGATTCAAAAGCAAAAGCTACTGTCAATGAACAATATTTATCATGTCTAGAATATTTTATACTGCATTCTATTTTGCTGAGGTTGAGCAGGTTTTTGTGTTTGTATGCTTGTGTCTCCCTGCCCCATACCTTACCAAAATAATGGAGGAAAACTAGTCCATCTTATACATTTGAGTGTTTAATTTGATATCTTACAGAAAAGGGATAGATTACTGTAATTGGTTACTACAGGTCCAGGTCATAATTTAAAGTGATCTCCAATATCAGTTAGCTGTAAATTATTCATTGTGATCATTTATGCTGTGTTTCAAAAGGTCAACATGATTACCAGAATATTCAAGTGTAAATGTACATGTGATAAATATCTTAAGCAAAATATGTGGCTCAAGTGTATGTGACATCACACTCCGAAGTGCAAATTTTCTTTTGTTGTCACATGTGAAGTTTCTTTGGATTCTTTTCGTATTACATGCATTATTCATTATGTGAATTAGATACATCATCTGTGGATCTGGCAGTACAAGTACCAACTAAACAATGAATCAAAATCCATGTCTTTTGTGTGAGAGGGAACGGTTATATACAACTCGGCTCACAATTGCTGAAGACATATGAATCCATTCTTATATTTTTGTAATGCATGCAATTCCTCTCCCTCCAGGAAAGCTATGTTACCAAAGCCATATATTGGATGAGGGAGTTTTATTTTCAGCTGATATTTTGAAGAAAATAAATAAATGAATCTCTTTGCAAGATGTTGTTTACTTTATAATCATGTGTTGGCAAAACATCATTTGCATTACATGATTCTCATCAAAAGCATGTGTTGATAAAACATAATTCTTATCACCAGCTTGTGTTGGCAAAATATGGTTCTTTCTATATGCATGCTTTGTTAAAGGCATGGTTCACATCGCAAGCACATGTTTGTAAAACATGGCTCTTTAAATACGCATGTCTGGTAAAACATGGTTCTCATTGCAAGCATGGTTTTGGTAAAACTTGTTCTCATCACAAGTATATGTTGATTAAAAATGGTTCTCATTGCAAGCATGTAACTGAAGCAAATTTATTTGAAGTCCCTTTGCTGGCCAAGATATGCTAAACAATATGTATATTATTATATTTACAACATGGTTAATAAAAAAAAATACAGGTATCCATCGACTCACAATTTCGATTTATGGAAGTTGTTTTTTATATAATTCTTTAGTGAAGACGAAAACTTATAAGCTTAATTAAATAAATTGTCAAAAACAAAAAAAGGATTTCATAAATTGCTAAAATGAATGGTATTATTGTTAATTAAATCAATTAATTTTCAGTAAAAATTAAAGGCACTGAAATCAGTAATTTTGAGTTACCTGACCACTTTTGGGATTGGAATTGTAAGTTGGGGGTTACTATAAACCAAAGGTTTAGTTCATAATCTAGAGAGATAAAGAGAGATGGTAGATTGTGAGTGGTTGTTAATAATATACTGCTGGATAATGATTTGCAAATAAATTGATTTTTGTTAGTATGAATCAACCATCATTGGGAAATGATGTACAATTGAAAGCTATAATAACAGAGAGAAAGATGGAACAAACAATAAAAGAGAAAGATTAAAGTTAGTGGTAAGCAAGACTATGGCTGGGTGTGCACAGCCTCTTGCCACCTCCCTAACCAATCCTGGAAAGAGATATTTTTGGTCTCATGACAATTTTTGCCCCCATTGTTATTCATTTTGGCAATAAATTTAATAAATTTTATGAACAGTTATTATGCAAGTATTAAACTTTAACTGGTAATTGCTGGGCTACAGTTTTTTCTGCTAAATGCAATACTGCTGGTCAGTTGGCTTTTTGTAATATAAATCAACCTGGTGATAGGAAGGTTTGGCATTGTTTTGTCACAAAAGCAACACATTTCCATGTTGGCCAAAAAGGCACTTTAAATCTTAACAATATTTTAAGTAATTGTGTTCATTGTCTTCAACAACATGATCATTTGAGTATTTATTATTGTATGTTATTGATGTTTTGTTCTGAGAGCTGCATTGCAAATAAAATAGAGGTTAAATGTACCAGGGGCAACAACTTTCCAAGACACAAGATTTGTAAGGGAGATAACTTTTTTCATTACATAGGATTTAATTATTACTTAAATCAAATCTGTTATATATGTAAGTATACCCAACAAGCTGACAAAGGGAGCAATATAAATTTATATTATTCTCTTTTAAAGAATAACTGGTTTTAATTGTATTAACGTATTCATAATTTTATTTTGATGCCTTAAATATTTGCTCATTATAATACGTTTAAGGTTCTGTTTACCAACTTCTTCATCTTCATAAAGACCACTCTCACATTTATCTGCAAAGTGATACCTATGTCTTGCTATATATCTTGCGGAACTAATGTCTCGCTTGCTTAATATAGCATATTTATGTAGACCTCTATAGAGGTCAATATCTAATTATTAATAAAGTAAAAAAATAATGTGATATATGTGGATTTCACATTTTAGGAACAAAGTATACATGATTCAATTTTGGGGATATGGCATTGACTGCATTGTGAACAGTAAACAAAACCCTGTACATTCTGTTCTAAAGAACTCAATTTTCCACAAATGATGTTCATTAAGGTAATCAATGAAAATGTCTGTTTCTGTGTCAGTATATAATTAATTGACATCATGGCCTTAATCTGTATAGTAGGTCTGCATTACCTGGGTTCCCCCCAAAAATGGTCCATTTGCAACATAATTTCCCCTGCCCCCTTGTTTTGAATACTGTAACCTGAAATGTACAAATAAATAGTTCAGTCTCCTTGATATTTGCCAATGGTTAAATGCCTGAACTAAGCAGTATAGGATAATTGTTTTCTTTCTGTATGATTAGTAAATTAAATAAAAAAATACTCAAATTGTGTATAAATGTTAGTCTTAAAAAGAAAATCAGGTAGAGACAATCACATGTCATTTTATGTTGCAACTGGTGTTATAAATGTGGACAGAAACCAGCCCAAACTGGACTCATAATGAAGAATAATGACTGTAGTCACCTAATTCTCATTTTGAAATCAATTTGCAGAGAGAGCTGGCTAGTGTCACAATGGAAGAGTGGATCAACTTGCCAGAAGTTGGAGATGCCAGAAATAGAAAACAGAGAAATCCAAGAAAAGAAAAGTATGCTCTGCTTTGTATATTGTATATACAACATAGTTCATGTCTACCATCAGGAGACATATTTTTGTAGTTGAACAAATGTCTGTAGCCACTGTACTAGTAATATTGCTGGATTACAAATACCTTTTAGAAAGATGTTACATTCAAAATAGACATATAATTGATATACCACATTGAATTGTAATAGAACAATCTTGTGAATTCATGATTAGATATTTAGATATTTAGAAAACTAAAATTAGATTTTAGAAAACATTGATCTTTTGAAAATTCATCCACTGTATTATGTGCAGTGTGGAAACCTGTTAAAGGTAAAGATACTTGTAATATTTTAAACTCCAAATACCAACAGTCTTGAGAAATAATTTTAGAATTTAAACATCTAATGGAATTGATTCATAGAGAACTTTCAGTTAAGAATTAAATGTTTATATCTAGAGGCAAACAGTCTCCATTGAAACAAAGTATTTTCATTTATTTTCTTTTAGCTGAAAACGTAAATGTAAGTGATGCTTGTATATTCCTCGAGTATAAGACAGATCATTAATATTTGTGGCATTTTATTTTATAGTGACCAAGAGGAAAAGGATATTTGATATTCTATGCTCATCTAATGAGGAATATTGAATTTATAAATGTGTATAAGAATGATTTAAATGACACTGTAATTAATATGGGAATATAAAAATGATCCCTTTTGATCTTTTCTTATTAAAATTAAATGATTAAACCTTTGTTTGAAATTTAAAAAAAAAATGATAAAACAAAAACTATACAGAAATTTTGGAAAACAAAGAAGAAAAAGGAAAAGATAATGGAATTTGAAGAGAAATTATTGAAATTCATAAAGGATTGTCCAGGTAAATTTACAATGGTTATTTTGACAACATGGGTAAATCTGTAAAGGATGTTTTGACAACATGGGTAGATTTATAATGGATGTTTTGATAACATGGGTAAATTTAAAAAGGATGTTTTGACAACATGGGTAGATTTATAATGGATGTTTTGATAACATGGGTAAATTTATAAAGGATATTTTGACAACATGGGTAAATTCATAAAGGATTGCCTGACATGGATAAATTCATAAGGATTGCCTGGCAACATGGGTAAATTTATAAAGGATGCTAGACATGGGTAAATTTATAAAGGATGCCAGACATGGGTAAATTTAAAAAGGATGCCAGACATGGGTAAATTTATAAAGGATGCCAGACATGGGTAAATTTATAAAGGATTGCCAGACATGGGTAAATTTATAAAGGATGCCAGACATGGGTAAATTTATAAAGGATGCCAGACATGGGTAAATTTATAAAGGATTGCCAGACATGGGTAAATTTATAAAGGATGCCAAATATGGGTAAATTTATAAAGGATTGCCAGATATGGGTAAATTTATAAAGGATGCCAGACATGGGTAAATTTATAAAGGATTGCCAGACATGGGTAAATTCATAAAGGATTGCCTGACATGGATAAATTCATAAGGATTGCCTGACAACTTGGGTAAATTTAAAAAGGAAAGCGTGGCAACATGGGTAAATTTATAAAGGATGCTAGACATGGGTAAATTTATAAAGGATGCCAGACATGGGTAAATTTATAAAGGATGCCAGACATGGGTAAATTTATAAAGGATGCCAGACATGGGTAAATTTATAAAGGATTGCCAGACATGGGTAAATTTATAAAGGATGCCAGACATGGATAAATTTATAAAGGATGCCAGACATGGGTAAATTTATAAAGGATTGCCAGACATGGGTAAATTTATAAAGGATGCTAGATATGGGTAAATTTATAAAGGATTGCCAGATATGGGTAAATTTATAAAGGATGCCAGACATGGGTAAATTTATAAAGGATTGCCAGATATGGGTAAATTTATAAAGGATTGCCAGATATGGGTAAATTTATAAAGGATTGCAAGATATGGGTAAATTTATAAAGGATTGCCAGTTATGGGTAAATTTATAAAGGATTGCCAGATATGGGTAAATTTATAAAGGATGCCAGACATGGGTAAATTTTATAAAGGATGCCAGATATGGGTAAATTTATAAAGGATGCCAGATATGGGTAAATTTATAAAGGATGCCAGACATGGGTAAATTTATAAAGGATTGCCAGACATGGGTAAATTTATAAAGGATGCCAGATATGGGTAAATTTATAAAGGATGCCAGATATGGGTAAATTTATAAAGGATGCCAGATATGGGTAAATTTATAAAGGATTGCCAGATATGGGTAAATTTATAAAGGATGCCAGATATGGGTAAATTTATAAAGGATGCCAGATATGGGTAAATTTATAAAGGATGCCAGACATGGGTAAATTTATAAAGGATGCCAGACATGGGTAAATTTATAAAGGTTTGCCAGATATGGGTAAATTTATACAGGATGCCAGATATGGGTAAATTTATAAAGGATTGCCAGATATGGGTAAATTTATAAAGGATTGCCAGATATGGGTAAATTTATAAAGGATTGCCAGATATGGGTAAATTTATAAAGGATTGCAAGATATGGGTAAATTTATAAAGGATTGCAAGATATGGGTAAATTTATAAAGGATTGCCAGATATGGGTAAATTTATAAAGGATTGCCAGATATGGGTAAATTTATAAAGGATGCCAGACATGGGTAAATTTTATAAAGGATGCCAGATATGGGTAAATTTATAAAGGATGCCAGACATGGGTAAATTTATAAAGGATTGCCAGATATGGGTAAATTTATACAGGATGCCAGATGTGGGTAAATTTATAAAGGATGCCAGACATGGGTAAATTTATAAAGGATTGCTAGACATGGGTAAATTTATAAAGGATTGCCAGACAACGTAAATGGGAAAACTTAAGCAAATTTAGAATAAATAGTGCAGCATGAAAGGAAACAAGAAAAAATATGTAAGAAGTCTTTTATGAAGATCGGATAAGTTTGTAGAAAAAAAGTACTTTTTAATCTGGATTAATGAGGTGATGAACTATAATCTGTACAATCTGTCAGAAGGAAATAGAATCTTGTTATGCCTTCCTACAATCCAATTCAAATGGATGGATGGAAAAAGTAAAGACTCGGATCAGTTTATTACCAATTCTTCTGCTCAGTAAACTTTAAATGCATTGTACATTGGAGGAAAATTAAAAAGTTTCAGTCTCAGGGTGTTGCTTGAAGAAAAAAATAAAAATACATTTAAAACTTGAGATATATTTGTTTATAATGATGATTTTAAGCTATTAAAACATAGATTAAACAGATTTTCATTAAATATTCTGAGATATACTTGAAAAGTATTCATGAAGGGTGATTTATTGGAGAAATATCTGACTTTTATATGGCATACATCAACATGAGGATCAAATGGATTTGATTTTTAATGCCGAGTCCATGTTAGTGTAGAATCTGATAACACAGTCACTTTCCAAGTGCAGTGGTTCTTGTAAAAAATATTCAAGTTTTGATTACAGCTTTTCAGTTTTTATATACTTTATTGGTAGATTATCGTCATACTTTACATCAATCATTACAAAGCTAAAATGGCTCATTCTACAGTATGTACCTTTTCCACTGAATAATAGGGTCAAAGTTATAAGATTGCATTTTTAAATTAAAGGTTTTTCATTGTCTCGGCTGACTAGAAGGCTAAGTAAGTTTATGGTAAAGCTTTCTCAATTGGGTCATGTGTCATTCAAAATCCATCATCCCTCTTGCATCCACCATCAATTATTTTCAACTTTTACACAGAAACTCCTGACCAATTACACACATGATACACTGCATACTTTCCTTTCATCACTAGATGCTATTTCATATATCTTAACTGTCTTGTCATTTCTTTTCAGATTCACTTCTGTACCTGACAGTGTTTTGGCTCATTTCTAGATGATATTGCATATTGAAACTGATCTTTGTCATATAATTTGTTTTCAGATTCACTCCTGTACCAGACAGTGTTTTGGCTAGAGCAGCAGCTTCAACAGGAACCTCAAATGTTCTCTCTGAAAGGGACCAGGTAATATTGCCCCCTTTTGGGATCTTTGTATTCTCTGTTGCCAAGTATCATTTTGAATATTTAGATCCATTTAGGACATGTACATTCTCTTGTCAGAAACTTTTATGTAACCATTCATCTCTGCTGTGTTAAGGCCCACATTGAGTTACAGGAGTCCTATAACAACCACATTTTCTATCTATCTGCCTATCTCCATCAATTCATATGTGTTGTAGCTTTGTAACATTTACACATACACTTCTCCCTTGATAACTCATGCACATTGGGTTCTACAAACATAGTCTGCACTATAAGCAAGTACGTGAGTAACTGAGGGACCTCCAAAAATTGATAACATTCATTTAGACATTGAAAAAAAAACTGGGAGGGGGGGCAGGGTTAGGGAACTGGGCTGTTTAATGACTAAATCCTCATTTTACAATCATGTCAATAATAATTTTTAACATGTTTTTTCTAATGAAGTTGTTTTTTTTATTTGGTTTAAAAAACATTTATTTTCAAAATGTCCAACAACCATCACATGCAGGCAGAAACATCTGTGTATTACATCACTGCTTTTTAGTTTCTTGATGAGTCTGGTTCACAGACTGTTTTGTAATAGTATCCTGCCAAATTGGAAGTGAAAAGAGAAAGGAACTAGACTAACTGTTGATATGCCACCAAACACGATTTATTTTAATTTTTTATAAACAAGGGCAATTTATTTCAGTGACAATTGCCTACATCGAATCTCAATTTTTATATTATTCAATTAATACAGTATTGATGTCATTGATGTCATGATTTCATTGGAAGTAATAATGAAACTTATTATCCTTGAGGACATCTTTAAGTGCTAGTTTGAGAATTTTCTGAAACTCGCTTGTCCACAATGGTCCATATCTGTGAAACCAAGCTCTATTTTACAAAGTATTCAGTTTGCTTGGTTGCTTGCTATGTTTGATCACAGTTACCAATGAGTCGGTTAAAAATAACATTTATTAGTATTTGAATGACCAAATGAAGTGAGTTCACTTGACATAATATCAGAGCTGCTAGATTTTAAGTTTGTAGGATTTTTGTGCCTTTTAACATTTTTTATTTTATTTTTATTTATTTTTTTTATTTTCTTTTATTCCACCTTCTTTATTTGATTCAAAAGACATAATTAATGTGATAATACAAAGGAGGTCAGATTTTAATTCAGTCCAACAATTAAATAAATAAGTCATCAAAACACAGTCAGCACCTAAATAGGTTTTCAGAGAAACTCTTGCAGACATAGCTGTTATGTTAGATTGACACATTTTTTGTTTAATTACAAGAGAACACTTGAATTTGTGATGATTACACTTAAAAGTAACTAAAAAATAGAACTAGAACACAAATTTCAATTGATAAAAAATTATTTAATTTGTATTTATTTTTTAAAGTACTGCCTCTACTCAGTGTAAGTGGCATTTTCATGAATCAAAATTTCCTTACATATTGTTAATTGCGGTGTATTTGGAATGACGTTTGGAAAGAAAATGTAAAGAAATTGTATGATTTTTTTAAAAATCTGATATTTCATAAGGCTTATTAAAATTTCCAGGTCCTATCTACTGTTTGTGATGATAAAATGAGCGATATATCAAAGTTGCTGCTACCAAATTTGATCACAATTTCCTTGAAGTTCAACAAATAGGAATCAATTATTGGGGTAGTTTCTGGTTTAAAAATGGGATCCATGCCAAACCCCGTGTTATAAGTGGGTTCGCATGTTATTAGGGTGTGAGTTCTTGAGGGAGTGGTGTAATTGGATGCCATTTTGTAGATGAATGACCTGTTACATGTATATATGGTTTATAGTGGTTCCTTCTTTTTCAAGGTTAGTTCTGATAGAGCATTGTCCTTTCTCCATATATTTTAAATCTTCACTACAGTAGATTCTTGTAACCAGCACAGTTCAGGAACCATCCAACATGTTTTAATACAATATATGTGTAATTTGTCTCATAGATCTTGATGTTTCTTTTATGGATTTTGTCATGTCAGCTATATTTTGGATTGAATTTTTGGCTTTTGATACATTACATCATATCTTTGCATTGGATGTTGCTTGTAACCTGCACATTTTAAGAATTGTTTGGTGTCTTCTGATGGAATTTGGTATGAACATTGTTGCATAGACTTATTGTTACTTTTATAGGTTTTGTCTCATCTAATCCATATTAAAGATAACCTCTTTGTCATGCAAACAAAATTCTTGCCTACATACTTGGAATGTTGCATGCAGTCAGAATAATTCAGGAACTATTCAACATATTCAGATGGAATTTGTTAAGAACACTGTCTTTAACCTGGATTTGGTTTTTATGCATTTTGTCTTATTTATGTTGGGAAGCATTGTAGCTCTTGTTCATTACCTTTATATTATTTCCATGGGATATGGTTTGTAATCAGCATACCTAAAAAACAGAATGTTCAACATATTGTAATGCAATTTGGTATGAACATTGTTTTGTAGAGCTACATGTCTTTTATAAGTTTTTCTCTCTTCCTTGTTTAAAGTTCAACGCAGCAAATTATTGTGAATTTACTTGTGACTCATAACACAAGTTTATATCATTCTTATGCCTTACATGAGATGAGTTTTGCTAAAGTTAATTGATTGTGGATATATTTATTTCAGTAATCCATGGCTACTCTGGTGTAAATATTTACTTGAATTTTTATGCCAACACCACATCTGATATAAATTGCAATATCTCCTGTCTTCACGTTAAGTGATCACAAGATTATGTCCATTAATTTATCTTTGTACTCCCAATATTTAATTGGTTGATTAAAAGGTTTTCTAAAGAGGGGATATAAGTAATTAATAATCTCAGGTGATTATAGTGCAAGATGTTTGTTTACATCACTTTCCTATTGGTGTGACCTTATTTATGTCGTAATCTCTCTTCCAAATTCACTGATCCTGAAGTTATGTGAATATGATATTTAGAAGGGAACAGGGTAAGATGAAGGAACTATACATTACAGTGTAAGCTTCAAGATTTTTGGTTTGCTGACAAATTAATACATATGGTTATATATTGCTATACTTATTATTTATTTATTTATTTTTTTATTTATTTATTTATTGTATTGGCAAAAAGACATTTCACTGGGACGTATTTAACCTAATGTTTTCTCTCATATGATGGTATATTTTCATTGTAGAGGTCAAAACATTGTTTTATGTTTTTGTTTTTAATATTAAAATTCCTGTTAAGAAGATGATTCGTTTTAGATCAGCAGTTAATTATTCTTGAGTCTCTTTTACATTTACATATTTACCATTATAGTCAGTTGCAGTGCATGATGATAAGTATTATTGAATGTGTATGTTTATTATTGAAGTTGTATGTATGTTTATTATTGAATTTGTATATTTATTATTGCAGTTGTGTATTTATTCGGGATGGACAGATAAGGAAGTTTATATGGGAACCAGGTCTGGGTACATGACCATTTCATTTGTTTCATATACTCTGAATTTGTCTGGTTTCCTCAACCCACCCACCCTTTCTCACCCCCAATTTTGGCAACCATAAAACATTGGCAGATTTTTTTCATTTTTGAAAAAAAAAATTAATACTGTGGAGTTGGGTTGCAATTTACAGAAAGATCAAATTTTTTTCTAAAAACACAGCCAATGTTTGGTATTGCCAGGTAGTGCAGTGGAAGACCATATCAGTTCCGGGTGGTCGGGCCAGGTAGAATTGTTGAATTTGTATGTTTATTATTTCATTTTTATGTTTTAGAAATATGGAGGAATGTCAACTCCCTTTGGAACAATCACCCCAGGATACTCCACACCAGGGGGTGCAGCTACTCCAGGGGATATTGACATGAAGAAAATAGGTGAGGCCAGAAACACATTGATGGACATCAAGTTGACACAGGTCTCAGATTCTGTTAGTGGGCAAACAGTGGTAGACCCAAAAGGATACTTGACAGACCTTCAGTCCATGCTGCCATCTCATGGAGGAGACATCAAGTAAGTTGAAAAGACACTTTTGAAATAACATTTCAGAGATGGCCACTTGGGCTGATCATTGCAGATGGACTGTATGTGATTTTGGGCTAGTTATTGGAGATGGACTGTGTGTGAGTTTCGGCTAGTCATTGGAGATGGACAGTGTGTGAGTTTGGGTTTGTAATTGGAGAAGGACTGTGTGTGAGCTTAGGCTAGTCATTGGAAATGGATTTTGTGTGAGTTGTAGTTTATAAAATATTCCACAGAAATTTATATAGTTCTATCAGCGCAGTATTGACTAAATTATGATGCTTATAATTACCTTGTGTGTAGGTTATTTATTATTTTTTTAAGCCTACTTTAGCAGGAAGTGAGACTTAACAATTAATTTTCTGCCAGTCATGACAGTTGCACTATCAACAGTTTGGTAAGGTTTCCGTTAAAGTTTTCATTTGCACATACTTCCTACACTCTTTGATAGATTCTTATCATACTGAATCAATTAAAAACTAAAACAATGCATTCTGTGATGTAGACTTGATCTTTTTCCTTGGGGCTTAGGTCTCTATAATAGATGATATATCCAAAGGTTTTGATCAATTTGTTTCTTCATTTGTTTGTATTTCCTTAACCTGTTGATGGATTTTATTCATACTTTGCATGAAGTATTATGAAGCAAGACTGTTGTATAATAATACAATGTTCCTTTAATTTTAAATTTCTTGAAGAAAGTTAATGTTAATTCGAAAATATAGCTCTACTGCAACCATTTTCTTTAAGTATTTTTAACCATCATGTATGCTATCATTCACCCTAAATTATCTTTTATTTGTCATTTTACCTTTTATATACACCACTTACATTCTCCATGATTGGGAACCTTCGTATATTATCCTCACTGTGTCATTTTTTTTGTTTGTGCTACTGTGTCACTGGTTGATATTGAACCACTCAACCATTTGACTTTTGGGTCAAGGTCACTAATTTTATAGCAGTTCTTTGGATTTTTGTCTTAATGTGCAGGTCAAAGCTAATGAAAAAGGGATATCAGGTGTCAGAGTTAAGTACTGTCACGGTACTGTAATCATACTATTGTAATAGTGTAAAGTCATTGATGAATTCCCAGCTTCAAATTCACTCATGACAGTTTAGTTTTATGATTTAGAAATAGTTTTGCACAGTAAAAGTAAATTCATGTGTAGAATATTATTATTATTTTTTTATAATTATTATTATTTTAAAACCATAATTCCTTTTATGGCATATTTTCTTTAATATGTTCTTTTGCAAGTTGTGATTGAAATGCTTCACCTAAGAGGAGGAGATTTTGTTATGGTATTTTAATTTTTTTCAGTATGGATATTTATTGTCTGAAGAGATGAAATATGAGTTGCTGGAACATTTTTATTTTTCAGTGATGTGAAGAAAGCTCGCTTACTTTTGAAGTCAGTCCGTGAGACCAATCCCAAACATCCACCAGGTTAGTTTGTATAGTCTGGAATTTACAAGGAGTTGTGATGGCACAGTGATTCACATGTTTGATTAATATTCAGTGGGTTGTGGGGGCCCAGAGTGGCCGAGTGGTCTAAAGCACACTTCATTACGGATCTCTGCCATCTTACCTCTGTCTGTGTGGGTTCGAGTATAAGATTCGGCAAATGTGGACATGTGAGAAAGCATGCCAATAGCTTCTCATGGGTCAGTGGTTCCGTGGATTTCCCAGTTTCTACCTCCACCAGTAATACTGGCTGCCATATCGTGTGCTGAAAAATGGCATTAAGCCCCAAAATAACAACAACAACAGTGGGTTGTGGGTTTGAATCTAACCTACACCATGAAGGTATTTTCCTAGGTATGCTATTTTACTTTAGTTGCCAGGGCACTCCATAGTCATTTATATGCCAGTGTGTCATTGAAAACCAGCCTACCAACCAGCCAGAATAAACTGGCAACAATACCGTTTTTTCCTGCAATAATTTTCATTATGTTGATAGTTCTTAATAACGCCATGAACCCACTAATAAAATTTCATGCTTAATATTGATGCTGTTGTAAACATTTTCTTAGGGGAGTAAAAAAAATGATGCAGGATTTAAGTTCTTGATTTGGATAATAAGTATGGATAAGTTTCTTAATATAATTGTCAAATGCTACCACCACTGCTATTACCTTAGATTTGAATCTATGTGACATGCACTTATATTCTGGCCTATGACATGCAAATTAATTTGTGTTGAATTTGACCTAACCTGTGACATGCACTTTTTATTCTGTTAGTTTTAACCTGGTATATGACATGAATTTATATTTTCTTGATTTTAATCTGGCCTATGCAGAGATGGAACTTTTCTGGTTTTAGTTGGAAATTTTTTTTTTTTTAATACAGACCAATTTTTTGTTAACATTTCCTGAGGACTTTTCTGATTTCTTTTAAAATCTGAATATTTTGCCTAGATGTAATTTGAGTTGGAAAAAAGGATTGAAAAAAACCAAAGCAACGTATACCATAAGTTGACTATGCACGCATGAATTTCTCATTTTTTTTTGTGCATTTTGTTGTGTCTTCAACTAATGACTTGCACAGTTCAGATCTTTTGAAATAATTTCATGGCTTCTACAGATTTTAAATTCATTTAATGAGAAAAATGAATGGACATCGTTAAATTTTACAAGTAAAAGTCATTTAATATGGAACTGGTTTGAATAAAAAGATAACGATCCAAAGTATTTACTTAGGATATATTCAGCAATTGGAGGATGTGTAAAAAAATTTCTGAGGCTGGTTCCATTCCTGCCCATGGCATGCACATTAAAGTCTGTTGATTGTAACCTGACCTGTGTTATGCACTTCATATTATATTGCAGCATGGATTGCATCTGCTCGTCTGGAGGAAGTGACAGGAAAAATTCAGGCAGCCAGAAATCTGATAATGAAGGGTTGTGAGGAATGCCCTAAGAGTGAAGACATTTGGCTGGAGGCAGCAAGATTAATGGTGAGTATGAGATAAATTGTGTGGATAAGAAAGTAATGACATGGTCTTAATTACTGGCATGAACATAAGATTATTGCATTTATGTTAGCCATAGGGTTTATTCTGTTCTTGAATGGATCAGAGGAATGATAATGACAATATCTGGATGGAACCAGAAATGCTTTGGTTATGGCTGTTATTCATGCTAAGGACCTGGGTTTACAGAAATGGTCTTCAATTAATGCCATGGTTCTAGAGGTTACAGGTATGGTCTTCAATAATTGCCATGGTTATTGGGTTTAAAGGCATTATCTTCAATTGTCTTCCATTAATACCATGGTTCTTGTGGTTGTAGGTATGGTTTTCAATGAATGCCATAGTTCTAGAGGTTAGAGGCAATGTCTTCAGTTAATGCCAGGTATGGTCTTAATAAATGCCATGGTTGTAGAGATTACAGGTATGGTTTTCAATAAATGCCACAGTTCTAGAGGTTAGAGGCAATGTCTTCATTTAATGCCTGGTATGGTCTTAATGCCATGGTTCTAGAGATTATAGGTATGGTTTTCAATTAATGCCATGGTTCTAGAGGTTGCTGGCTTGGTCTTCAATTGATGTCATAGTTATAGAGAGGTTACAGGCATGGTCTTCAGTTAATATTATGGTTATAGAGATTACCAGTATGATCTTCAATTAATGCCATTGTTCTTGAGGTTGTAGGTTTGGTACTCAGTTAATTCCCAGCTTATATAGGTTATAGGCATGGTCTTCAATTAATATCATGGTTCTTGAGGTTGTAGGTTTAGTACTTAATTAATTCCCAGCTTCTAGAGGTTATAGGCATGGTCTTCAATTAATGCCATGGTTCTAGAGGTTACAGGCAATGCCTTAAGTTAATGTCATATTTTCTGAGGTAACATGCATATTTTTAATTTCATGATGTAATTGTAAAAGTTACAGAGATGGTCATCAGTTAATGCAATACTTCTTAGTAAATGGTACAACAAGTATGATACTTTTGAATGGGAGGAAATATCTTGTTATTCCCCTCCCCCCGTACTTGATTAGTCCTTTTTTGCACACAAAATCATTTTATAAAATTCCCAGGTTTGTGATTGTTTTTAGTTGTGTATATACTGTGTAATTATTAGCCATACTATTTGTTGATTGATAATTTTAAACTTGTATAGATAGGAAGGAAATTCATGTCAGTGAGTTATTGATCTTGTGCATTGTCAAATGCTGATGCATTACACTACATTTACAAGACACTTGATTGAATATTAATCAAATCTCAAAAACAAAACAAATTAATAAGTGGAGTGAAAAGACTGCATATTGAAGGAGTTCTCTGACAACTTTACTTTTTCAGTATAAATTTGTTGACAGTGAAATTAACAGGGAGTGAACCAGACTTCTGTATCTTAAGTTTTGAAGATGAATAGAGTAAATAGTATCTTGCATGTCATTGTTATTTAGACAGTCAGAACTTTTAATGGCTTTGAAGTGTTTTGGAATGCATTTTGAAACATCCACAGTCAGCTTTTTGTTAATGTTTGTAGGTTGTTGAGTGTACATGTGTTGAGGCTTTTTATATTGATTTGTCCTCATTTTCAAGTTTCCTTTACAGACAGATTAAAAGTTGTATTTATTTGCCCAACATTTTCAGCCTGGAGATCAAGCCAAAGCTGTAGTTGCTCAGGCAGTGAGATATATGCCCAACTCTGTTAGGGTTTGGATCAAGGCTGCTGAAGTGGAGACTGAAGTCAAAGCCAAGAAAAGAGTCTACAAAAAAGGTACAAATGTTATTAATTAAAGTCAAGAATATGTAAGTGGAATTTAGCAGATTTAACTTGGTCTTTAAAGTTACTTGGTACAGAGTTACAGTGGCTCATTGGTTAACATGCAGGACATTTATAAAAGGATGTGGGCTTTCAAATCTCCCCAGAGAAAGCTTGGTCTTCTGTGATGGTGTACCCCACCAAAATAAGTTTCTTAATCTGCCTAAACAAAATTGAATGTAACGTTCAGGGGGAGTTAATGAGAAAACGACTATGTTTGGAATGAAGCTATGACATTTGTGATGAGGTGGATGTAATCTTATTATGACCAAACATTTAGCTAAAAATGATAGTTCATAAAGAGAAACATAAGGCATAATAGACTCATGACTAATTGTAAATTAAGTTTTGTAGGTTCTTGTCCTTGTCATATATGTTAATGTTATTGCAGCTTTAGAGCACATTCCTAACTCTGTGAGACTGTGGAAGTTGCTTGTAGAGATGGAAGAAGAGGAAGATGCAAGGATCTTGCTAAGTCGTGCTGTTGAATGCTGTCCTACAAGTGTTGAGGTAAATGTTCA
The DNA here is from genome assembly GCA_016746295.1 of Potamilus streckersoni. NCBI lineage: Eukaryota > Metazoa > Mollusca > Bivalvia > Unionida > Unionidae > Potamilus > Potamilus streckersoni. The sequence goes on along the minus strand of JAEAOA010000769.1, from coordinate 1,197,235 downwards.
ACTGTATGGGTTATTGTTCAGATATTTTCATGTCTCATAAATATTGATACCGATTTTAGCTTAGTTTTCTTTTGATGTTGCAATAGATGTCTAGTTTCCTATCTTATTACGTGAAGAATAGTTTCCTATCTGATTAGTGTATGAAGGATAGTTTCCTGTCAGGTTAGTGTGGAAGATAGTTTCTTATCTAATTAGTTTGTGGAGGATAGTTTCCTGTCTGATTAGTGTGGAATATAGTTTCTTATCTTATTATGTGCAGCATAGTTTCCTGTCTGATTAGTGTATGAAGGATAGTTTCCTGTCTGATTAGTGTGTGGAGGATAGTTTCCTGTCAGGTTAGTGTGGAGGATAGTTTCTTATCTTATTAGTTTGTGGAGGATAGTTTCCTGTCTGATTAGTGTTTGGAGGATAGTTTCCAGATTGCTGTCTTGCTACTGCTGAATAAATGTTTGCTCCTATCTATTGATACCTTCCATGAAAACCTAATTTAAAAGAAACATATTATAAAGGACAACAAGGAATCCAGAAAGAATATTCCTATATGCTTGTGGATGAAAACAAGTACAACCATTTAACATATAATTTATTTGTTCATTCTCACTGTATATCAAAGACATTGCATTGCAAATAGCCTCATTGATGAGATGTACTAGTGGCCTGTTCACTTATCTGCTCTTCACTCTTTTTTATTTTGAATGTTTACTGATGTGTTGGCAGACAAGTTGTTTGAAAGTGAAATACTTGCTAGTTGCCTATAATGAATAAATAATTTGTTTGCCCTTGATATCATATCGTTTACATATAGTGATGTTTATTAGCTTCTGTAATATATAATTAGCATTGTATATATATGATAACATTAGGAACAAAATTACAGATTTTGAAATAAATATGCTCTTTTTATATTTGACTCAATTTATTTTATCCTGATACACATTAATTTGTGACTGTTTACTTTAAATTAGCATACAGTTTATACATGCTTACTTTACATTACCTTGCAATCTGTACACTTCTTTGCTAGTGGCCAGTCAGCTTCTTCTACAGCTGTCACATATAATGGCAAGCTGTGCCTCAATAATGTCATGTAATGCAGTCATTAATTCCAGACAGTTTCTTTATATTACTTTTAATGGTAAATTTCCAGAATTTGGAGTATTTTTTTGGGAGGGAGAGACCAATTTGTAATCTGTGTATAATGTTCTTCAAAATGCATTAACATTTTTAATTTTTTTTGGTCTATATTCTAGCTGCAACTAAGATTTTATCATCAGTGACATGTCAAGATTTAATGAATATATATTTAATAACATTTCGTGCCTCTAAACATACTTTCTGCATTAATGTCAGCAGGTGCTTGATAAAATCATCAATCTTTGACAGTTCACAGAGTTTACATTGTGACAATTACCATTATATATATAGTGAATATATATACATTTTTAACAAATCTGTCTCCTGACTATATTAGATATGCATATCTTTTGTATAGAACACCTATAAGAGGATTATCCCCTATAACTCCTGGAAGTGTTCTTTTGGATACTGGATGTGTTTTTCTTGTATACACAATAACTATATGAGGATTTCATAACATTATACCTAGGGGTTCCTGGTGTTGCGTTATTGGCAGTGTTCTTTATAAAAAAGACTGTTTGAAGGATTTTCCAACTGGATTTCTACAAGTATTACCTATAAAAAATTTTTCTTGTGTGGAGGTATTCATGGAGTGCACTTGTCAGTTCAGAGGAACTCCTATATAAAGGACAACCACCTATATAAAAGAAAATTGCTCCATCCATTTTTTTATCACTTGCAGACAGTTTTCTCTGTATTAAAAAAGTAAACAACTTAGCCTTCCATTTTATAAGATTATTTGATCATTCCTGAAACTTTGTACACCTCTTAATCTTTGTGATACAATTTTATTACAGCTTTGGCTGGCTCTTGCTAGATTGGAGACATATGAAAATGCCAGAAAGGTGCTAAACAAAGCACGTGAAAGTATTCCTACTGATAGGCAGATTTGGATCACTGCTGCAAAGTTAGAAGAAGCCAATGGAAATAAACACATGGTGGAAAAAATTATAGAGAGAGGCAAGTCCTGTTTTACTTTTATGTGCATGAATATATGATTTCTTGACAGTGGCATACTAGTGGGGGTGGGTGAGTGGATGGGTCAGTTGCCCCAGGCAAGAGGTTATGGGTTGCCAAACTCCAGGTGCCAGTTGTCTTGGCGTTGCCAAATCCCATTTGGGCCATCATCGTCACCACAGGCGCCGTTTACTCATAGTTTGTTGCAACTTTGTGTTGCATTAGATTATTATCAAACCTTGAAACAAAGTTTTGTAACAGAAATGTTAAACCAACTTTGTGTGTATCTGGATGAAACCTTGAAAAAAAGTTTTGTAACAGAAATGTTCAACCAACTTTGTATGTATCTGGAATTACAGGCTTCATGAATAGTGATCATAAGAACTAATGAAACATGTATATTGATACCAAGATAAATAGGGACTTACAAAAGCAACTGAAAAGATAGTCATCCAAGTATTTTGAAATTCATGCTGACCTCCAGCATTTTCTTGCAAGAATTTAATGGTTTTTCTTCAGTATAATAATCATCTTGAAAAGATAAAATGGTATGTGTTCTGTTCTTTAAGATGCATGAAGGTCACAGTCATATGACCTTTGACCTTTATCTTACAGTGGGTTTTTTAATATCTCAAAAGCACATAATAATAATAATAATAATAATAATAATAATAATAATAATAATAATAATAATAATAAAACAAAAAGGAAGAAAGAGGAAATCAGTATTATCAATAATTTATATTTTGACAGCACTAAGTTCCCTGCGTGCCAACATGGTGGAAATCAATCGTGAACATTGGATCAAGGATGCTGAGGATTGTGAAAAGAGTGGAAGTATTATTACTTGTCAGGAAATCATGTAAGTCAATGATTTTGTGGAAAGAATGATTGTTAGATTTTGATTAAGGCATTCAGGTTGGCTCTTTTTACAACTGATTGCTTTTACATTGAACCATTATTACCCCAACCAATCTTTTTATGTTCATTTATGACAGTAAAGAGCTGTCTTTAATATTTTCCTGTGACAATGTGACACACACAGTTAACATGGATCTCATGCATTTTTAAAGTTCACTGTTGTTACAACAAATTGACATGATTCCAGTCACCGTGAACCATCTCGATTTTGAGATATTTGTTACTGTAAATATGAAAACCAAGCTGGTTCTTCATTTGCAGCCCAAGTTATGCATTTGATCTTTAGCACTAGTCTAACTGTATCAGGCATGCTCTAAACAAGCTAATCAGTTTTCAAAATATAGCTCAAAATAAATACAAACCAAATTGCAAATTTAGTTTGTGTTTGAATTTATAAACACGAGGCACATGCTTTTTGGACACATGCCCTTACCCTTAAAAATTAGGAGGCTGTCAAAATATGAAACTATTCATTGAGTCCTGAGATCAGCATGTATATATCATTCATTTAAATGCATATGAATACTAATGCAACCAGTCCTATAGCCTTTAATTACCTTGGTACTTGGCAGACATTTATAATATGAGGTCAGCATGAATTTATTTATCATTCCTTTAGTAGAGTTTGCCATGATGCTGGAGGTTGCAGGTTTGATCCCTTGCTCAGTCTGTCATACCAAAGACTTGCAAAAATAGTACTTGCAACTGCCTCATTTGGTGCTCAGCATAAGAGATTTAGTTTTAGGACTCATTAGCTTGGTGTCAGGATTATGTTGGATATGATGCTGCATGACCAAGGCTGACGCACTGCAAACATCACAGTGGTATGACTGAAAACATTTTAAAGCTACATTAAAATCTTTATCACACACACTCACACTTTAATAACTTTTCTCAAGTTATGCACCATTGAGTATTACATATTTATACAGTGCATGATCTCTCATAAGTGCAACTAGTTCATAGCTTTTTGTAAATTTCTGTGAAAATTATAAACATTATTGACATCAGGTGAACATATTCATGTTGCTTTGTAGTTTTTGCTCTGGACAATGTTTCCAAAGCTATTCTCCCTTCTGGTGCTCAAATTATATTTTGTATAAATTTTCTGAGTTTTGTGTGGTCAACTACTCTTATAGCTGTTGATGAATTGCATCAAATCATGAAAAACATCAATGATATTAGATGAATATGTTGTGTCATCCTGTTGATGATTCTAAAGTAATGTCCATTTTGTTTTGGATCCAGTTTAGATATCCTATGAATGTTCATCCCTACATTCTGCCAGAGAGGTTTATTTTTTATTCTTGTGCCATTCATTCAAAGTCATCTCACATTGCATGAGATGGAAATGGACTGAGACATTCCTAGTACTACTCAAAATTTTCTAAAAAAAACTGCAATAGTATTGATGGAAAGGTTGAAACATGGGTCATTTCCATGTTAAAGTTTTAAAGTCTGATATTGATTTAAAAAAAAACAAAAAATAATATCAGGATTATCAGCACAATTATCATAAGGTTTGGCTCACTTCATCTGGTTCAGTACACCTGCTGTAAGGTGGAATGTATCCTATTGTGACCATCCTTCTGTCTGTCTTGCTTTAGTTTCTATGCAATATCTTTACTTCAGTTTCACAGGCTTTGAACAAACATTGTGGATGTCTAAATCATGGAGTTGTTCCTGGATCACAGCTTAGAAACTGTTCATATCATCAACTTAAGAGTTATTTTCCTACCAATGGGACACCATTGTTTATTTTCCTACCAATGGGACTCCATTTTTTATTTTCCTACCAATGGGACACCATTGTTGCCTTGCCATTTTGCTAATCTGAAGCATGCAACTGTCTAATGTGCAGTCTTGCACATCAAACCACTTTGACTGAAGGCAGCTTTCATCAGATTTTTGTTGAAAAGCAGTTCCCAGTACATGCAACAAACTGTCACTGTGAAATTAGATATGATGACATGTTTTTCTAAATTAGGTTTCTGAGCTAAGTAATTGGTTTATCATTGGGTGCTAAAACCTAATTAATAGTTTGCTTTGTTTAGCGCACTAGTGTGTATGACAATTAATTAGGGAAGCACAGTAATGAATTGTTGGCTCTAAACATTTGTACAGATAATGCACAGAAAGAAGAATTAATAGCTTCATTGTTAATGATTATATTCAAATGAAAATAAGAATCTAATATTTTTTAAGAGCTGACATATTTAGAAAATAAGTTAACTACAAAATGCAGCAGTTGAATGTTGACATATTTGTAATAATCATTCATATGTTAAAACATTCATCTTTGTTCATGTAAAGGAAAAGTTCTTAGATACTTTTTCTTTCTTTGAGTATACATTATGTTTTGGCAAATTCACAAATTAACCTATCATTTAATCAGGCAGTTAAACACGTAGTAATTGAGAATCATTTAGGACAAATCAGTGAATCTGTTTAAGTATTCCGGAACCAATCCACAATCACATATTATTTAAATTTATATTATAATGATGTGCGTTACAGCTGGTTTTCTTGCTATGGTACTAAACTTGAAAAGTGCATAACATAGATGCTAGCTTACAAAGTTCAAGGTCTTAATGACTTGGATAAAAACAGTGGACTTTATACACTATCTTCCTTTAGTTAATTTCACACATTATTTTCCTTTTGGGCAAGGAAAAACGTCACTGATAGTGGTGTTCAAAGATAACGCTTAGAGTTGTTGAGGGCCATTTGTCAATACTGAATTGAGTCAAACATGCCCTAATATTGCCTAAATAAAGAACTATGTAACACGGAGTAGACATAAAATGTACCATTTTCTTTGCACTTGTTTAGTTAAATGCAGTCAGGTATGTTCATTTCAGAGAGACTGCATCATTATATTTTTCTTTCAGTCGAGCAGTGATAAGTGTTGGTGTGGAAGAGGAAGATTGTAAACACACATGGATGGAAGATGCAGAATCAGTAAGTTTGCTGTTTCCTTGATTTAAACTTTTAAAAATAGTTCTATTTGCATTTCCCAGTTTTGGGATTTATGTGTCTAAACATGGAATACACTTTTTATACCAGTGTTTATATTAGGAAAGTGTGATGTCATTAGTATTTTCAAGTGAGTTACTTAAGTCTTTTCCAGGTGTTTTTTCCCAGTTATTTTCTGAAAAGGTGGACATGAGGACATAGTATCAGCATTTGCATCCATCTGTCCTTCTGCTTGTCCATCTAAAATTAAGGGAATAAGCTTAGTATACTTGTACATTTTGTCATACTTGTACATTATTATCAGATGGGGTGTTGCATAGTTCATTGTGGATCCTGTCATTAAGGTCAAGGACATGGTTTTATATCTGAAGTTTTCCATCTCATCATCTTTCCCTGTCTATAACTTTCAAAAAATGTAAGAAATTAAAGAATAAAACCTTGTATCCTCATAAATCATCATTAGAAGGCATGTGTCATTCATCAAGGTCAAGGACAAGTTGCAAACCATGTTGGGGGTGTCATTCATCAAGTCAAGGACATGTTGCAAACCCTGTTAGGGGTGTCATTCATCAAAGACATGTTGCAAACCATGTTGGGTGTGTCATTCATCAAGGTCAGGGTCATTGATCATCACTTTAAGTTTTCAATTCCACTTTACAATTTTAGAGCTGTTCGAATAAAGAGATGAACATGGGATACTGTTGCATGCCATGTTGGAGGACCTAATTTCAATGTTAAGGCCAGGGTTCAGTATTTTGAATTTCTGTTTGTACTTTCCATTCAGGTAGTTAGATCTTCAAGGTCATCAAACTTAATATTTTTAAGTTTTCCATGAAACTTTCCATTTCTATTACAAATTATCAGAGATTAAGAGATGAAACTTGGTAAAATTATATAGTATCAGTAGAAAGTGAGTTGTGTATTACATTGATGTGTTGTGTATTACATTGATGAGTTGTGTATTACATTGATGAGTCTGTCTTCAGGGTCAAGGTAACATTGGTATTATGCAGTTTTCTATCATACATTACACATTACTTTCAATTTAATAAATTTAGAGCTATTTCACCTTTCAGGATAAAACATTTTGTTTGTGTATATCATTATTAGAAAGTGTATTATGTATTGTCTTCTTTGATCCAGCTTCTGTTACAAATTTCAGGCCAGATCTTCCAGAGTTGGTCTTTGTGTAAATGTTGAAAAAAAATATCTTGAGTTACTCTTGCCATGCCTAGTCAAGAAAAAATCTCTTGAGTTACTCTTGCCTTGCCTAATCAAGAAAAAATCTCTTGAGTTACTCTTGCCTTGCCTAATCAAGAAAAAAATCTCTTCAGTTACTCTTGCCTTGCCTAATCAAGAAAAAATCTCTTGAGTTACTCTTGCCTTGCCTAATCAAGAAAAAATCTCTTCAGTTACTCTTGCCTTGCCTAATCAAGAAAAAATCTCTTGAGTTACTCTTGCTTTGCCTAATCAAGAAAACTTTAAAGTATTCTACTCACCAAAAGTAAACTTTTACTCAACCAGCTGTTGTAGAATTATAAAAATTCACAATGTTAGGAACCTTAATATAAAATTGTGAAAGATTTTTTTCTAGAAGTTATTCTTCGACCCATCAGAGACCAAGTGTAAGTAATTACAAACTAAGAGCAGTAAGCACTCTATCTGGTGAGTGTTTATTGGTACCCATGAGTGTGAGTAAAGAGTTTGTTTATGCTTGATTAAACAAATGGAAAACAGACTTTTGATCAAAATTATTGATTCTCAGTGAACAAAGTAAACAATATTCTCAGCAGAACATCTTTTCATTCAAGAGGAATACTTGTCAGACTTGAATCAGCTCTCTCTCTTATTTGATTCAGTGATTTGAAGAATTCACTGAACTGCCTGAAATTGTCATTCACCATTTCAAGTTAGGCAAGTTAATTTTCAACCCCTCTTGTCTGTATACATTTGTTAAAGCTATAACCATGTCCTGCAATTTCAACAAAGGCGTTAACATATATAAAATCACATGCCATCACATATTCCTTTTTTTCTTGTTATGATCTATTACAGTGTGCTGCCCATGGAGCATACGAATGTGCCCGTGCAATTTATGCTTTTGCCCTGACTGAATTTCCCAGCAAGAAGAGTATCTGGTTGAGGGCTGCATATTTTGAGAAGAATCATGGGACCAGGTAAAATCATGTTTTTGTGACCTATAAAAGTTAGTGTTTTCAATACAGTTGACATTGGTGGGCCATAAGCTATGTTCATTGTGCTTACAAATCAATGCTTTAGCATTCTGTTAACAAAGATCATGATTTTCTGTGAATTGGGATTATATGGGGTACAAATTCATGTGGATATCATGGATCCAGCCAACAGTTATCTTTCTATGAAAACAATTGGAATCCTTTTCCAATCCATAAATTTCAGTACCAACAGAAATTTTTTATTTGTGTAAGCCATGACAATATATACCTATGAATAAAAATGAATTGACAGCATTCAGTGTTTTCCTTTCCCTGTTCTCTTGTGCTATAATTGGTTAGATAATGATTTTGAGTGGTGTTTAAATCTTATAAAGTTACCATGTTGAATCAAACAGCAAACTGAACAGATTCACATCTGCCAGTGGAAAATGTACCAACTCATCCAGATTTGTTTAATTTGTTGTGAGCAATCAACAGAGGAAAAAAAAATTTTGATTTGTCAATGCACAGTGCGTTATGTGACATAAGATCAAAGTTTATGTTGTTTGCTGATGGACTTATAAATGATGATATACAGTACTCCACTACAGATGTAAATATTGTCCAAATATGATTTTGTTTTCTCTACCTTAGATAGAAAAAGAGTTCTGATACAAAATATACATAGTGTGAATGAAAGATAAAGTAGACTAGGCCATGTGGTACCAATGGTCACAAAGTTACATAAACAATGAGGTTTGACTCAGTTTAATAGTAATGCAGAAAAAGAGATTTTATTATCAGTTTTAACTCTTCTTTCAGAGAGTCTCTGGAAGTTTTATTGCAAAGAGCTGTTGCCCACTGCCCCAAGGCTGAGGTCCTGTGGTTGATGGGCGCCAAGTCAAAATGGCTAGCTGTAAGTTTACAAATATACTTTTTATTTCAGTTAATCCTTGAATTAATTAACTTTTTAATTTTTTTTTTTATGTAGGCAGTGTTTTGTGTAGCCATAATTGACAGAACGTAATTATTTGGAAAAACTATTAGTCATTTGCTGTTTACTCTTCTCTGCTATTAATAGTGTGACCTTGTAATACTGTTTGATATTTTGCTGTTTGAAAAGGTCATTCATGCCGAAGACACAAAACTCAGATTTTATTCCTAAGAGCTAATATTGAAAAACAGAATATTTACATTTTCCTTTTTTATTTTGCAAACTTCTGTGTAAAACTTTGAACAATATATCAGTTTGATAGAAAATATATTTAAAAGTTTATTACTTGTACATCTTCACTAAGGGCTGTTTCATTAAAAAATACATGAGCCCAGGGAAGACACTTTTAAAGTCCGGTATTCACACATAGATGCAATTTAAAATTTCTAATCGTTTTAATATGAACTCTTTGGAAATAAAGTACCCTGGCATATATTTTTTAAAAACTGCCTTCCCTGGGTACCATGTATGTTTAAGTGGAACAGCCCTAAATATTTTATGAAATTTGTAATCTGTTATAATTTAAGAGATAAGATGAGGAAAAGGAAAATATTTGTATTTTACAAATCTCTAAAGAGTTTTCTGCCTGTATAATTTTTATCATATAAGAAAAACTATGCATTTCAGTTTCACTTCTGTGTTCTAAATACCATATTCTTGGTTTCTGTGTGATAAATATATTCCTAACTTCCATGGATAAATAATAGTCTTGACTTATGTTTAATAAATATTATTCTTGACTTCTGTGTACTTGATAGCAATCTTGACATTTGCATGATAAGTAGTATGTTCTTCTGTATGATATATAGAAGTCTTGACTTCTGTGTGTTAAATAGCATTCTTGACCTGTGTGATAAATAGCATTCCTGACTTTTGTGTGGTAAAAAGCATTCTTCACTTTTGTGTGGTAAATAGCATTTTTGACTTCCATAAAATAAATAGCATGTTCTTGATATCCATGCAATGAATAGCATGTTCTTGGCTTTATCTAATATGCATTCATCCAGTTTCACTAAACTTTTGTGTGTACACATTTTGGGAAGAATTTGAAGTTCAGATTTACATTAAAGAATTATTTTATATAGGCAGCAGGTTGAAATTTTGAATGTAAGATATTGATTATATTGTTGAATTTTGCTTAACATTTGAGGTTAAAGGTTGTGTTTAATGTTTGGTCTTTATAAATAGCAAGTTAAATTTTATGCTTCAGCTTTGCTATATGTAGACAGCAGGTTAAGTTTGTGTTCAGGTTTTGCTGTATATAGACAGCAGGTTAAGTTTGTGTTCAGGTTTTGCTGTATGTAGACAGCAGGTTAAGTTTGCATTTAAGTTTGCCTTACGTAGACAGCAGGTTATGTTTCTGTTTAAGGTTTTCTTTATATCTATGGACATAAATTAATTGATTTCTCTACCATTTAAATGGTATTTATGTGCTTTATCAAATTGTCTCACCTTTTGGGGGTCTGCAATGAGGGTCATTGGTGTGATACAAACACATATGTAGTTGTTCTTTAAATGTATAGCAATATATTCAAGCATGCTCATTAGAAAAACTGTATTTCAAAGTTACACTCTCTTCTGACAACAATAATAAGAATTTTATATTACTCTGACAAGTATTTATCCAAGGCAGTGCATAAATTGATGTATTGTATGAAATCAAAATTTTCTCATTACCATAAGAACAGAAATGAAGTTTAAATAATTTGAAATCTGTAAACTTATACTTCTTTTAAAACAAGAAATAGGTTTGAGACCGAAATAATTAGTTAGAAAATTATTTTGATAGGCTTTCATGTGTCTACTGTCATTTCTCAAATGCTACTGAATCATTAGTATGTGTATGTATGTATATATATATATATATATATATATATATATATATATATATATATATATATATATATATATATATATATATATATATATATATATATATATATATATATATATATATATATACACACACACACATACTTGCTTATAGGTCAAGGCTAACAGCAAAATGAATAAACCCATATCTTCCATTGTATGATACATGGACAGATCTATGTGATGTACTAGGAGCAATCAGTAGAAAACAACTTATGCCCTGAGCTGCCACTGATGATGGCAGATCATGGTGTTTGTTGTTTTTGGTTGAATGTCACTTACACATAAATCTAAATGATAATTGGATGTCTCAATGGAAAAAAATGTTGGCATGTCCAGTTTATTACTGATAAATGCTTGTAGAAACTACCTTATTACTTGTTTTGTTTTAGTCACAATTGTGATAATTGTTGTGATTATTCTTTAACCATGACTAAGTGGAAACTTTGATGAATTTGTATTATTTTACACAAGGGAGATGTACCTGCAGCCAGAAGTATCTTGGCCTTGGCTTTCCAGGCCAATCCTAACAGTGAAGAGATTTGGTTGGCTGCCATCAAGTTGGAGAGTGAGAATAATGAGTTTGAGCGAGCTCGAAGATTGTTACAGAAAGCTAGAGCAAGTGCTCCTACAGCCAGGGTAAGATAGTATGATAGTAAGATAGTATGATAAATACTGTAAGTTCTTTTTCTTTTTTACATTGGAAGTGGTTTTTAAGGTTTTTGCAAAAAATTACATTCTTGGATTTAAGAGAGGTCTTATTGTGTCCGCAAATTGAGCAGTGTTTTCTGGGATTTATTATTAATAGCTAGTAGCATCTGCAAAATCAAGAAAGTTTTTTTTTCTTGGATTTATTTATGCAGCTCTTGCTCTCTTAGAATTTCTTTTAGTGTTACACTCCTTTCTCCTGCATCTGATAGTCATGGTGGCTTACTTGTAATCAAGTAACCACCAGCTAACTGCATGTTTGATTACTTCTCCATTCAGCTATAGTTTACTGTTTTGGCATTTCCCTTTGGGTGTTTTTTGGTCTTTGTTTTAAAGTTAAGTGGGTTTACAAGAGCTATTGTCCATTAGACTCCCGAAAGACATCAATCTTCATCTTTTTTTGTTGTTGTACTAATAATGTTTTTAACTATTATGAAAATACTCATATGAAGATGATAACAATAAAAGCAGTAAAATTTGATGGTGACACTGATAATAATAGTGAAAATAATGATGATTTTATGTATTATTCATGATTAATATAATTTAATAATATATTTTAATATTGATAATTATTATTAGTTTATAACTTATTTTTGAAATTTGTGTTTATTTATGCTATTATTATTATTATTATTATTATTATTATTATTATTATTATTATTAAAGTTTTGTTTGTGCTATTTGGAAGCAAAATATAGTTACATCTTTTATAGTATCAGTAATGTAATTATCATCAGCAGCAGCATTAATAAACTTAAGATACTGTAATGACATTTTGAAAGCCATTTGAAAGGAAGGTATATCATTTTGTACTTTCTTGGCAAGACTGTTCTGCAAAACATTTTTATCATTATTATTATTATTATTGATGTTGTTGTTGTTATTATTATTATTATTATTATTATTATTATTATTATTATTATTATTATTATTATTATTATTATTATTATTATTATTATTATTATTATTATTCCTCTTTAGGTGATGATGAAATCAATCAAGCTGGAATGGTGCCTTGGAGAAATAGATAAGGCCAAGACATTACTGGAGGAAGCAGTCAAACACTATCCAGACTTTGCAAAGGTAACTAGAGCTTTCCAGCATTCAGTAGTACTAAATTTTCACTTGCCTTCTGGTCTCTTATGTCTCAGTTCTACTGCAGATTTAATTCCACATTTATCAGGAAATTAGTTGTGACTGTAGTAGTGGACATAAAGTTTTATTCAGAGCCATAATGATATTTGCTTTAGAGAAATCATTGTTAAATGTTCTCATACTTCAATAGTCTTTGTTGTACTGTTTGTTTTATTTATTTTATAATAATTCTCTTCTTCAGCTATGGATGATGAAGGGTCAGATAGAGGAAGAAAGAAATCAATTGGAGTTGGCTAGGGAGGCCTACAGCCAGGGGGTAAGAGAGATAGTGTAGTTCTGTTAATAGTAAACAAACAAAACTTATGACATATTTTTTTAAAATGTAATCTAATATTTTACATGATCATGATGGCTTTAGGTATTTAAGTATGCAGATAGTTGTAGGTAGATTCAGTAGAGGCTTTTTGTCATTTAGAAAAACACCTTTGTTTTAAATGTACAGATGTATTAGATTGCTTTCCAGATCAGCAGCTACTTGCTTTAGACAGCCAGATTCCCATGGCACTGAAAATAGTGCGTCTAACTTGGATGGCCACCTGTAAAACATGGCAGCAGTTTAGTGCAAAACCAGATAGAAATCTGAGATTTTTTTTATTTCTAAATGGAACACATTAATATTTGTTCCAACATGATCATAAAGAAACTTAAATCCATATGTACTTCAATTATACTACTGTAGTGTACTCCACATCACAATGCTTACACTATCAGTGATTTTTTTCTTCCATTGTTTCAGATAAAGAAATGCCCCAACTCTATCCCCTTGTGGTTACTGCAATCCAGACTGGAAGAAAAGAATGGACAGTTGATTAGAGCTCGATCCATTCTGGAAAAAGCTAGGCTAAAGAATCCACAGAACCCTGAACTATGGTTTGTTTATCCTGAAAATTAAATTTTTATATTTGTCCCAGTCATTTGGATAACAAAATTCAGAAACTGTGGTCATATCGGTTTTTGTTGTATTTATCTGCGGGGTTATGCAGTTTCTTACAATCTAAAGGTGTTCATTAGTGGTGAAAAGTGTTAGCCAAATTTGTTATCTTTCCTAGAGAGGGATTTGTGAGCTTACTTTTAGAGAAAAAACAGATGGTTTCTCTTCCAGTTTTCTATTAAAATTTACTTTTGTTGTCAACAAGTAGTTATTCTGCAATTGAGCATCTCCTGGCCTTGTATGTATCTGAAATGTTTGTGAAAGCCAAGCAGAGTTCTAAGTGATGCAGGAAATTACATCTCCAGAACATATGCCAGTCTGAATTCATTAAATAGTTCTTTTGAAAAAAAATCTTTCCTATAAGAGGTATTGATATAAAACTAAATTGTTAGCCATTTATTGTGTTGCCAAAAACATATTGCCAAAATTTCCAGTATTGCAAAAAAAGGAACATAGATAATAAAGTAATACAGATATTTTTGCAGATGATGAATTATATTTTTGTGGATGATGTTGCATATGCATTTGTTATTACTAATATTCATTTGCAACAGGCAGTAGAATCATATAGTAGCTGCATTACATCTAGTTGAAAGCATTTCATACTGTACATCCATTTATTTGATTATGTTTGACAAGCTGCAAGTTTTGCTGTTGCTTGATTAAAACAATATCTTTTTTGTTACACTTGAGTTGCCAGGTCTTGAATTTTTTTTTACTGTACATAAATGAAGGACCTGTAAGCTATTTTGTATCCAGTGCATCAAATTCATAAAGATATTGAAATGATTCAGCTGGAGTAGAAAAAGGGGTATTCCCAACTCCTCCCCACCCCAAACTCTCAGTGCTCTTCTCTGACCACCAAGAGCATATTCTTCCACCTATTGTCACATCATTAAAACACATGTGGTTATAAATAAAAGGAGGTTACTGATAGTAGAGGTTGCTTGTAACAGTTTATACTGTAATACTTAGATTTGAAGTTGAGACATGTACCTTCATTGTGTTGTATCAATATGCAAAAATTGGTTTCTCCAGGCTGGAAGCTGTCAGGGTGGAGAACAGAGGAGGACTGAAAAACATAGCCCAGACCCTTATGGCAAAAGGTGAGATTTTATCAAATTATCAATCTTGAATCATAGTCTTGTACACATCACTATAGAGAGCCTCCATAGGTCATTTGGTAAAGGATTAAACACATAGTTGAAGGGTTTCAGTTTTAACCCAGGCCAGTCCAAGTTTTTGGGAAAGACATTTAACATAGACTTCCTGGGCAAGGTACAGCCAGTGATGTTTCATAAGTGCCATTAAAAAACAACTAATAAAAACATCTAACAAATAAACATTTATTTAATTTATACTGAATCATAATTTCTATATTTTAAAAGAACTGAGTCGTATCTGCCTTTTTTTTATTTATCTGCATATGATACCAGCACAGCTTAACTACTATAAGCTAGTAATGGATATAATTATTTCATGTACTATGATTTTCATCTTGTTTCTTGAGGTACCAGCTTTTAGCTTCATTGGTCAGAGACCTGAACAGCTTAAAGGACAATCCATAATTTGTTTTCTGTCTGTCCATTACCACAAGTTTGTTATGGCCACTCCTAAACTGCTTGGAGGATTCCATGAAACTTTGCACACACAAACACATTAATTCTTTCATCCAGTTGGTTGTAAATGAAAAACATGACTACCACAATAGTCATCTATAAAATAATGTCATAGTAACTCCTACAGAGTTAATGATTTTTCAATATGTGGCTAACAGTAGACTTCTAACAGTGTCTAAAAGAAAATGGCATTCTACTGATATGTAATAAAACCTCCATGATAGTCATCTTAAAAATATTGCTATTACTGCTTCTTCTGAACAGAGTCACTTTGACAGGGGGTTTTCACAGAAGACTTGTTATGTTGTAAATGAAAATGATGCATATTTCTTGTCAAATATGGCTGTCGCAGTGAAAATCTTGAAAAGTTTATCACTACCCTGCCTGAGTGAATGGTCATATCAGTATAGGGTTTCCACTCAATGACTTACTGAAAATCTTGTCGCTAGTGCTCCTGAATGATATTGACATTGGATTTTCATGGAAGACTTTTGTGATAAATAGTTGGTCCTGGATGAAAATGGTGCCACTTGTGCATTTCATATGATTGAGTGGCAATTTAGATGACCATGTCATTGTCCTCCTGAATATTCCTGAATATAAGGTCATGTCTTCATAGTGTTTTTGCTGAAGTATCTTTTATCACTGGTAGATCCTGAATGTGGTGCCTTTCATACATCAAATCTTATGGTATCTATTCATTCAATGAAAAGTACGCAAACTGAACCTCAGTATGTCAATCTTGAAAATCTTGCTGTAATTGCAGCATCTGTATGAGAAAATAGGAATGAGTGTTTTGAATAGAAATACTGCATGACCTTTAGAGTACAGTATATCCATCTGACAAAATGAGTTCATATTCTCCCATACAAATGCAGTGACCTTTTTATTATATGATCATTTTCTTTTTCTACCTAAGGCTTAATTTTATAAACAAAAATACACTACAAGAAACAAAGTAACTAAATGTTTGCCATATTCCAAACTAAAAACACAAGTGCAGGTTCATCATTACACAACAACGTTATTAATGCACACATAACTCTGCCCAGATAAATTTAAACTTAGTCATGATATGACATAACTTTTGAAAAGAAAATGGCATTTTATTCTACTTAAAATTGAAATTTGTAGTTATATTGTGAATGAATGCTTATTACAACTTATTATTCATTTGATATGGAATTAATAGATTTTGATATTTTCTTTCTTTCTATGAAATTTCATGATTATAAACTCGGATTTATCAATACCAATTCTACATGAAGTATATCAGATTGCAGCAGTGAGGGAACAGTGTGTTGACATCTGCAATAAATAATTGCGAGTCCCTTTGAAAATATTCTACCAAAATCAATACTGATGAAAGCAATAAATGAATTCAAAGTAATTTTAATTCAAACTTTTGTTGTAACATATTTTCTGTACAGCTCCTGCTGTCTAGTACATTTAAAATGTTGCTTTTAGTTTTTTGTTACAACTATTGTAGCTTGTTCAGTTAGTTCTTTGTGCTGGAGAAAATAGTTTGGATGACCTTGAAGAATAATTAAACATCAAACAAATAAAAGAATTTCATTAAATGAATTTTTTTATTCATCATATGAGAATGTTTTTAAAACTAGAGAGGTTTTGAGTCATAGTTTTTCTGTATTTTTTCAAATCAAATATAAAATAGCCTCTGACCTCTGTATATGGAATTTATGATTCAAATTTGCTGCATTTATAATTACATGCTTGTTGTGACTATGTTTGAAACTATTCAATATTTTAGCTTTACAAGAATGTTCTAACTCTGGAATCTTGTGGGCAGAAGCCATTTTTATGGAGCCCCGACCGCAGAGGAAGACCAAGTCAGTAGATGCTCTTCGGAGATGTGAACATGATCCCCATGTTCTTCTAGCTGCCTCCAAGTATGTTGAAATCATGTGTACCACTGTTTCTCACTGTAGGTTCCATAATTTCCAGTATAGTCTTCACTGTTTTGGTAATAACTAAACCATACCTACACTCAATCTTAATATACCTGGTATCAATTAGAATTTTGACATAAAAAAAAATTTGGATACATTTTGCACGTACCATATTTATGAACATCTTCCATATTTAGTTGTTGAACCAACATCATTGGAATATCATGACGGTGATCACTTTGGTATACATGTATATGTGTATGTCAATCTCTTCAACCATATGTGTTTATGTCCATCTATACAGCTGTATGTGTGTATATCCATCTATACAGCTGTATATGTGTATGTCAATCTATACATCTGTATGTGTATATGTTCATCTATACAGCTGTATGTGTATATGTCCATCTATACAACTGTATGTGTGTGTGTCCATCAATGTTCACACCCTAGATTAACTGGAATGCTGAGGCATTCTACTTTCCTTTAATTTTTTTTACCCTCTTTGGATTTAGAATACTATATTTACTTTTAAGTCAAGTACAACTACAGAGTGCACAGACCCAGATCTGTTGTCACTTAATGTGTTTGCAGATCTGTATGCAGTTTTTTGCTTGCAATTAGTGTAATATACAAGATAGATCTGGTTTGTGTCTCATGCAATTAGAGACAATTTTTTTTCTTCACTTTTACAGTTTAGTTCATGTTTTTTACTCAGCTAGTAATGTCAGTTTCTTAAGTACAGTAGACAACAGTTGTGTTCCTTGTTATATGGATACATCTTGATGTAAACAACAAATTACTAAAAGTCAGGCTGTGTTTGTGGTGTACATTTCATGCTTTCATGACTTAGGTTACATTTTTCATTTACCTCAGTTTCTATACACTTTTGGTTATGAAGTTATGCAAATAAGTTCATGGATAAAAGTTGTTGGATAAAACACCAAATTGTGAAATATAGTCATTTTTGCCTAGATGTCAAGCTTGAATGTCTATTTTTTGAAATTGTGCATTTTTTATGGGTGTTAATGGTCACAGAGGTATAGAAATTGCTATGTCATCTTGTCCACATGATAAAACACTTTTCTACCAAAATTGGGTCATTGTGATCTATATTTCATTTCAAAACAGCGGTAGAGGTGGGTGAAAATGACATGCAGTCCATTGCCAGCTTCTTATGTTACAGACTAGTATTTTCAAAATTATGTTTGGTATTTTTTATTATGTTTATGTGTCATTGTTATATTAATGAATTGATAATTAGTATTATTCATAAAAAATGGCTTGTCTTTTGAAATTTTTACTGCTCCAGTGGCCTAGTGGTTAGAACATCTGCCTAGGATATGAGAGGTTGTGGGTTTGAACCCCAGCTGAGTCATACCAAAGACTTTTAAAAAATGGTACTAAGAGCTGCCTTGCTTGGCACTCAGAATTGAGAATAATGGTAGAACTGGTTGGCCTGGTGTTAGGACATGTCGACCTGGTTTCAAAATAATGTGACTGGGTGGGACATCATCTCACATGTCTGCAACATGATGCCCCAGTGCTAGACTTCACCATAAACTGTCACACTGCAGACATCATAGCGATATGACTGAAAAATTGTTAAAGCTAAGTTTAAAATCTAAATCACACACACAGACAAACACAGAAACACACACACACACTCTTTCGAAATTTTATAGTCATATTTATCAACAAAATTTTTTGAAGGATACCATCTGTTCAGTACATCATCAATGGAATTACAAAACTTATTTTTTACATAAAATGGTTTTTGGGTTGTTTTTGTTTTTCAGTTTGTTCTGGTCAGAGAGAAAGGTCACAAAAGCTAGAGAATGGTTCCAGCGAACTGTCAAAATTGACCCAGATCTTGGTGATGCATGGGCCTACTTTTACAAATTTGAAATGATGCATGGAGAAATTGTAAGTATTCCCTTTCAGCTATTGTCGTATATAATCAGAGTTACAATATACAGCAAAAATTAAAATTTTAGCCATGTCTTGTATTCATTTTTGTCAGCTTTGTTTTTGAGGAAAATTCACTCCTTTGCTAGGTGTATTTTCAGGTAAAATATTGGTAGTTGCTTGTTTACTTCTGTCTATAGTTTGTTTTTGAAGAAGGTTTACTTTTGGCTGGATGTATGTTCAGGTAAACTTGTAGATGTTTCATCCTTACTTTAAGCAATTTTAAATTTTGATAGTAATGGATGTTCTTTCTCTTTCTAAATTGATTAATATACAGCTCATTCATCAGTTGTAATATTTGCGTATCATATATTACTCTGGAAATTATTGCTTGCATTGGCATTCTTCTTTCACGTACCTTATTCTTTAATGGAAATTATTGCTTACCTGTCACTCTTCTTTCACATATATGTTGTTATGGAAATTATTGCTTACACTGGTGCTTTTCTTTAACATTATATATACCTTAATGGAAATTATTGTTTACACTGTCACTCTTTCACATAATAAATGGTTTTATGGAAATTATTGTTTACTCAGCAATCTACTTTTACATAATTTATGCTGTTATGAAAATTAAAGATGTTCCATTTAAAAATACATGGTTGGCAGTTGTTTAAAAATATATGCCAGGGTACTTTGATTGGACAGAATTCATATTAAAATGATAAGAAAATTTTAAATTGCATCTTTGGGTGAGTACCCATTTTAAAAGTACCTTCCCTGGGTCACGTGTATATTTTAATGGAATAGCCCTTATTGCCTACCTGGCACTCTTTCTTTTCAAATATCCTTTGTTATGGAAATTATTGCTTACACTGGCACATTTCTTTCACATACCATATGCCTTTATGGAAATTATTGTTTACCTGGCAGTCTTCTTCACATGTCATGTGCTGTTATGAAACTTTTTTGCTTACCTGGCACTCTTCCTTCACATGTCATATGCGGATAAGGAAATCATTGCCCACCTGGCACTCTTCCTTCACATATCATATGCCGTTATGGAAATTATTCCTTACCTGACACTGATATATGTGCTTCCTTTCAGGAAACTCAAAATGAAGTGCGAAAGAGATGTATCAGTGCTGAGCCTCATCATGGGGAACAATGGTGCAAGGTTTCCAAAAATATTGAGAATTGGAGGTTGAGAACAGAAGAGTTGCTTCCCCTTGTATCTGATTCTCTTCCAGTGCCAACATGAACAGTTTGTGAAAAAATGTGGAAATAAGTTATGCTATTCTAAAACCCATTTCTTCTTGACCTGATGAGTCCAGTTTAAAAGTCTCAAAAAGTCAGTTTTAACTGAAGTTATTACTACATAAAACATTCTATTGTAGTCCTTAACAAAATTTTTAAGTGTTTTCTCTTATATTTCCTGGATATTTGATGACCATTGAACAGTATTGCATTCAGTTGAAAACAGCATTATATTGTAAACAGGAAATAACATGTTTTTGAGTTCAGTCTCTTTGGTATTTGTGTATGATGACCAAGCAAACAGGTATTCAGCATATATTCTGAACCCTTTGATTTATCTTAAGGAAACTTGTTATGCTTTTATATTGCAACTGGTGATGTCCTATCACAAAAATGGAGTCTGTCTGATTAGTGTTTTTAAGTTATTTCCATTTTTCTTACAAATCTTTTCTGCTTGCCCAGTTAATCAGAATCACATCTCCCTGGTTGATATTTCCTGAACTGTTTGAGACATGAGACATCTTCATAACCACATGGTGTCCATTTGTATCATGTCAGATTTATATCCCATATTTTTTTTAGAGTAGGATATTTAATAGGCACTCAATAACATATCTAGATTTTGTTTGTGAAAAAAATGACAAATCACCATATGTATTGAAGTTCATCTTATAATTAAGGAGGAAGAAAGGTACAAAATTGGTTATAAAACTGATTTGTCTTTCTGTATTTGTTAGTGAACACAAAGATACATATAGGTAAATATAACATGTTTCTTGTGATTATAATGTGGATGATATTGAATATAAATAAGTGAAATTTGAATCAGGCTGTAATAACTCAATAAAAAGACACTTTTCATTAGTAGAATTACGATAAATACAAAATATTAGACCAGTCTGTATGCAAGAGGTGTGATAGACTTGTATATTTATATTATTTTTCTTCTTCAGTTTATTACAGTTCATACTTACAGTCTGCTGAATGAGTTGAATTTATGTCATTGAGAATTGCATGCATATACAGAAATAATGTTTTCAATGTTGTATATTATATCCTTTTATCATTCATCTAAATTGTATTCATTCAAGGCAGTAGGTAATTGAGTGAATATACAAAGAGAATTTGTTTATTGGATTAGGTTCTGGCAGTATTAAAATTATTCATACTGTCGATGCTATGACAAAGTGAACATTTTACAAATTGTCTTCAAAGAGTGTTTTGTGCTGGATAAAATGAAATGCTAATTTTAATGTTATTCATATTCATAAAAGTTGTTTACATTTTTAATGTATGTCAGAAAATTAATTTTTTTTTTCAATTTCCATCAAGGTCATTCTGGTTACAACAAAGTTATTTTTTGTGCTCATTGAAGATAAGATTTTTTTTTCTTTGTTAATAATGCTATCTATTAGGATTGCTTGTAAAGGTAAAATGCAGAGTGTGACATTTTTATCACTTAAACCAAAAGATGCATAAAATCTCTTTCACTGACTTTGAAACTAAAATTTGAAGAAAATCAGGTCACTTAACAATTTTACATGTTTTATTGTTACAAGTTTCAATTTAAAAACTATTTCTTTACAAAACTGTTGTGCAGTGGAACCACTCTTAACTACAGAATTGGGATAAAAAAATGTTGATAATTCATATATGTCTTGATAATCCTGAATTATAACGATAATTTGATAATCCTGAATTATAACGATAATTCTATAATTTCATAATTTTGTTGTTTTTTTGTCCCAATTCTGAAATTTTTCAACAACATAATGTCATCAAATTATGATCCACCGAGAGAAATGACATCTTTGAAATATCAAATACTAAAATTATCTGAGAAGCAAATGAAAAGCAGCCTTTGCAGCAGTTTCTTGAACAAATGTGTTAAGGAGGGGATTGTATAATCAGGTTTATGACTGAAACTGAAAATTTATACAGGAAGCGGAAATGAAGAATTCTTCTAATATTCTATTGAGAGTTTATTACATAAAGTCTCATTAAAGATATGCAAGAGATTAGCAGATGAACAACAGAAATGATCATTAAAATTAGAAAAACATGGAAAATGTTAGGGATGAACTAAATCAGAAATTAGATGGGCGAAGCCTTTTCAATTTCGATGGAGTAAAGCAGAAAACAGATTCAATGAAAAATAACATACTTTTGAAGCAGAATGAAAAAGTTTATGAAAGACCAAAGAAGAAAAAAGTCAACAAGTTGAAAAAACTGGAGAACAACATGATATCCAAAGCATCAGCAGCAGAAAATCATCACAACAACAGCAAGAAAAGAATATGCATATAGCACCTCCTAAAACATCCATAAACCAAAGAGATATTGCATGGGAATAATCTCAAGAAATAATATAGTAATATTTCTAAGGACAAAATTAAGTCTTTATATAATCTAATGAATGATGACAGTATAGTGATTAAAAAGGTGGATAAATCAAACACTTATTATGAATCAGATTATGTTAAAGAAGTTGAAGGTCAAATAAATGAAAAATACTAAACATATTAAGGAAGACCTGTCAATAGAAATTTGATTGAAAATTTCAACATGTAATAATGGGATCACCAAAAATAACAATTACATATATGAGGAAGTTAACACTTTCCCTCTTAACATTCATACACCACAATTCTACATATTACCCAATTCCTCACCATAATTTACCTTTAAATTATCCATGCCGATCCATTATATCAAGTTGTAATTCATACACTGAAAACCTATCCAAATTTTTTGGTAGTGTTTTACAACCTTTAATGAAATCACTTCCATCATACATTAAAGATACCATTCAGGGTTCCTGCAGGTCATGAAATCCTGTAAAGGTTTTGGAATTTAAAAAATAAATTTGAAGGGCCTTGAAAAGTTTTGGAATTTTGTCAAAACCTTGCAAAGGTTTGGAAAAGTCATGGAATTTGTGACAATGGAGTTAAAGAAATTGATTACTTCAAATTTCATAGAGCACTGATAACCGATTAAATAAAATGATAAAATTACAATCGATAAATGGTTTTAATTCATATAATAAGAGTAAGTTCCCTAATGGAAGTATCACATGATTTCCGGTGTAGTTCACTAAATAAAAGAAAGCAACTGGAAAGTAATGTTTTGTTAATATTGTAGTAAATAGGAACACATACAAAAACTACATAGAATTGTTTCCTTTTTCCTTTTGATTACAAATTACATTGATCATTGGATTATGACATGATTACTACATAAAATCAGAGTGTGCTAGCCCAGGTAAATTTAAAATGTACATATTAAAAATATTTGTTGTTATTTCTTTTTTTAGATTAAAAGATGTCATTCTTTATGTTCATTTACTTAACAATGCAAGATAATGCGGTCCTTGAGTTTTATGAAATGGCTCTGGAAAAGTTTTGGAAAATCATGGAATTTGTTTTTGTTGAGTCTGCAGGAACCCTGACCATTGATTTCAATAAAAAGCTAGTCTTTTCCACAGCTATCTCATAACTCTATTCTGGTATCATTAGATATATCACTATGTACCAACATTCTGCATACAGATGGTATTGAACAGTGTAAATATTTTCTTGATAAATATCCTAGCACACTATGTAGTGAAGATATTTGTAAAATAATAAAACTATCTTGGAAAATAATTATTTTAAATTTAATATAAATTACATCCAAATAATGGGTATATCAATGGGTAGTCCTATGGCTCCTTCATACGCTTCTCTTTTCATGGATAAATTAGAAAAAGATTTCCTTTAAAATGAAAAAGTTCAATCCATCTGTTTGGTTTAGATTTTTAGATGACAAATTTATGAGTTGGAACCATTCAACCGAAGAACTGGAAAAGTTCATTGATTGCCTAAATCATTTTCATCCAACAATTAAATTTATTTATACTGCATCGAGTACACATGTTTCATTTTTAGATGTAAATGTAATTAAAAGTACTGATAACACTATTTCTACAAATATTCATGTCAAGTAAACTAATATCCACCAGTATGTGGAATAGTCTTCATGTCATTCCATGTTATGTAAAAATGGTATACCATGTAGCCAAGCCAGAAGATACCTACACATTATTTCAGATGATTGTCAAATACAAAATTCATTGAATGATTTAAAAATATAATAAGATTTAAATGAAGGCCACTTTAGTGGCCATATTGGATATCTAATTTACTAAATGATGAATGTGCATGTAAAGTTTACAAGTAGTTTAAGAGGAGTAGTGTAAGCGTTTCTGGTCTTTGACTAATAGAGCTAATAAAACATTTGGTGCAACTGAATAAAAAAGCATAAACTGTTCTCTATACACAACTTTATTGGCTAAAAATTATCATGCCTAGCATGGGAATGATCAACTTTGCTAGCCAAGGATGACTGATCCGCTTCATTCCATGCCAATGCTTGGCATATTTGGCCAGCTTGAACTGCATCTACTACTATCAAACTGGACACATCTAACAAAAAGTGATCCATTTTAACTGTTTTTTTTATTTAAACAGAGATTACAGTCACAGATGCCTCACAACAAAATATCTGTTTTTCCAATCGAAATATTGTAAGCAACTTTTAATTCCAAATAATGCCAATAAACCTCATGGAAATTAATGCCTATATAATTTCTAGGAATCACCCTACTGAATACCTAACATGTCCCATAATCTGTCTCTTTCATCAACTGATTTGCTCATTGTGAGCATGGGCACTTCATCTATAAGAGGGCACTTGTTCAAAACAGTTTTAGTAATATACCAGGGACTGATGTGGAACAGTGGACTTGTGTCCTATGGCTAGCAAAGAAGGGGAATGATATATGCACTACCTTTGTAAATATTCGAATGTCACTTTATGACAATAAAGATGTGGAGAATACTTTCCAAAAACTACATTATCACCGGCAAAGTCTGAAAACGTAACAAATTTAAAAAATCATTCATCAATAATGAAAACTCAAATATCTTTAATCAGTTGAGAAAATAAAGGTGACACTTGAAAAATCAAAATGTCCTGTATTCTCAAAAGGTGCAGAAAATGTGACTTTAATCACAAAATCTCTGAAATTTAGCAAGTAAAGATTTAACCCAAATCCTGACAGCTTTCTGCCCTTTAACTTTATTCCATTGAAGATCAGAATGTCAGAGTATTAAACTGAGGCAAATTTAAATTTAAGAAAAATGGATACATCTTATTTCATTAACCTTTTTAGCAAGCTAATGACCAAAATAAGCAACCTTTTTTCAATAATTCTAAAAACACTTTTAAAAAATTATATAAATATGAGAATGTCTGAAAATTAGTCTGAGACCTGTATTATACTTAAAGAAAAACTCAAGTTTATACGGTTTGTTCCATTTAAACAGACATGGCAACCAGGGAAGGCACTTTTTAAAAATATATGCCATGGTATTCTAATTATTTATAAAAAACATGGTACAAAATCATAATTTATTTCTACAATTGACAACTCCATGTTGAAAGTGCCTACCTTAAATTCCAGTTTTTTGTTGGACTGAAACGGCCCTCTCTGTTACAAAACATCAACTTGAATTAAAAACCACAAATATGTCAATGACGAGAAGATCACAAGTGGGTTGGCAAATTTCTTCATTTATCTTCATCATTAATATATTAAGTCTGAATGCACTAGTGCAGCCACAGCAACATAAACTTTGCACAAAATAAAATATACAATGCTAAGTACCTACTGATATATATAATTACCATACATAATAATTTTTAAGTCACCAGGACTGAGCAAATCCCATAGCCTGACGTCCCGGACTAGTCATATTTGAAGTCAGGCAAATCAAATTTTTCAAGTCAATAGTCAGGGACAAGTGCCTTTTTAAAAAAATTGGGCTAGTCTTTTTGTGCTTTAATCACTACATCTACCTTTATTTGGTCAATCATGCCCTCCGGGCGTACTGAATACTTTATTCTAGCCAATCTTTGTGTATACATTTACATCCTGTTACAGCTTATCTTCATTTTGGGCTAAGTGGCAAATCAAAACGCGTCAATTTAATGAGTTTACTCAATCTAGATCATAATGAGCGACTCACTATGATTTTAATCCAGCGAGGCAGTGTAATTAAATTAATGATAGGTATTTTACCGACATGAGTGTCGGTTTCCTTTATGAACTGATTAAATGACAGTATTGATTCTTTAATTTATAACTATTCCACGTGCAGTATTGTGTTTGAAGCAAAACCACAGGAGTCTGCAGTTTTATCAATAAAGCTCGACAAAATTTCTGACATGTTAGAAATTTTGTCATGTTCTATTGTTGAAACTGCAGACTCCTGTGAGCGAAACAATTACACTATAGTCCGAGTCAATTAAACCCATTTGTTTGTATCCCCCTACCCATTTAAATAACGGAAACCTTTAAGTTGATAAAAAGTGCAAAGAACTTAGTCAAGTCATTCATTGATTTAGATTTTCTAATCAGTATGGCCATTTGTTGTAAGTGGTTTTATTGCAATGAGTTTACTCAATCTAGATCATAACGAGCGACTCATTATGATCTGAATCCAGCTAAACAGTGTAATTAAATTAATGATAGGTATTTTACTGACATCAGTGTCGGTTTCCTTTATGAACTGATTAAATGACAGTAATGATTCTTTAATTTATAACTACTCCACGTGATATTGTGTTTGAAGCGAAACAATTACACTATAGTCAAAGTCAATTAACCCATTTATTTGTACCCACCAACTGATTTCAATAATAAAAACCTTTCAGTTGATAGAAAGTGCAATTTAAATTAGTCAAGTCATTTATTGATTTATATTTTCTAACCTGAATGTCCATAACACCATCATTATCTGCATGTTTAATGCTTAACGGAAGTTTTCAGTATAATAGATGGACATGCTTGAGACCTATTTCCAGTTCCTGGACCAGTCCATTTTCAGCAAAGGGGTGTATGCATGACGAAAGATGTACATGCATATGTCGTCTGCTTCCGATATTTACAGTGTCGAATCAAGCAAAGGAAAAGGACAAAAAGTATGTTCACGTGTGCAAAGGAATATAATTCCAAAATGAACATTATGGTAATTTATGGAATTATCTGGCAGTTACCATATAGGATGAATTACGTCATTATGTTGTCGGATAAAAAAAAAATGCGCTATAGTGTACGGAATATGGCGCCGTGTTAGTATGGAAAGTCTATTAAGCATGACAGGTGCAAGGGGATGCCAGTATTAGTGTCATTCAGGTCACAGTCAGCTTAGGAATTATAAATCAATTACTCAATTGACTTAGTTCTGTGCACTTTTTATCACATTAAATGTTTTAGATTTTGAAATTGGTATGAGGGTACAAACGGGGATATAGTGTCACACTATAATTAATGAGTGGCTTCAGTTCGTATTTAAAAGAGAAAATTGATCATTTTAAAAGTAGTTACTAAGCAAGCTGATATATACTCTGTGGATAAAATGAGTTTGCTAAACTATCTTCGTAAAAAAGGTAATAATGGCGATTTGGAGAATCTAAATTTGTTTGAAAATGGAGGGATAAAACGTAAGATGGATACTGAGAGTGCAGTAACTATTTCTCCAAATAGACATAAGCAACGATCAGTGATGGCCAAAAAATGTTAAATATGACACTACTAAGAGACAGAAATTTTCAGCCACTTTGAGATGATTGTTATCCCTGGCTTGAATATATTGTCTCAGAAGGAAAATTTTTTGCAGTTACTGCAAACAATATCTAAAATTGGCACAGGTAGGCAATTCACCCAGATGAACATTTCTGCAAATGGACCAGAGCTTGAGGACTTTAACCCAGACAGCTTTCAACTGCTGGCTTAGTGCTGGTGCAGCTGGCAGACATATCATGGACATAATTTTCAAATCCATAAGCTAAAACATATATATGCAAACCAGAAGAAGCCAAATGAATAACAACCAATGTTTTCGAAAATATAAATTCTTTTAAGAAATAATTGTGCTATATATTATTTTTTTCTTTTTTTTTTCTATGGATTACATACATTTCATCAAATCTCGGCAAGTGATTACCATTTTGGGACCAGTGAAAAGCAAGGCGAGACTAGAAAAGAGTATGGTGAGACTAGTGAAGAGAAAGGTGGAACTAGTGAATTTTCTGAAACTTGTCCTGGACTAGTGGTTAAAAAAATATTTGCTCAACCCTGAAATCACATAAAAATGCAAACAACAAAGATCCTTATCTCTAAAAGCACAATGTGCCTGCAGACTAGGATCTATATTGATTGTTTGACTCATTACTCCTAACAGACTGCACAAACCCAGACCTGCCAATGCATTATGCAATGGCAGATCTGGTCTGTGCAGTTAACAGCTAGACAAAATCAAGTATATATGGTATATAAATTAATTAAATTGCACATCAGCCAATGAGGGTACATATTGTTCAGTTATGTACAATAAGTCCAGAAGACAAAATAACATTGTAAAATAAATACGCATATACATAACTATAATGTCAAGCAGTCAACAAGCTTATGAAGTATGAAGAATCAATGAAGGGTACCATTTTATGACTTGTATATTCATAAAACTGTATCACAAAAAAGGGCTTGCATATCAGAATACAGCTATAAAATGTTATGACCTTGACTCCAAGGTCAAATGGTTGAGTTTGGTTTTGGTTTGTTGGTTTTTCAATGGTACTTTCAGCTCCTTATTGGTTATATAAAGCCATGTGCTCATCCCAAGAATACTTAGAAAGTATTACAGGTCTTGAACCTTCTATTCTTTGGACTTGAAGCGGTAAATCTATGTGGAAGCTTTGGAAATATATGTAAACAAAAATTTGCACCAAACTTAACAAACTACTGCCACTGTTGTCCAAAAAAGTGACTAATCTGTTTTGCTACCTACTACTGTAGGTTCAACAATAAATACAGCCCTGTCTATTTGTCAGTTTATAAATATAAAAACAGCAAAGCTCATATTTTATCAAATGTTACATGGTCCCTTCATACTTCAAACAACTGGGAAAACACCAAATATAAATTTTATTACTTAAACTAAATAATACATGATGATTAATAAAAGAATGGGAAGTTCAAAAGATTTGAGTATTAAATGGATGTTTAGCATACTGTACATTATAATTTTCTTTACAGACATGGAAAGAAAGTAATATCCTGCCCCCAATTTCCACCTCTAATTTACTCAACATCTGATTATGAATATATAATGATTTATTGGAAACTTGGATGCGTTTATATTAATATTTTCCTCCAAAAAATGTGTTAAAACCAAGGGCTATAATGCTGTGCAGTTCTTGTCTCAACAATAAAATTAATTTAAGCTGCTAAAACTAACCTTTTGGAGTATATGGACATCATACTAGCAGTAAATTCAATTGTTTTAATAACGATGTGTAGACTTTATTCCATTATTACTAACAAATCTCTGAAAAAAAACCACCAAGTACATAGGTTAAGAGTGTGAATAACAAACTTTGTCAAATAAAATGTGACATATTCCTACCATTAGTCAATATATATATATAAATAAAAAAAGATCACTCTCATAATGAAAATCAGATTCACATCATTATCTCTTGTTTTTTAGGACCAGTCAATTCACCAATGAAATAAAAAATTAAAACATTAACATTTATGAAAGTGAAAAGAATCATTTTAAATGGCAACTTTCCATAACATAAAATGCAGCATTCTTTCTATTACTTTATAAATTTGGGAATATAAGGTCACCAGATCATGAACCATCGTTGTTGCCATCAGATCTCCTTATTATATCTCCATTTTAATTACAGAGAGGGATCACATGCAGTAGCCCATTGGGCTACCATTACATAACAGCTCAACATGTATTCAATAGCCCAGAGAAGGCAAATGAGAAATTTAATATGAAACTCTAAGCTTCTATATTATCACTGAACCTTGTAAACAATTTATAAAGATTACTTTTTGGAAAAATAAAACAAAAAACCTACAGCTCATGATATCACAGAGTTGCCCATTTGACCAATTAAATAGATCCAGTTTTCCTGTAGCTCCTTTGATCAGGGTCATTTTATTTAACCCTATACCAATATATTTAGCCAAAAAATGTCCAATTTAGTGACAGCAGTATCTGAAACATCAACCCATTCATTATTGATGAAATAAATTGTTTCAATACAATCATCTGTGTCATCAATAGTTGCTATACTGCCGTCTGACCAGCTTCCTCAAAAGGCAACTTATTTCATGACTGCACATAAGAATGTGCCAATTTCAGATGACACAAACAAGAATTCAGCCTTGAAAATCAAATTAATCTATACTGTATACACCATATAAGAATTCAGAATGTGTGTCTAGAACTGTGTTGCAATTCAAAGACATTTTAGCAACTTAAGTCTCCAAGATTGCAAAACTAAATGCTGCCAAAATCTACCATCTTAAATAGTATATCATCTCAAACTACAGAAACATTAAAATAAAACTCAGCGGACCTTAAATGAAACTGCCAAATTTTACATTCACAAAAAATATCTACCATAAGTAGGTTAATGTAATCAAATTTATTTTAAAATAACACTGCATGATTTCAGATTTGACTACTAGTTGAAGAAAAAATAGTTATGGCTGAACACTACAAGTTGACATAACCTTTCTGCTCAATACATCTGTAAGTATAAATATAATTAGAATAATGCAGGAAGGATACTGAAATGAATGAAATGCTTATATAAAGCAAGAATGGAAAATAAATAAGTTACATGTAGTCTAACGCAATGTATGAAGCCGTCCCTTAGAGCAATTATTACACACACATACACATGTATAATATTTATGAATTATGTAGCAAACATTTTTTTCAAATGCACTAGAACTTTACTTTAAAGTAGCACCATATCATCATTACTATGCTGAGGTGCTGTCAAACAGTAATAGATATATATCATTAAACAGTAATACATACAAATCATTCTTAATTTTGGAAGCACATTATTATTACTCATTGGACTATAACTGTACAATAGATGTTATCTGGGGCAATGTTATGGTTATATATTTTACTCATTTCACTATAACTGTACAATAGATGTTATCTGGGGCAATGTTATGGTTAGTTATTATTTTACTCATTTCACTATAATTGTACAATAGATGTTATCTGGGGCAATGTTATGGTTAGTTATATATTTTACTCATTTCACTATAACTGTACAATAGATGTTATCTGGGGCAATGTTATGGTTAGTTATACATGTATATTTTACTCATTTGACTATAGCTGTACAATAGATGTTATTTGGGACAAGATTGAAAGTAGTTATATTTGTGAAACAGATATCTGGAAGTAGTTTTACTTTCTTACTGGATTATATTTGTGAAACAGATATCTGGGACAATGAGTAGTTATATATATATATATATATATATATATATATATATATATATATATATATATATATATATATATATATATATATATATATATACACACACACATACACTCTTTGGATTATAACTGTAGGACCAATGTTGAGTAGCAAAGGCAAAATTGCAATAAACAATTATATTTTCTTTGTTTTAGTCAGTTAAACTTATCACCTGCAGGCAAGTTCCACTATTATATGCTTGTGTTGTCTGCTTGAGAAAGGCATCAGTAGCTCTTAAAAGTGCTAGGCCAGTTTCCCAGACCTGCTGCACCATATTTTGCTTTGTCAGGTTTGTTCATGTGTATGTCTGTGTGTGTATTACCATGGCAATGAAAATTCACTAATTGTCTAATACTGTATCTTTATAAAAGAAAACCATTGTTCATTACACTGATAGAAAATAATGATTTTTCATACATTGCCTAAAAAATGACAGTGTGCCTTTCAGATGTAATGTATTATTTTATGGCTATTATACAAAAAAAGAACTCTGTATAAAATGGAAACAATTGTACAAAAGTAGCCATTAAAATATACTCTAACAGATTTTCAAGGTGCAAATCTGAAACAAGTGCAGGTTTTGAAATCTACCAGCATAAAATACTATTGCAACTCTAGCTAGCTATATGTATCATACAAACTTGTACACAAAAAAGTTACACATTTTGGCAAATTAAGTATACTGCACCATTTGATCTCATCAAACAACAAAAGTTTATATATACCAATGCTCTTTAACTTGCCTTCTGTTGACAAGGTGAACATCAATGTCTGATGATAGACTTAATATGTAAGAACTTGTTTATTGAGATATGCTGTAAATGTTAAGTCTCTTGACAATGGCTGATCAAAATATACTAGTTAACTGGCATAAGAGAGACGACTAATCCCTTAGCATCAAGTATCATACAACATATATTTTTAACAGTTGAGAAATCCTGCTGATTAGCTGTCTCCGAATGTGATTGCTAAAATTAATCCTATCAAAATATATTGCCTTAATGTATTCTTAACCTTCCAGGAAATCTAATCACTAAAATATTAGTCACCAAAATTCAAAATAATCATTTCTTGGACAAAAATGCTAAAGTTTACAACCAGGAAAAATACATGCTACATGATATGCCTATGTTATATGTTTCTTTTTTTTTCTAAATTCAAAATGGGCTTTAAGTGAAAGAAGTCAAATTTATTTCTTTGGATCTTAAGGCAATTGACTGAAATAAACAAATTTATTACCAATTTATGTCATAATATCAAGTGCAATAATACATAACAGCAAAGTCTAAATTGTTAAATTTCATTATTACACGTCAAAGAAACAAATCTGATAAAACCACTCACCTAACAGATATGTCAGCAAGGCAAGAATATAAATAATCCTTTCATTTATGGATTATTCTGGAAAATTTGGAAGTCTTTAATTGGAATACACAGTGGAAAGTCTTTGGAGAATAGAGCTGGAGATTATCTCTCATATGAACCCAGCTGACCTAAGGTCAATAATTAATTAGTGAAATAAATTTAAAAAATTTACCAGGTCTACTCTGAAATTTCAAATGCTGGTGGAGAAACAAGTCATTAAATGTTTTTAATGGGACAGATATACCGTGAGATGCCAATAAAAAAGCAAAACACAATGGTTTTACTTTTTTTAATGTTCTAATCAAAATCTGATTACTGACCATTTCGATTCTAACAAAACCTTTACAGTATATGTTCAATGGGTGAAAACAATATTTAAATTAAGAACACATGGGTGTGATATCAACTATGCAAACTGGACTTAGTCTTGTAAAATACTGTGCCCGTTTTCAAACAAGTAGGTAAAAGAACATCTATAGTACAGTATCAAAACATTCACCTTGATAAGAATTTAATATATTGTGTATTTTGCTTCCTTGTTAAGAATACTTCTGATATTAAATATTTCATAAACCTCACACAAACTTATAATACCAGACTATTAACCGTCAGAATATTTTTCGTGGTTTTCTGAATGCATCAAATGGCCCTGTTACAGACTATTTTAGGGTGTTTAATTATATGACTCTATAGCAGTGAATGCATCAAATGGCCTTGTTACTATTTTAAGGTTTTTAATTACATGACTAATAGTAAATGCATCAAATGGCTTTGTTGCAGACTATGGCAGTGAATACATCAAATGACCTTGTTATAAACTATTTTAGGCAATTTAATTACATTACTCTGGAACAACGACTGCATCAATTTGCCTTTTTTTTAGACTATTTTAGGGTGTTTAATTACATGACTGTAACAACAGATGCATCAATTTGCCTTGTTACAGTCCATTTGGGGTGTTTAATTAAATGACTATCAGTGAATGCATCAAATGGCCTTGTTACAGAATCTTTTAGGATTTGTTTAAATGTATGCCTCTAACAACGAATGCATCAAATGGTCTTGTTATTTTAGGGTGTGTTTAACTATACAACTCTATGGCAATGAATGTAACAAATGACCTAGTTACAGGCTATTTTTGAGTATATTTAATTGTGTTACTATAACAATAAACGTATCACACAGTAATCAAGAACTATCATTTGAAATGTGAAAGGAAAGTGTTACAATAGATTAATTTATCAAATGTTATATATTTAATATGGCCTGTGCTTACAGCAGGAGCAATTTGCTGACAAGTCTGTAACAAGTGCTAAAAATTCAATTGTGCAATTTGAATGTATTTAAATGTGTCTTTTTGCATTTCTTTGTATAACAAGAATGCAAAATATTCTTCTATTCTCTCTCTGCAGAGTGAGGGACAGCTGTATACTTGTAGGCATGTGTATCTCTCTGATCAGAAGTTGGTCAGGAATGATGGATCAACTGAAGCAAGTTTGGCTGACAGAAAGGCATGCATACAAAACAAAAGTGCCTGGAGATTGGTACATAGGATTTCCTGGAAAATAAAGTGAAACCGGCTGTAGATGATAATCAGAAATAATCTAATTCACTATATACAAAAATGTAAACTAAATGATAAATAATTTCATACCGTTTCATCTATTAAAGAAATGCAAGCAATATGATCCTTCAGAATCTCTAAACTTTAGAAACTCTATGGATAACTCTTTCAAATCCCTTGACACCAATACATAAAAGCATGTTTTATTTCACATTTATATAAAGTCAGCCACTTCTCTAATTCTATCAGAAGTAGTCATTATATACAGCTAAATGATTTGAAGATGTAAATGTGTGTGTGTGTGTATATATATATATATATATATATATATATATATATATATATATATATATATATATATATATATATATATTACAGTGCCTTGAATTTATGATCTATAATTCTTCTGTGGGTTTCTAAAGATGTGTGAATCACAACACTTAAACTGAGTGTAAAAAGCACAATGCTTGGATAATATTCTGCAGCTGTTATTAACATAATGTTGACCCAAACAGGTTTCACATTAATCTGGGTAAATTTAAGAGTGAAAACTTTAAATACAAACTATATAGAACTGTCAATAAAATAATTTAATGTTCACAATCTGAGAAAATGTAGTTTATGCACTGTGCCTAGGGATGCAACTTTTACATTAGTGCTCATAATTAGCCTTTAAATTCATGGATTGTCTATAACTGGTCTGGAATGTCAACCAAATGATCAAGTCCCATAAGATTTTACTTTTGAAACCTATTAATTTACCAATTATTGTGATTTTGCCAGTCACAAAACTAGATCATCCATTTTGACATCCTTGGATATCTTCCTAGTTCATCAAAGGTGGAGCATTGATGTCTCAAGGCATTTATAGTACAACTTCATACCAAAACCCGTTGATTTAGTCACCAAGACTATTTCATATTTTCTTCACGCAAGCTGTATTAGTCAGCTGCGGAATATCTTTGACACAATTTTCATCTAAAATATGAAACTCAAATCAGATAACAGCATGGGTATGCCACAAATTCAGCATCCTACCGACAAAAATTGTATTGTCTACATTAAATGTATTGTTGTACGAGTCACACAAATGGTAACCATGATATTTTCATGGTCGGTAGCTCAACAAATACTTTTGTCTATTCAGATCTTGATGATTACCATTTTAGGTTTATATTTAAGGTTTTACACAGAGCATTTGATAAGAAATATCTGTAATATTTGTAATATGTCTTTTATAAGCATGTAAGCACTTATGATAATAAACTACTGATCAGAAAAACTGCCTAATGAAAGTGTCTGATTGGAAAGATAGCTCATGATAAGCACTTATGATAATAAACTACTGATCAGAAAAACTGCCTAATGAAAGTGTCTGATTGGAAAGATAGCTCATGATAAGCACTTATGATAATAAACTACTGATCAGAAAAACTGCCTAATGAAAGTGTCTGATTGGAAAGATAGCTCATGATAAGCACTTATGATAATAAACTACTGATCAGAAAAACTGCCTAATGAAAGTGTCTGATTGGAAAGATAGCTCATGATAAGCACTTATGATAATAAACTACTGATCAGAAAAACTGCCTAATGAAAGTGTCTGATTGGAAAGATAGCTCATGATAAGCACTTATGATAATAAACTACTGATCAGAAAAACTGCCTAATGAAAGTGTCTGATTGGAAAGATAGCTCATGATAAGCACTTATGATAATAAACTACTGATCAGAAAAACTGCCTAATGAAAGTGTCTGATTGGAAAGATAGCTCATGATAAGCACTTATGATAATAAACTACTGATCAGAAAAACTGCCTAATGAAAGTGTCTGATTGGAAAGATAGCTCATGATAAGCACTTATGATAATAAACTACTGATCAGAAAAACTGCCTAATGAAAGTGTCTGATTGGAAAGATAGCTCATTTTATAACTTAAAAATCATATTACAATTTAAAATGAGCAACCAGCCAAAAATCTAGTATCTGTTTACCCCATTAGACCCCAAAACAACACATCCTTGTACCATTAAACAGAAGAGGGTTTTAGTGTCCCACTGAAAGGCAATTAAGGAAATTAAGGAGGAGTTTTTACTAACCCTTATTTCAACTTGCCCTGCATTCTCTGACTGGAAACTAAGTTTTAATTTCGATTTACCATCATCAGAGGAACTTTTCAGCTTGGAGAATTTGTATGACCACTGGTATGTCTATAAGAAACAGAAACAAAGTAGGTGCACCAATATATAATAAAGAACCAGAAAGTGACTTATCATCCTTCAATACTACCCAATAGTCATACCATCAATAAACTAAGTGTAACACCCTGACTACAGCTCATACAATTGCAATATTACTTAAAGTTACACACATTCCATGAATACAGCCCATACAAAGGCAATAACACTTAATGTTATACATACATTACATAACTACAGCCCATGCAACCTCAGTAACACTGAACATTACACATTCATTCCATGACTACATCCCATACAAAAGCAACAATACTTAATTTTACACATACATTCCAAGACTAATGGCAAATAAAATTGAACATTACACATGCATTCCATGACTATAGCCGATACAATGGCAAAAAAAATACTGGATGTTGCACATACTTTCCATGATTACAGCCCATACAATGGCAAATAATGTTGAATGTAACAATATGTTCCATGATTACAACAAATACAATGGCAAATAATGTTTAATGTAACAATATGTTCCATGATTACAGCCCATACAATGGCAAATAATATTGAATGTTACCCCCATTTTCCATGAATACCCTCCCATACAATGGCAGATAATAGTAAATGTTACACATACATTCTATGACTGCAGCCCATACAGTGGCAAATAATAATGAATATTACACATCCATTCCATAAATCAATGTAAAATACATAACCTTAGAAACATTGTTTCAAACTAGCTTGTATCTTATTCATAATGATAATTTTAAAAAATATCTGTGTAAAAACATGTTAATAGCAAAGAAAAGGATAAATATATCAACTATTTCATATGAAAAAGAGTCAATCATAGAACAGAAAGATGGAGGGAGAAAAGCATGTGTAAGGAGTATTATTTTAAGAAATAAATACTGTAAGTAAATAATGTATTTCTGCCAAACATTTAAATCAACTGGTCAAGGCAATAATATCTTCTATAGGTGTAATTGTCCAAATTTTATATGAAACTATATATATGGGGCCATTTACCATAAATATTTCCATTGATATATTTATGTTTTCAATATGTTTATCTTACTACAAAGACTCCTTCAAAGTTTCTAAAAATGATTCTAATCTAAAAGCTTTATTTAAAACATTATTATTTAAAAATATGTAATATGTTAACATTCCAACTTTATCTGAATTGCCAACAATTACATTCATTGAATTTAGGTAAAAGTTTAAATTGAAATTGTTTTTGAGCCATCTGCAAAAATGAGTATCAATTAAGCAGCCAAATTGTGCACATGATAACACATCCTGCTGACATCTACCTAACAGGCAAATGCCAATGCAGTCGGCAAAACATTTTAGGACAGTGGGGTTATTTCCATCAAATGTTTTTCAATTCTGCTGACTGATTATTGCAGAAAATTACCAACCAGTTTCCTTTACATTAGGCACATTAAATTTCTCGAACATATAATATTTAAGCATCTTCTTAACCAATTGATAAAAAATAATGTTCTAACTAAACAACCATGACTTTAGATCAGGATACTTCTACGAAACACAACTCCTCACAACAATGCATGACCCATTTCAAAACAATGACAAAGAAATACAAACTGACTTTGTAATACTAGTCTTTTCAAAAACATCTGATACTGTGCCACATCATAAATTACTGTTCATTTTGGAAAACTTATGGAATCAAGGGGCACTACATTGTTAGCTATATATGTTCTTGACAAAGTGACAAATGTAAGTGGTAGTGGATGGAGAATCATCTAAAGCAGTCACTGTCAACTTAAGGAAACACACTGGGACCACTCCTTTTCCTCTGCCATATTAATGACATTCCAGACTCAGGTCCTGCTGTCTGCAGATGACTGTTTCCTTTACAGAAAAATTCAAAACCAGAGTGACCATCACACCCTCCAGAATGATCTCTCCACCCTCAAAAAATGTGCAACAATATGGGATATGACTTTCAATGCCAATAAATGTTACCTCATGTGTATGACAAGTAAAACAGCAAAATTATCTCACTTCTTATATAACCACATACTACAACATGTCAGTACAAACACCTATCATGGACTAGCACTGACGACTTCAGGTGGGAATTGCATATTATCAAATTGACCAAGAAAGCCAACACTACATTATCATTCCTAAAAAGAAACCTCAGACACTGTCCACTGACATGCAGACAAACTGCCTTTCTAGCACTAGTCAGATCCATGTTAGAATATACTTTTCTTTTCTGGGATCCGTACTACATTAGATGTTGTTGATAGAATTGAGGTCCAACCCAGGCATCAGGATTAATATCTGGTGAATTCAAAACCAAAAAAGCAGGATGCATCACTAAATATTAACTGACCTTGATCTACTAACACTCCAAGACAGGATTCATTTGACATATCTCTATAAAGTAGTTGTGGGGTAAGTGCTGGCTCTCTGACCAAATATATTTTTAAAACCATTAGATACCAACACCCCTGAGAAAAGCCAAATCTTTTGAAAAGTTTTAAAGTAGAAATGCTGTAGAAAAACAAGAATCAAGTAATAGTTATTGTTTTGTAGTTGAGCCATGTAGAACAGAACAATTTAGAAATTCTTCACAGAAACAATTGTGTGTGGACTTAAATCATCTGAGTGTTGTGCATGTGCAATCAGTGGAGAGCTGCAAGACAGCTCTTGAACAATACTACTAATTTTATAGTCAGCTCTCTCTTCCTGTGAAACTTTATGCCATAACTGTACACATTCATATTCAGGTTTGAATGATTATGAAGGCAGTTCCAATTAAAAATACATGGTACCCAGGGAAACAGTTTTTTTTAATTAAAAAAGATATATATGCAAGTGTAGTTTGATTTCAAAGATTTCATATTAACATGATCATAAAATTCAACTTGCATCTATGGGTGAGCACACCATATTTTAAGTGCGTTCTCAGGGTCTCGGTATGCTTTACTGGACAGACCTGAACAAGTTCTTCCAAGATTCTTTATTACATTCAGCTATAGTAGATGGAAGATCAGTATCTTGCATAAAATTATAAGGCCATTAGACAAGGATTGCTTTATATTGCATTTGGTCATTCTCTATTAATGTTACTGTGGGGAGGTTGTGTCACAGAATAAGGCTACAAATAACATGGTTTTGCATTTAAATATATTATTCACCTTATTCGTTGTTCAGGCGTACGATGTTACCTGAGGTGAATCACTGGTCACCAGGTAAAGTGATTTTAAAATTAAATGCAGGCGGAAGGCCACGGGAAAGCATGGATTACATGAACATTTGACCATAACTATTATTCACTCCTATGGATTTAAGCTTGATACATTGTGAACTGAGACACAAGTCATTTGGACTTTGTCAGTGGTGGGCGAACTTTCCACCACCGTCTCAAGCCATAGGGGTAAGTGTCAAAGTTTTGTTTCATTTGATTTGTGAAACCTTTTCTCGGTTCTGTGTTATGTTGGGTGATAGCTTTGTTTTTATACTTCATTCTTTGTTATTACCATTTTAGTAATAAATAGTTTTGTATTGTTTTAGCCTGTTGGATACTATTGTAGACTGTTGGATACTATTGTTGACTGTTGGATATTATTGTAGACTACGGAAGCTTATTGTGATTATGGAAGCTATTGTAGCCTGCTGGATCCTATTGTTGTAACCTAATGGGTAGTGGACATAAGGAAAGCTTAGTGGACATTATTGGACATTATTGTGCTGAAGGAGTCTCATTGGAACTGACGAGGTCGTATGGGAGATACAGCATCTAATCAGCACTGACTATAGCTATCTGTAATTGGATTAGATGTAGCTATCTGAATTGCAGCATGCCATCTATGTCCAGATGTATAAAGATATGTATGTATGTAAATGAATATACACAAGGAATTTGTGATGTTTATGAACGTGGATCAGTGGATTGATAAGAAAAGGAACTAGTGAAACTGCAGATTCGAGTTCATATATTGTATAAACTGTAGAGTCACAGTTTAGCAAGTGAATTCCAATTTAGTGATATATGTTTATTTGTGTTCATCTATTTGCGTTGAACACAGGATTTAGTCGAAGTAACAGAAAAAATAATGAGTATTGCTCATTTTCCTTTTGTCTCAAGAGATTTTGTGAATCTCAGAATAATGCATACGAGAGATTAAGTGAATCTCATTTTTCATTTTTCACTTTTAATTTTTCATAATACCCAGAATATTTGTTAGGTTACAAGACAATGAATCATATTTTTGTATTTTCTTATCATTTCATGAGTGTATGTAGGACAAATTGTATCAGTTATATGATATTAGTGTGAGAATCAGTGTATTTGTTTTATTTATTTCTAGTATTGCATTTTATAAATCCCAATCATTCATCGCTTTGTGTTGTTGTTATTCGTTTAGTCCAAAAAGAGAAATCCTACATGGTTTCAATTCTGATACAGTTGGGATGGTGTATTTGTATTATAATTGGGTAGGTATTCTCGAAACATATTTTACTAGAAACAATGGTTTTTTCTTTAAATACCAACACTCACTCATAATACCCAAGGATAATAATTAAGAGGTTGAGGGAGAAACATGCCCTTACCATAAAGATAATGTTTCCAGTCCCATAAGATAGCCTCTAGGTAACCAGACTAGGGGTGACTCCACCTGTAAGGGAATGTCTTCAAATAGCGAAAAAGCACTCCCCATCCAGTGAAAGTAATGAAGCTGCATCAGAATTAGCTGTCAATCGACCTGGAAGGGTGACCTGTTCAGCTGCAGATATAGGTTCCACCATATCTGATTTGACCTTTTAAAGGATGACATGTCTTGGAGATCAAAGCTAGAGAACGTTATGCTGGTGGCAACTGCTCTAACATCTTGAAATGCATAATAATTTCATTTAATCTGGGGAGTAGAAGTATAAATCAGTGGGCCTACACCTATTTTGTTTGAATACAGAGTAGGTGCAGAGGTACACCAAATGATGGTTACTTGAAAAATAGTGTTAGCAGATGATTTTAATTACAATAATATCAGATGGAAGGTCAAGGATGGCATGTACAGGTAAAATCACTGAAGCATGGCATTCCAAGTCTATAGATGCCATCAGGAAGGAAACTCACCTGAATGCACCAATAATGATGGAATTAGACAAAATATATAAGGAATTTCTTGCGCCCTAATGGGAGTCCCTTGAATTGATATATGATGCTGTAGGCAAGTTGCAGGAATGTCCTTGAAGCAGTGTGAAAAGGGACATGAAGGTATGCACCATTCAAGTCCACAATGATGCTTCATAGGTGGCACTGTGGTGTTTCTAGTGAGGGATGTGAATGAAATGATGGAGTATAAACATATTCAGTCAATGCATTTAAAAAAGATGGAAGCAATTCATCATTTCTTCCTACTTATCTAGGAATTATATATTGATGGCTAACATACATTAGATTTGCTAAGTAATGGCAAATGTACCTTAGGTTTAATAATATAATGGCAAATGTACCTTAGTTTTACTAATATAATGACTAATGTACCTTAGTTTCACTATCATACAACGAGAAGCCAACATCAAGATCCAATGTCAAACCAGACAGTCTCCCTCTCCATGTACAACCAAAGGTACGGCTCTGTGGAAATAAACATTGGTATCAAATCAATATGCCAAATGGCACTAAAACTTTTAAAGAAGAATT
This sequence comes from Potamilus streckersoni, assembly GCA_016746295.1. Classification (NCBI taxonomy): domain Eukaryota; kingdom Metazoa; phylum Mollusca; class Bivalvia; order Unionida; family Unionidae; genus Potamilus; species Potamilus streckersoni. Next base: position 1,154,475 of record JAEAOA010000769.1, on the reverse strand, counting down.
TATATGTTGTATTTTTTTAAGTTAAACTGCATTTTTCAGTGTATGATAGGCTATACTTGGCAGCCAGAATTTATGGTAGAGGAAGAAACCCAGGAAAATCTTAGAAACAAAAGCTTTCTCACACACCCACATTGGTCAAGTCCAAGGCTCGAACCCACACAGACAGAGCTGAGATGGCAGTGATTGGTAAATATGACCACCCAGCCACCAGGAGGCCAAGAATACATATCACATGAGTACTGTGCTATGAAGGTTATAAACCTGCATACTACTTATTTTTAAAAATATCTCCTGGTCTCACAAGGGACATCATTACATCAATTAAGGCAAAAACATAATGTCCAAAGTATTTCAAATATATTTTACATATATGTCATTTTAAAGTTTTAATGAAATAAAATATCAGTAGTTTTATTATGTGATTAAAAAAAGCTACATTTGTGCTCAAATAAAATACAATTTATTAAACTCAATGAATAACTGAATCCTTCTGAGATAATCACTTAAAAACAGAATACACCGAAGCTCTTACAACTGCTTGCCATGTAGCTATATAAATGAATCTTAGAAAATTAGATAATTCTCACATTTGTCCTAATTTCACCTGTGGTGATGATATTTACACCAAATGACCAGATTTTCAATATCTGATTTGTGGCATTTCATTCCCATATATCTGTCAGTGTGTCATTTGGATTTTTAATGTAGCTTTAAAAAAATTTCAGTCATATCGCTACAATATCCACAATGTGACAGTTGCTAGTACAATTTTTATCAGTCTTTGGTATGACTTGACTAAGGTTCGAACCAAATACATCCTGCATCTGAGGCAGATGATCTAACCACTAGGCCACTAGAGCAGTCTCCCAAATATCTATATATATAAGCTCACTGGTTAGGAAACCATACAAATAAGCAGCGACACTGTGGGTTGAAATCCTGTCCAGATCAGCCTGTGTTGACTGTCTGAATTTGTTTCTGGGCTACATAGTTTATTTCCATACAGATGTGCCATTAAACACCATTAGCACATCAGTCTATAAAGTATGAAGTACACTGCATTATAAACCAAAGTAATAATTATTTTGTTTGATTCTGATATGCATCTATAACCCAAAGAAAAAAATGTTGCATTAAAAAACTTTACCAAAATTAATATTAAACAAAACAGGTAGATAAAATTCAAAATAGGTTTATTAACTGCATATTACCAATATATATATGTATAAATCAACAAAGGGAAAAAGGTAGTATGTCTGTTTATCTATCTACATATATGCAAACATACATGCACACAACCATACATGTATGGATGCATCCATCCATCCATACTTCTGCTTAAATGCAAACCTTTAACCGCATCACAGACGTATGGTTGGTCCTATACCAGGCTTTTTCTAGATGAAGAAGGTCAGAACGACTTTCTAAACTGAAATACATAGTTTCTTTTGATCCTGTCTGGATGGTACAACAGTGCTGGCGATCATCCAGGAGTTCAGAGTCCTAAAAATATATATAAAATTCAAACATACCAATTTTACATTAGACCATTACTACTTAATAGCTGGATGAAAGTATTTCATAAGAGTTACCTCTCTTTGCAAATTAAAAAGGGGGGGGCCTTATATGTGACTGAGCAAATTTCATGCTAAAATTTTCAGTTGCAGTTTTCAATGTCATTAACAATAATCTAAATTTTATTGCAATTGCATACTGTAAATGTCTATAAATACTGCCAATGACCATTATGTCTTATAGTTGGCAAACCAGCTATTATTCAAGAGCTCTACAAATGTATTCAATGTTTACAAGGTACAATAATGGGTTTAGCGGTTGATGAGCTAAACCTAACAATGATGCCTAGAAAAAACTTACTTTTGAGTAAAAAAAAATGTTTCTAACAAAATTTTAACACATTAATATTCTTTAACTATCTCACAAATCCTAATGAAAAATTATGTTAACCTTTAGTTTGTTTTGGTAATATATGTATTAAAACAGTGCTGACAGATGGAAGTTGTATAAGTGTTCGCTCTTTTCCATTCATATTTAACTTCAATGTTTCTCTCTGAGCACATCCTCTACCACAAAAAAATCATTCCATCCCTAGCTAAAGAGTTAACACTGTTATGTTGGCTGGTTTCAGTAGTTTTAGCAATAGAAAAGTTATCTGAAAAGGAAGTAACATGAGAGAGGTCTTCCCTTGGATAGAAGGATTGGAGCCAAGACTAATTAATCATCAGGTTAATAGTGGAGCTGATGTGGACACTCACAGCATTGAATGTTTTTATTATGATTGTGTAAGTATTACCATGATTTTATTATAAAAGCAGAGTATGTACCAGGTAGAGAGAGTTAATTCCCTTACCTGGAGAAGTCTTTGCTCTCCAAAATAATGCAAAGCAGCTTTGAGTCTCATCTGAGACACGAGCTAAGTTTAGCACTGATATGACCATCAAGAAAAATATGATTAGCAAGTACAAGATTTTAAAAATGGCTGTGTGGTAGCCTTATTGCGTGCCCATGCAGTACCATTTTCATTTAGGATCAACTAGACCTTAAAATGAATGTAAGCAATGTTTTATTTTCATAGCAATCCTTCCAGTTGTTTAGAATCAGTAGTGACAAGAAACTTGTCCCAACAAATGGATGGACATCCTTTAAGCAGTTATGGTACATGACCAGTTCAGGTAACAAAACAATTATTACTGAAAAAGAGACATTTGCTCTGTAAAAATTGAAGCAAACTCTTACCCATATATTTCACAGATATTGCCATAGTTTTGCAAAAATATTTTTTTTAAAAATATCACACTTTAGCCAACTCATTTATGTGAGAAATAGTTTTGTTATTTAATCCCAAAGTAAAAGAAATAATAACTAAAGAAAACAAAAATCACTTCATTGGAATAAAGTGTTAATTGTTTTCATGTGTTTTTTTATTATACCACTGAAGTATTATTTTACTCCCTCCACTTACATGATGGGCTTTAAACATACGCTGATATACAGTACAACTTACCTGAAGGACTTTAAACATACACTCATACACACGGAAGACAGTATCACATCTAACCCAATCTCTTGATTGCATCTGAAAATGGACCAAAACTTCAATGAGAATTTGACTACTATATGATCTTTTCTTCTATGTCATAAATGTTATATTTTCTACATCATATGAATGATGTTACAGTTCATATAAAATCTCTCTGACAGTGCAACTGTATACAAAATCTGAGTCATCTGGAAACTTAAACTGAAGTTTTATCCAATGCTTTTTCATTGATATGTTACAAAAACAATTTATTTTAAAGTTTCTCTGGTTTTTGTATCTTCATACCATATCTGATGGCACATAGCCACCATCTGTCCAACATGAATGGTTGCTCACTGCTGCATGCTTTGTATCAATGTTTTCCAAATTCTATTTAACAATTTGTATTTCAAGTTGTGTAAATGTTTTTCATCTTTTGGTACTATCATCCATACCTGATGGTAGAACTGCAGCATCTATATCAAGTTAAAGGTGTCATTGTTAGGACTCTTTGTGAAATTTTATGTCTGTTTTTGCTTTTTTGAATAAATATTTTTAATAATAGCAGCCAATGTGAAAACAGATTGTAATTATTTGCAACTACATGAAATACCTTCATACCAGAATGCTCTGTTAAATTCTAACACAAATAGGCATCAAGTAATCCGGAAATGTCTTCCAATTCGATGTATTATAATGTATTTAAAAATATCTCCCAAAATTGATTCCCTACTCACATTTCTGGCGAAAACGACAAAAATCTCCAGGGGTTAATGGGATAACACTTGTGATTATTTTAATAAGTTGATCTTACTGGCAGATTTGATTTGAATATGATTGCTACGACTTCTACAGCATTTCTGGGTAATTTATGAAATCCATCACATAGTTATGAAAAAGGTTCTTTTCTACTCATTCAAATATCATTTATTTGTTTTGTTTATATTTGTATCATGTTCTATTTATGTCTGTATCATCTGTTTTCAGGAAAAAGAAACATGATCCAATCATGTTAGGTAGCTTCCCGTCTTTTCCAAAAAGATACCTAAATCAAGAAATTGTACCTATTAAATACTTACAGGTGGAATATCAAAAAAGAAAACTTCTGGCCCTTTAAGAGCCACAAACTTGAATTTCCAGGCTTGCTTGTGATGCCCTGGGGACACCCTCTCCTGGACCCAGCCCATGTACATTATCTGAACATGAAAAGCAAGATTGTATATTGGTGATAATTTGATTAAAAAATCAAAACTTGCATATTCATTGACTTGATACAATGGAAAACAGTAAAGAAATAATTCTAATATGCTGTTTGATATAATAAGTAAACTGTTCTTAGACAAACGTTTTTGTCGAAATGTTTGGAGCGCATAAGCTTAATAACAGATGTAATCCATCTAAATCAAAGTCATTGAAGCAAGTTGAACATACATGGTGGCACTCACCAGTTATTATGTACTTTTGAGAGAGCGATTTATGTAAGGTAAAGTTGTTTGCATTTTATACATGCACAGTGGAGAGAATGTTGGCATACCTATATACTACTTTCATGTAATGTGGATGAAATTTCTTTGGATATTGTACTTTTGGAAATTTTAAATGATCTTAGGACACTGCTAACTAAAATGACTGCTCCCTTGTGCTCCAAAAATCAACCTAAATTTGTCTAAAGTACAGTATTCTTGGCAGCTATTAAAATATGGAAAATGAATTTTGCCAAACTAGATAATACCAGCTTCTAAAAGTGAAATGAATGAATTACCAAATACATAAAATGTAAAAAAAGTTATCAGCTCTTTTTTTTACAATTTACCTCTGAAGTTCGAGAAGTGAAAATGAGCAAGTAGAGCTAGTACGTTTTTGAAAGGTGCACATCTGGAGTAAGGCCAAGCTGTATACTCTCTAACCCATATTACACCCATCAATCCTACATAAAAATAAAGGGAATTAAAGGTTCTTTGAACAATACCTAAGATATGCAAAGTCTCTTTTAAATAACCAGTATAACTAGTGAGGAAACCCGGGGAAACTCTTTTTCTTTAAAATTTTAACCCTATGCTAAATACGAAACTGTAGAGCGCCACCTTAAAAACAAATATAAACATTTATGCAATTATTTTTCTTATTTTCATATTATTTTGTATGATGTTCTGAGTAAAATGGTACATTAACAATGATTTTATTCATGAAAATAAGCTAATTATGCTTATTTTTGCTCTAGCTTACATAATTTGATATGAGGCATGTTTGGGTGAGTAGTGACCTTCATTATGGGGAAATTAGAAATCTAAGAATATAGGAATAAAGTCAACTTAAATTGAAAAATGTTGCATTAAGTAAAAGAAATACATGGTGAAAATGTTTTATTTCATTTATTTGCAATCAAATTAAAAAATAAATGATAACAAAGCAAATTTGCTTTCTTCCATATCAAAGAATTAGTTAATATTTACCCTTTGACCCTTATGAACCTCACCTATTATGTCCCTTTTATAACTGTGAAATTTATTGTTGACATCTCAGGAATAAATATGGCTAGTTTCATGTTCCTGTCTATCAGCATAACACTGGTTGCTATGTTGACAAAACTCAATGCGCATCTTTAAAATAGTTTACTTTTTATCATAAGGAGGGGGGCTGTACCGGTTTAAGACTCTGACTCTAATAAATGCTGTTCTGAGAGGGGAAATACAGGACAACTATTACAAAGGACTGTTTTGATGCTTGTGACTTAAATATTTCAGTCATACAATCAAAATTAAATCATACAATAATAATACCTATATCCTCTTTATGGTGGCACTCACCAGTTATTATGTACTTTTGAGAGAGTTAATTTATGTAAGGTGAAGTTGTTTGCATTTTAAACATGCACAGTGGAGAGAATGTTGGCATACCTATATACTACTTTCATGTAATGTGGATGAAATTTCTTTGGATATTGTACTTTTGGAAATTTTAAATGACCTTAGGACACTGCTAACTAAAATGACTGTTTCTTTGTGCTCCAAAAGTCAACCTAAATTTGTCTAAAGTACAGTATTCTTGGCAGCTATTAAAATATGGAAAATGAATTTTGCCAAACTAGATAATACCAGCTTCTAAAAGTGCAATGACTGAATTACCAAATACATAAAATGTAAAAAAAGTTATCAGCTCTTTTTTTTACAATTTACCTCTGAAGTTCGAGAAGTGAAAATGAGCAAGTAGAGCTAGCACGTTTTTGAAAGATGCACATCTGGAGTAAGGCCAAGCTGTATACTCTCTAACCCATATTACACCCATCAATCCTACATCAAAATAAAGGGAATTAAAGGTTCTTTGAACAATACCTAAGATATACAAAGTCTCTTTTAAATAACCAGTATAACTAGTGAGGAAACCCGGGGAAACTCTTTTTCTTTAAAATTTTAACCCTATGCTAAATACGAAACTGTAGAGCGCCACCCATGCAGATACACAAAAAAACATCCCCTGGATAAAACCATAATAGCTGAATCCAACACATACAACTTCACATCAATGTCACACTAATGTCCCACATCCTCCAATCTTTCTGAGCACAAAATCCAAGCTCAACTAAAAAAAAATTCAGATAATATACTTGGAGCTACACTACATTAAAATTTAGAGAAGTTTGAGTAGAACTTGACTTCATAAATTCTAAAATTCTATTTTTTTTTCAATTTAAGTTGCAGGCAAAAGTTTGGCACCTTTGAGCATGAAATTGATTTTCTTTATCAAAATATTTTCAAATCACCTGACCAGGTCCCATATTTCAAAATATTTGTCTCGGGCATATATTTTAAAATACATGGCCAGGCTCCATATTTGAAACTACTTGGCCAAGTTCTTCATTTCAAATAACATGGCCAGACCCATTATTTCAAACTGCATTGCCAGGTCCCCTATTTCAATATACTTGGCCATGCACAATATTTCCAAAATATGTGGCCATGTCCCATACATGGCAAGGTCTTATATTTAAAACTACTTGGTATCTCTGCAAAACACTATGAAGGTTTTAGTTAAAAAGTATATGTGTGTATAGAATAATGAATACTCAGAATTACTTGGTGTTTGTGTGTGTGTGTGATAAACTGACATGACATTGTTAAAAATAAACTATGTATTTAAACGAATTAACATTTCTACAACAATTTATGAATATCAACAAATACATGCAAGAAAAGGCAATATCTATATACCTTACATATTACCAATGATGGACTATTATTGCTCTGTAAGTGGTGATTCACACACCAGAGAGTCAAGGCTGTATAGTCAAAGTTCGAAAGCATACACTGTAACTGCTTTCACAGAATATGATAGTGGTATTAGACAAAATGTACAATGTGACTAATTTAACATAAAGCAAACTCTATGAACAGGCTATGACAGATGATGGTTGACTGTTTTGTTATAAATGGCACTTTCAACATAGCATTGGTTATATAGTATGACCAGTATAGAAAGACCACCCCTTGAAAGATAACACAATATAACAAATAAATGAGAACCCGACCATTCAAGGCAGGATGTATCTCAGCAGTGGTCTCTCAAGGCAGATTTTATTGTATCATGCTTACAAAATGCAAGCAATAAAGTGCCTTTCCCACAAACAGACTGAGGCAACTGACCTGGGTGGGTATTAAACTCACATCCCTTAGATTGCAAGTCTGATGGTCTACCAAATGATCTGCTGTATCACACTAAGTGTGATGACATCTGTAACAAAATAACCCTTCTTGTTAATGAAGACATGCAGGGACTTTGTAAAGTGGATAAGTCAAACTCAGAATAAAGACGTTTAAGTAACATATAAATTAACCCATTTATAATACCATGCAATATAAAAGCCACCTTCACTGATCAACAAATTCGGAGAAATACTGTTGATTCATTTGTTTCTATGGGGTTCAATTTTCATGGATTTCTAAAACAAGGTATTTCCATGGGTAAACTCGTGATTTTGCCTGTCAAAGTTTGCATATTAATAGGTATTTAATTTTGTGGTTTAAATGTGGTTTAATTGTTTACCCAAAACAAATAATATGAAGGAATAAAACTTTACAGACACTTCAATGTGTAAAAGAAAACCATAAGCACAAATCAAAGACATGACAAGATCAATACAGACTGCTCCAATTAGCCTAAGTGGCTAGGAGGTATGCCTCAGATGTGGGATGTCACAGGTTGGAACCCATGTGGAGTCATAACAAATATTTTCAAAAATGGTACTAACAAATTGCTTCAATTGACCTTTAACATTTAAAGGTTAGTATTAGGATTGATCCACCTGGTGTCAGGCCAATGTGACTGGGTGTGACATGAAACTAGACATCACTTTCAACTTTCACATTACAGACATCATAACAATATGTTAAAACCACATTAAAAATCCAAAATCACACACACAGTTCAATACTTACATTGTTTTTTCATAAAACTGAATAATGGTAACAGAAGCCAATACAGCCAACAACACTAAAACAATCCCATACCTCTTTGAGCACAAATAAAATGCTTATATATTATTCCTGTAATGCACAACTTTTAAAAGATATAAAGTGGCCTTACTTGTTCCTCAGGTAGTAGCAGCCTGTTCATCATTCTTATCTGAAAATCAAATCCAATCACCTTTAGCACTTATGTCCCAAAATTGTTTTTCTACAGCTGTATTTATTAACATGTCAGAGCAGACCTTCAAACTGCAGTTCAATAATTACTCATTAAATATTGAGAACTTTCAACCATCTTAATGGCATAGAATTCATAGTACCCAGGAATAAAATGTATACTTTAAGTTTTAAAGAACAGTAATAAAGACCTCTTTAAACATAGTTATTAATTACTCCATATGTATGGTATACTAAAAGAAGCGATATTTAAGTTTGATAGAGTTTTTGCTGTAGAAAGCAGGGAAAAAGTTTTGTAGCCAAATTTTTTGCACCTTTATTTCTTAATCATGTAAAAAAACTAAACTCTTGCTTTACAGAAAAGAATGATTCAAATGGAGCAAATTGTTAAAATTCACACAAAAAACAAAGAAAATGTTTTATATATATTGCAATATCTGGAACTAGCTGCATGATCTTGCAATTAACACTGCTGTGTTATAGTGTTACCATTTGGTTCAGCAGTGTAGAGATATTATTGGTAATTGATGTAATCCACTCAGCAAACATATGACTGTCATCCATCTGTATTACACCTGTGGAGGCACCATCTATACCAACCACCTCAAAGGCACTGGTTCTGTGAAGAGTAAAGAAGCCATGATACAGTGCATATCTGTATAATGAATAGAAAGTGATCCATAGTGTTTATTACTGGATAATATATTGATGGCAAAGAATACCTATTTTAAAACAATGTATCTAGCAATGAAAACATTCAAAGTTTGTGGTAGTGGGCAGAGTCAAATGTTCAATGGCCACTAATGTAATGTATTTTTGAGGTTAAAAATCACACCATACAGCATGGAAAATTTAATTTAGTTTCAAGATGAAATAATGACAATAAAGGCTACTTTTATGCAAATACACAAATTTTCATTTAAATGATGAATCCAAAGTATAGAAAGAAAAGTAATTCAGAAAAAATAATTATTTATTATATTATACACTGGTACACAATAATTGTAAATTAAAGTGAAATAGGGGCATGATCCAAAAAATTCCAAGGAGCAGCTTATCTCGGGAAAGCTAGAATTTCTAACTTAGTAGTACTTGAAAACATAATAAAAATTTTATTGCAATAATGTATGTGTGCAAGGAAAATACAATGTACATTGCTGATTAAAAAAATGTATGGTGTAGAAGCCCATAAAGTTATCAAGCCATTATAGCACTACAGGTGAACCTTCTTGGGAGACCACCCCTTCAGCAAGAAGAAAACAATCTCTCAAGACAGGTGATGTCTTGTAACAGGTTTGTGGAAGATTACCATTATTCAAGGGCAAAATACAACAGGCTTACAGGAAATTATCCACACCTGCTGTACATGCATTATATTTGCTTTTCATACTGTCAAAATATTGTAATCATTGCCACTCATAGTAATTTTGTACAGCAATAAAGATACAACAATATATATATATATATATATATATATATATATATATATATATATATTATATATATATATATATATATATATATATATATATATATATATATATATATATATATATATATATATATATATATATATACAATTGTATTTGAAGATCATTAGAATATTAATTACAAAATTAATAAGGTAATATTTATCCTCTCTATAAATTAACATTCACCAATGACATGAAGAGATAAACTCGATAAACAATGTATGTAATATGCTTAAAGCCCAGTTTACCGAAGACAACTGTGTTGTGGATTCTAACAATCATAAAACAAAACAAAATCAGCAAAGAACATGAACCTTTTACAATGACAATCAGAACCAGAAAATGATAATCACAAGAAAAGGGCAAATACCAATATTTATCACAGGAATTATGGATTAACACCAACAACAAATTAAATACTCAAGTGCCACAATGAAGTCATTTCACAAATATTATCATTTTGCTGCTTTTAACAAAAGATAAATAATACAAACCACTGAAATATGTACACCTGTGACAGCTCCTAAGTAATAGTTAACTGTAATGGGGATTTACAAAAGTATCATGTACTTTTGGATGGTTTAGTCTACCTGCATCACCTATATAGGATTTAGTCCATCATTCTTTTTCTTTTATTTTATTGTGCCCCTTTAACATCTGAGTTCCCCAAATCTAAAGTGGTGGTGTATGTGCCTTTGGGACTTATTTATGGACTGTCTTTAGCCTAATCCCATGATACACATTAAATGCATGTTAGGTGGAAATTGGCAAAAAGAGATGCAGAAATTGGAGCACTCACATTATTTAATGCAACATTAAGGCAATCTTAGAAAAAGAGGACAGAGTGATTTAATTTCTGAATAAAAACACAAGTTCATTAGAAAATACATACTCAGAGAAACGTAATTACCTAAGTTTGTCTGTTCCTGGAAAATATCTGGTCAAATAAGCAAACAGAAGAGGTATAGAAGAATATATCACCCATTGCTTCTCTAGTCTTGGCAAGTTTATACATTGAGGACTACTGGCTGAAGGCAGCTGAAAAAAACATAATGATTAAACTCAGTTAAAGGCAGGCAATCAATCAATAAACTAAAACTCTACAACTAAAAGCAGTCCTTACACTACACTAATTCATACCCTGAACCCTGTTGTCAGGGGAGAACCCTGTTGTCAGGGGAGGAGTGGCGAGAAGGTAAACTAAAAGAATGGTGAACATTTTGCTCCCATTATATATGCCCCCACAATCAATGTATCCTATGAGTGTGTAATTAAAAACAGCACACATTCAACTCTTCTGAAAATTAAGTAAATTAACTTGTCTGCATGAATATCTGATGAGGATAACCATGTTTTAATTTTCCCAGTAACCAATATTTTTCAAGTCCTTTAGATACCTTTTAGGAGATAAGATGTCAAGTACAACAGACACATTTTCAAAGGCATTATGTCAAGTACAACAGACACATTTTCAAAGGCAGTATGTCAAGTACAACAGACACATTTTCAAAGGCAGTATGTCAAGCACAACAGACACATTTTCAAAGGCAGTATGTCAAGTACAACAGACATTTTCAAAGGCAGTATGTCAAGCACAATAGACACATTTTCAAAGGCAGTATGTCAAGTACAACAGACACATTTTCAAAGGCAGTATGTCAAGTACAACAGACACATTTTCAAAGGCAGTATGTCAAGTACAACAGACACATTTTCAAAAGCATTATGTCAAGTACAACAGACACATTTTCAAAGGCATTATGTCAAGTACAACAGACACATTTTCAACATTTTCAAAGGCATTATGTCAAGTACAACAGACACATTTTCAAAGGCAGTATGTCAAGTACAACAGACACATTTTCAAAGGCAGTATGTCAAGCACAACAGACACATTTTCAAAGGCATTATGTCACACATTTTCAAAGGCAGTATGTCAAGCACAACAGACACATTTTCAAAGGCATTATGTCAAGTACAACAGACACATTTTCAAAGGCAGTATGTCAAGCACAACAGACACATTTTCAAAGGCAGTATGTCAAGTACAACAGACACATTTTTAAAGGCAGTATGTTAAGTACAACAGACATTTTCAAAGGCATTATCTCAAGTACAACAGAAACATTTTCAAAGACATTATGTCAAGTACAACAGACACATTTTCAAAGGCAGTATGTCAAGTACAACAGACACATTTTCAAAGGCAGTATGTCAAGCACAACAGACACATTTTCAAAGGCAGTATGTCAAGTACAACAGACACATTTTCAAAGGCATTATGTCAAGCACAACAGACACATTTTCAAAGGCAGTATGTCAAGTACAACAGACACATTTTCAAAAGCAGTATGTCAAGTACAACAGACACATTTTCAAAGGCAGTATGTCAAGTACAACAGACACATTTTCAAAGGCAGTATGTCAAGCACAACAGACACATTTTCAAAGGCATTATGTCAAGTACAACAGACACATTTTCAAAGGCAGTATGTCAAGTACAACAGACACATTTTCAAAGGCATTATGTCAAGTACAACAGACACATTTTCAAAGGCAGTATGTCAAGTACAACAGACACATTTTCAAAGGCAGTATGTCAAGTACAACAGACACATTTTCAAAGGCAGTATGTCAAGCACAATAGATACCTTTTGGGAGGTTGGATGTCAGGCACAATATATACCTTTCTGGAGGTTGGATGTCAGGCACAATAGATACCTTTTTAAAGATTTCATGTCTAGCACAACATATCTTTTCAAAGGTTGCATGTCAAGCAAAATATACACCTTTTTGAATTTGGATGTCAAGTACAAGAGATACCATTTATGAGGTCAATAAGAATAACTGAAAAACAGAGTACGAAGTTATGGGATGGCATTCCTGTTGTAATACAAATGTCTGATATGATATGCTTTTCTTTAAACAGAAAAAAATGTTAAAAGATCAAAATAAAAAATGCAAAACTACAGCATATTCTCTTGAAAATCTGGAGAGAATGGAGTTTTATGTATTTTTGTCTCATACAAACACATGTCTCAGTTGCAGAGTGTTACTGGCGAATACTGATAATAAAGTAGCAGCAAATTTAGTGCCAAACTAAAGATAAAAGATTCAAGTAAGATAAATGCCTTGACATAAATGAAAGAAGTGATGAGTCATTATCTCTTAGTTATCTTACCTGGTCACTATTATCTGAACCTGTAAACAAAAAGTATGTACAATATATATTAGCAAATGCAGGAATAAATTCACACAACATCACAATAACAGCAGCAACAATGAGTATTTTTATAGGTAAACTGGAACAAGATCTTTCATATGATGTGGAAGATAAAAACAAAGTAAGGCAACTTTTTCCTTAAGGTGAAAAGATTGTAAAACAAATTTATTCATATATAATGTTGCCAATATACAATATACATGACTAAATTTTTACCTAGTTGAAATTTCTATATACTCAGCCCAAAAAATATCAGATAAAAAAAAAATAATTAAAAGCATGATCAGTATAAATTTGAAAAATATATTTAATGCCTGGTTATAATGTAATATTAAAAAGTATTTTCAGTTACTCAAACTTCAACTGTGTGCACCAAGCTTTCAGGTCTGGTTCAACCTAAAACCACTTATCCAACATTTTCAGTTTCCCAAGGAGTTAGATAAAAGAAGTTCAAATTCATTTGTGTAATTATTCATGTGACTTGGAAAATTGTGTAATGAATAATGAGACAAGACAAACTGTGTAATGATTGATGAAATTAGGCAAAATGTGTAATGGCTGATGGGACATAAGGCTACAACCAACTCGACAAACTGTGTAATGATTGATGAAATTAGGCAAAATGTGTAATGGCTGATGGGACATAAGGCTACAACCAACTCCTACTATCTAAGTTGAACAATGGTTTGTGTCTCCCACCCAATAAATTTCCATCTCTTCCAAATCTATTTTTGGCCATCACTGTTTTTCTCTCTTTGAGCATCCACATTTATTCTTGGAGCATCAACATGTGCCTGAGCCATTTTATCCTATGCATCTTCATCTCCTGGGAAATTTTACATCCCAAGGCAAAGCAAACTGTTAAATAATTGTTAGCCAAGGCAAACTGTGTAATCATTGATTAGACAATGTAAAATGTATTATGACTGATGAGATTGAATTATACCTTTATTTAAGAAAATAGATGCTGGTTTGAAATGCTGGACTGTTAGAGTCACCACGTCACCAGCATTCTTTAATATATCTACGACTTCATCATGGGTGCACAGCTCCACACTTTGGTCATTAACCTGAAATTTTTTCATATTTTAAAAGTCATGTATGATTATAAACTTTCTGCATGTAAAGGACATTTCCTCAAACACTCAACAAGAGTATCATGAACTTCAATCAGGAGAAACTAAAATCCACATACTTTTAATACTGTATGCATGAACATTCCAACAGCCAAGTCATCAGCATGCATTTTTTGGCAGTGTTCTTTTTCTTTTATTTGATCAGTTTAGACAAAACTGAGCATCAGTCTTGTAGTGTACACAGCTGAAGTGATTATAAAGGAGCTCAGTAAAACTGTAAATGTCAGATTTTGCAGATAAAAGATATGACGGCTGTTAATTACTGTCAGTACCCATTGACTGTTCATCAAAAGGCTACCCATATGCAATTATGTGCACTGACAACAACTTGCTTTGATATGCAACACTCCGTACACTAGCATTCATCATATTTTTAATAATTCAGTGATGTTCAGAACACCTACATCTTGGGTTTTATTATGTTTGTGTAGGAATTGAAGTTCCCATGTTAATAATCATAATTTGGCATAAAATCTGCTAGTTTTTGGTGTCATTTGCTTACATTTCTGGATCATTATTATGTACGCATTTTTTTAATGACAAATTTACATAATTTCTTTGGTACAAAATGCAATGCTGCAGATAAATGTTTTACATGAAGAATTGCTGTTTGTCCTCATAATCACATGAACGGCTGTGCATTTTTAAAACAGGACACGTAGTCTAATGAATTGATGTGGGTAATAGAAAAAGTAACCGAACTTAAGGATTTTGATTCTAAACCTGAATTGTATAAGTCTTTTAAAGTTTGTTGAAGAGTAAATGTTATATTCTGTGCTGTTTAAAGAGGAAATATAAAAATTGTAAATGGAATTTGGATAATTTAATGAAATAATACAGAAAAGATAATGTAATTGTGTCTGTAAAAACAATTAGATTTGTCATTATTGTATAATATCACAATCAGTGTTGTTTTCAGTTACTTTAGACTGTCATATTTATTTTATAATATTAAATATTGTGCAATATATGAGCATTAGAAATCTGATGACTCTTTGAATTGGTGACACAACAAAATGAACACAACATTCTGAATTACTGCATGAATGGTATGATTATCTGGATTCTAATTTTAGGGCTGGGACTCTTAACATTTTTTAAGTAGGAGTTCTGAACAGCAACTTTAAAAAACCTAATGGAGAACAATGTGAATAGTATAGTTTATGCCTGTCACATTTAATTGTCATCTATGTAAGCACCTGCATGTCATGGATGACACGGGAGATATTTTTCCTGTTGGTTTCAATAACCCCAACCAATGTACAGTATTAGACTAAACTTCCTCTGCAGGAACAATTATTTTATTATTAGACTTAACAATGATTTAAACCTTATGACCCCATAATACTTAAGTCCAATGCAAGTACAATTGCTCTCCTTTCAAGAAAAGTGACCCTGAACTTTGAACTTTTAACCTCCAAATTAATAGGATTATCTTTAAACCATAGTATAAGAATCCGAAAACTTTGGTTAAAGTGCATGTTCATGAATCAGTCCAGCAACTTTGAACTCTGACTGATTGAAACCTAATAAATAGGTGCCTTTCATATCTCAAGTGCACTTGATGACCCACAAAGCCTGGTCATAGTCAGGGCACAGAACTTGGATTATTTGTATAACTATTTTCAATTTTGGAGTTCTTCTGATGCTGACCTTTGATTGTTTAACCTCAAGGGTAAATTCATTTCTTCCCTTTTTCAAGTCATTTACAATGTTTAGTCAAGATATATTTTAGAACCTAGTGTTGTAGATATTATTCCTCCTTCTTTCTGTCCTTGTGACCTACGATGTTTTTAAACCCTAAAATGAATAGTGTCTCTCATGTCTCAATGCAAAACATTAACAAAATTAGTTCAATGCATCTGGTATACAAGTCAGGTTACTGTGTGGAAACAGCAGACCTTCTTTCAGTCCTTGTGGCCTTGACCTTGGACTTTCATCTAAAACTGAAGCCATCTACAAGGTTTGGTCATTGTAGGTGCTAGCAACCTCTAAACATGAGAGAAACTATTTTCTTCTAGAGTAACTGTTAACTTCTTATCTCAAATGCAAGTCATTTGCAACATTTGGTCAATGTTTCTGGTGTATAAGTTGAATTTTTTTGCAGAATGTTTTCATCTTTCAGGTCATTTGTTATTGACCTTGAACTTTGGAGTCCTAAGTTGACAGATTTCTTTCTTCCCCCAAATACACCACTCCCTTGATAACTCGCGCCCAGATAACTCGCGAACCCGCTTATAATGCGGTGTCCGGCATGGCTCCTGATTTTTTTCCAAGGAAAATATATTTTAAAATGTGTTAAACATGAAAAAAGTCGTGACAAGAAGTTGTAAATTGGCAAATTTAACCATGATACATAGTTTGTTTTTATCATCGAAAATGGTGATTACCGTATTTCCGGGATATAAGTTGCTACTTTTTTTTTTCTTCTTAAAAATGACGTGTGCGACTTATATGCATGAGCGACTTATACGATAAATAAATTTTTTTAACGACTGTGACTGATGCGCAGTGATGCTTTGCTTTAGCGAAATGCATCTGCCGGTATACGGGGAAGCCAATTGCTGGAAACTTACATACGGTACACGTAAGTATTAGACTATAAGATTATCAAATTAAATAGTCAAATAATATTTAGTTATATATGTGTTAAAAGTTGTTGTTATTAATAAATAAAAAAAATATTGAAATAACGATTGCCATTGTATTTCCTTTATTTTTCAGCATGTACATCTTAGAATCTTTCTGTCTCTAAATTCCGTCGTTGTAAATTTCAGCACATTTTCCCACCCAAGCTGCTAGTCAAAGTCATTTGAACTTGCCGCCCAGCTATTTCGTCATGTTCTTTTGATGTACTCAAAATAAATACAGAATACATAACTGGAATTATTTTGTTATTTTAAACAACAAATTATGTAACTGTAAAGCGTTTCCGAGACCTCTGTTAGCGCTTCATAATTTACTTTAATAGTAGTTTATAAAAAAACACACAATCATTTTTTCGGTTGGTTTCGCAATGATTTGTTATAAAAAAACAAAACAAAAAAAAAACATAGCATGAATATTTCCTCTGATGATTGCTCTAGTTTTAAACTCTGGATTAAGCCAAGACTGGCTTCATGGTGAGAACTTCAAAGTACCGGTAATTAATAAAAAAAAAAAAAAATAACTGGAAGGCCGGTGGACAGTTTCAATTGTTAAGTGAAGTCGCAACGTCTTCGTTAATGTATTAAAATCACTGTAGCGTATAAAGTGCCTTTGAAGTTCGCTTGGGTTGTGGAAATGACCGATATATAAATACGTACCGTTCATACAATGGAGCATTAATAAAATATAGTTTCACAATAACGTTGTCTGATTTAAAATTGTTATATTAGCGTAAGTCAATAAGTTTTGTTTTAAATTAAATTCGTGCCAGTTATCACGGCACCAACAACTAGATATGATGCAGAATTTAAGTTAAAAGTCGTAGCATTTGCGAAAGAAAATGGAAATGGACTTTCAACAAGTCAAATACGACTCAAGGAAGGCAAAGTCAAAGTCTACTGTAATACTGACTTTTATATAACTCTTCAACAGTTGTATATTTGTTACACAAAGTTGGAAATTACCAAGTTGTATGCAATGGCCGGCGGTATCAAAGATGTGATTATGGTAAGTGCGGAGGAGTGACTTATACGCAGGAGCAACTTATAGGGTGGAAAATATGGTATTGCCTGTAAAGAGAGACTCCATATTATGAAATTTGCATTTTTTAAAAATGTGAAGTGATATTTCTTAAACGTGTCACAAACTGCAAGTGTTATCGTGTTCTAATTTATGTCGTTTTAAATTTTTAGACCCATTAAATTCATGTTGGTAATGGTTAAACCTTGTGAATTTTTTCTTCCATTTTACTTCTGCCGCAATAAAAATCTACACATCGTTTGATCGACAATGTTTTTTCGAAGTGTGTCAATCTTTTGTATTTGAAAAAACCCGTCTACTTTGGATCAAACAATAAAATTAGAATGTATACCATTCACCACAAAAATAAGTAACGTAATAAACAACGGGTGAAGTACATGTGCTAAGCAAATGGAAACCAGGAGGAATAATGTTTAAATGATTTCCTCAATATATTGTAAGTTATCCTGAAATTAATGTTACTCTGTGAGGAAAAACTAAACAAGGTACACCGATATGAAAAGATATTTATCCACTGTTAATCTAAGCACGATTATTGAGCATTCAACATGACAAGCCACCCCAACCCCCTTTCTCTATGCGTCGATCCCATTGTTATATATGTTGTTTGTTATAGGTCCCTTGATAACTCGCGCCCTCGCTTATATTGCGGTCGATGTTTTTGGACCCCAATGTCCGCGAGTTATCAAGGGAGTGGTGTACAAGGTACTGGTAGCTGCTGGAAAATTCAATGTATTATGAAGGATGAAAAAGGGAACAGTCAGATGGATGGACATCACATCATCTGTTCCACCTTATGACCAGATGATGGGTGTTTAAAACATAAACAAGTCAAACAACAACACAAGAAAAGCATTCAGCTAAGATGTCTATTTCAGCAATGATATTTTCATGAAAATTCAGAGGTCACTCTCAATCAACAAGACATTAAATTTTTTGTTCACAGCAAGTGAGCAAGTGTGACTCTTGAAACCTTCCCCTTTCTTTCTCAAACCATTATTTTTTAACCCAAGTACTGGAGTTCTTTTATTTAATCTGGATAACCTTGTGTGCACAGTCTGACAAAATATGTATGGACATGAGACATGGCTACCTTTAAATGAGTGAACCATAATTCTAATTCACATTTTGCATAATGTTTTATACATGAGTTTTCTTGCAAGAACTTAGAAAGTAGGACAAGAGTTCTGTACAACACCACTGAGTCTTCACAGGGTTTAATGCTGAGGGGCAAGAAAAACAAGACCCATGGTGCTCCATTGGTTAGCATGCTGGGCTCATGACCAAAGGGGTTCAGGTCTGAACCCTACCTTTGGACCAGCATTGTTCAGCTACCACTTTAAGTCCTTGCAAGGCACTTTACTCCAACTGCCCCACCCCTAATAACCTACTTGTGCTGCCAAAAAGCACCAAAATCAATCATAGCACTCAATTGTAAATTTCACTTTATGACACCTGGCAAGCACTGACTTAATTTTGTTACAAATCTGTGTCTACCCACACTCCCCATCTTCCCAAATCAACTGTTGATACTCTATCAAAACAGCGAATCTTACATAATTTTGTTAGTTATGGAACATACATTTTTTGGGGTAATATGCTAAAACATGCTTTAAAATCAAGTTTTGTACTGACTTTAGTGTCCCAGAAAATTATAATTTTACAGCCAACCATAACAAATGTGAAGCTACAGAAAATGTGTAAGATTTCAATCTATAGTTGTTGATGTTGTTATAGGGATTACCACCATTTTTCAGCACAAGATAGGCTATACATGGCAGCCAGTATAAATGGTGGATGAAGAAACCGGGAAAACCACAGAAAGAATTATCAACCCACAAGAAGCTACCAGCAAGCTTTCTCATACCCACATTGCTCAAGCCCAAGACTTGAACCCACACAGAGGTGAGATTGGGCTTATCTATAATGGTGAGCGCTTAAAACCATTTGGCCACTCAGTTAATCTATAGAATCCAAATCCAACAGCTGTATAATTATGAAAAATTTTCAGCTGCAACTAAAAAAAAATAATGAATTTATTCAACTTTTCAGCTAATAAAATAATTGGATGAGACTATCTGTCTACTGTGTGAAATAGTACATATTTTCATGAACAATTAACTATTTCTGATTCAAGATACAAAATCTTAAAAATAGTTTCATACACTATGTGCATTTTATGTATTTTAATATTATATAAATAGACAAGGTAACAAAACCCCAATTGTTGACAAATTTAAAACTATAACATTAACAAACTAGATCTCCAAATTATTTCTTAAGTGACCATTGCTGTATTATGCATTAAAATTATGATTTCAGCATATACCCTATTTCCTCCAGTTTCTTCTTTTAATTCACAAAATTTACAATAAGGACATTAAAACACACACTAAACTGAAGTAAACCAATATTGGAATTTTATTTACCTTTAAGATGGCATCTCCTACAAAGAGTTGTTCTGTCTTAGCAGCAGCTTGGTCTGGAATGATTTTAGAAATAAGGACAGGAAGTCGGTGCTCAGCCCCTCCTTTCACACTCAAGCCCAGCCCTCCTAAATGTTCCTTGTGAATAACAATGGTCCTCAACTGAAATAAACAAGGCCTTCATTCATATGTCCTGATAACCTGTTCTTAATGTATGGTTCATCAATATACGAAAATCTGGTTGACAAAAACTGTCAAGCCTGTCTTAATAGTCACCTTATCATAATGGTCACCTGGTCACAATGGCCATTCTAAACCCCCATTTATACATAAGTCATGTATTATGGTACCCTGCATGTTATGATTAGTAACCTGGTGTATATAACAAACAACTTAAAATCACGAAATACCTCCACTGTAGGAAATGCACATCACATGAGTGAATAATATTTATTCCATCTGGATTAGTACTTTTTGTAAGCAGATGTGTTTGTTTTGTTATATAATTGGATTTGAAATGAATTACATACATATATGTAAATTTGTCATTTTTTTCAGTTATTAGATGTTTTGGATTGCAAAATGGGTGTAGAAGTGATAAATATCTGACAATGAGCTATTAATTAAAACATAATGAAACCTGTAATGTCATGCTGCCTGAATTGCAACTAAAACTTAATAATTCTCTTTTTTGAGGTGATTACAACATTTGCAATCAACTAAAACTTAATTCTGCTGTAGACAGAAAATATTAAAATAAAGTGTTTATTAACTATTTTAAATGTTATGATACGATCTATTATATGCATGACTATAATTGTTGAAAGAAAGCATTCAAAAGACGGTATATTATTTACTCTTTAGAATATAATCTGACATAATGAAATGTATAAATATTTTGTTTTGAGAAAAACTAAAAATTTACATAAAGTAACAGTATTTTGTTTCTACCTCCCCCTATTACACGTCATTTTTCATCAATATTGCTATATTGGTCTGCAGTTATGGACACCAACTACCATGTTACTACAAGTGAGAGCTGTACATCTGGTATTAACTAATAATCATGATATACTTATATGTAGTAGCAGGAAACAAAAGAGACTGACAATCCCATGGATGTTTTATGTAAACTGTAAGATGTATTCAACATAGATGTAATGTGAAGCATCTTATTCTCTGTACATACTACAAACGCCACAATGACATAAGCCATTCTGATGCATGTGCCATACACTGACAAAGCAAAAGCACCCAGAATGAGGCCAAAGCACAAATGCAAAGCTCAGTCCCAAAAGTATCTACCAATAACATGACAAAACAATCACTAACAGCTAATGTCAAAAGAGCTTTTGAACATTTCTGCAATTTTTTCCTAAGCACAATCTGTCATTTGTGGGTGTGTTTAGACTTGGATGCTGGACATTTTGTCACTGTAATGCAGATACATAAAAATCATTTTCTATTGCGAGAAAAATTCAATAACATCTTTAGGAAAGCATGAACAACAGTACCATCCTGTCACGAATAATAAACACAAACTGATACCTGTAAAATTCCATTTTGAATAATATCTGGTATCATTTTCTTTAAAAGTACATACTGGTCCACCACCTAAATTCATTTTCATGTAACGATTTCTACGAGGTAAAGATTCATATTAAACCCATCTGTTCTGTTGGAAATGGGTCATGAAGTTTCTATAAATAAAAACTGGTGAAGCTGTAATGCTATTCTTATACAGCAGTCTTTCTTTTCAGAATATTCTCAATGTTTTTGATGAGTGGAATTAAAGAGATGATAATATAACTTACAAACACAACTTTTATTGCTTTAAGTTAGTTTTTAACACACCAGCAAAGCATATTCCATATAAAGGCATGTGTAAGATGTAATTTGGTGAAAAAAGTGTTATAATTAAGCCAAAGACATAATTGCTGGCATGTATGTAACATAATCCAAACATTCTGATAGTCCCGATTCATCACCTTCAGACAATCTGTACTACCTTATTTAAAATTTCGTTGGTATTCTCCTCATGTCCTACTGGGATGAGCTCCTCTCTCCTCAAAATAAGAACTTCTGCTGTCAGCTGAAGTTGTATAGGCTGCGGTTTTGACTTCCCATCATTGAGAGCAGCAAAGCCTTGCTTTACCTGCAAAGTACAGAAGCAAGTAAAATTCAGTGAACTTTTCTACTGGTATATATTTTAGAATGCAATGCATCATGCAAACCCAGGTTTGAATTAAATAAAGTTTGAACCCATGTACAGTGCTCAAAACTGTTTCTAGCAAGCTAATAGGTGGTGGAATTGCTCAAGGTGAAAATATTTCCAAATTGCTGCCAATGCTAAAGACTAATGAATGCATGCATGCATGAACATATGAATGCATGCATGCATGAACATATACAAGAAAGTATTTGTGTTTGTGTGGATTTTTAACACAGCTTTAACAATTTTTCAGTCACATTGCTATAATATCTGAAGTTTGCAGTTTTTAGTTATGTCAAGCGCTGGGGCATCATGTCCCACTCATTCACATTATTCTGACATCAGATTGACAGTTCTAACACTCGCCTCTTAATCCTAAGCAATTTTTAAGGCAGCTGCTAGTATCATTGTTAAAAGTCTTTGGTATGTCTCAGGTGGGGTTTAAATCTATGAACTCTAGCATCAAAGGCAGACACTCTAACCACTTAGGCCACCAGAGTGGTAATATGTATGTATGTATGATATTACATAAGTATATAATGTATATTTGTATGCATATATGTCCTTGTATTAAACAATATTTATTTTTAGAAACTTTGTCAAATACAATTACAACATGTGATTTTGGGGATACAGTAGAAAATGTGAGCAACTTAGTAGCGCACTGTTTGCCCTGTAGAATTAAAAAATATAACATCATAAACCTTGATGCTTGTACAGGCAGTTATAAAAGAGAAGTACACATTCATATACATACACAAAACAAAGTATAAGAAAATAAATAATGATGATTCAGTAGTTTGCAAGTTAAATCAATTACTTAAAAATTTCTGTCGTAAACTTTGCAAAGACAAAAATATCTGTACGTTACTTTCTAAAGAGAACAAAGATCTGCCAAGTAACAAAAGTTTCAAATATGAGAATATATAACAGTCACTTAAGAGCAGAGCATTTGGAAAGTATGGAAGGAAGTGTTCTTGCACTGCAAGAGTAATATGCTTAATACATGATTCAGATATAAATCATAATTAAACTGTTAGTTTGTTCTTAGCCCAACATAACCGGAGACATTCAATGATAATAATCATGGAGCGGTTACGTTTCCTCAGTTTGGGTATGTTTTAAAATTATGCAATTAAGGATTGTTTCTTATTTCTTCTAGCAACAATTTCCATACTTGAATTGTAGAGGATAAAACAATATTATTCTGTCGACTATATTACAAAAACAATTAACTGAGTGGAGTATATTTCACATTCTATAAATAAAGGTCAAGACACATCTTGAAGATATAGAGTTAACAGATTCAATAATGACAAGAGATAAAAATGTCTATATGAAATTTATGGTACATCTGGGATGAACTTCTGGTTCTATTCTCATCACAATGACATTTATATTTTATTACATGTTCCTTATCTTGCATTGTACAATCATCCCAAATACAACAATCAATCCAGTTTGGATTTATAACATTTAAACTGGTTACTAGAAAAAACAAAATGTGCTCAATGCAGAATACACCAAAATACACGTTAATTACATGTTTTGGATCTATTTATTATAGTATAACCAGATATTATGACTTGTAATTGCTTTAACAATAACAAGCAAACCAAACTTTTTAAGTTTTTGTGATACAAATCAATTACTTTCTACCAATTTTCAATGCAATTCATATGACATTAGTCATACTTGATTTTTCCTCAATTAAGCAGGTATGATAAATGGTGAATCGATCATCAGTTAGAATATATGGTAGAAAATTTGATTGCTAGAATCCAGAATGTATTTTTTACATATTTCCTATTGAAATATCATAAACTTGTACATTTCACTATTTAAAATAATTCCTATAAAAATCACAAAAATCAAAATTTAGTTTGCCTTTTCTATCACTGTTCAAACACACAAATTATAATATGTTTATCTTCACAAGTATTATGATACAAAATATGTGTATTTTGGTTTTTGAGTGTCCTTCAGTGTTTCTTGTAACCTCTTTTAAACAGTTTTATTTCTTCCAAACTTCCAGTAAATATATTCAATATGCGTGTGCCAAGTGGAACTATGGTATAATAAATGTGTTGTACCAGGTAACCTTGTTTTGGTCATGTATGAAAAAGCTGGTGGTTCTGATTCCATTTTTATTATATAAGCACAGATTCAATCTTATCCAGTTAAAATGTAACTTGTAGTCAATGACTTGTACATTCAGATATATTTTCAATGTCTGAATTTACGATTTTTCTTGGTAAGTTCTGATTATCAATTATTATGTATGTAACACTACATCATAAGCAAAGAGTTTAATTAATGATTCTATACTCTCCACGATATCACCGATTAAAAATAAAAGATCAGAAAATATTACTATCTGTACGACTGTAATCTGTTTCAGTTCTCTTTCGTAATGTACGATTATGTAGGAACTATTTTAGTAAGTGCATACAATGTATATTTGTAATCTGTATTTATATACGAATAATCCTCAATGTTATTTAAGTTATTATTTTCAATAATAGAAAAAGTCTAATTAACAGCAAGTTTCATATGTTGTATGCATATGGTTGTAAGACTCAAAGTAACTTGAACTTGATTAAAACCAACTATAGATCAAATTGGACACTATCTGCATCGAAAGTATAATCGCATTAGATTATACCTCGTTAATTGCTGCCATATTTGGAAAAAATGCAAAACTTCCATTAACATCGGGATAACTTTTTGTTAAAGCTAGTTGTGAATGAAGTTGGCGAATAAACTCAAAAGTTCTTCAGATAGGAGGTAATAACTTGACTCCATTTCCTGTTTCTGATCTCGTGTAATATCACGAGACCTTAATCTACCTAGCAACGGCCCAAGCAACATCAGTGTAAATTCTGGGTTTGTTGGGGAGACGTTAAGATAAACGGAAGAGCTGAAAAATATTGCCAGAAATACAGAATGGAAGGTTTACCTTTCCTACCAGGGAATAATTTCACCGATCCAACGGTAAGAATATCATTTCTGCTTCATTTTCAGCCCTTATTTAAAGATTTTCGCTGAAAAACAATACAGTGGTGAACACAGTGTCTACAGTGGAGTTGTGATCCATGCCTTGAAGTCAAAACTCTTGCTCATTGGCAAACTGAATTTATCATAACAACATTCTGATTAATTGTTAACCTACTTAATTCAACTCTTATATACCAGATAAACGCAGAATCATGTAAATCTGTGAACCATAGTGCTTTCTTGTTTTAACCTCCCATGACCCATCTTTTGTGTATATTCATAGTCGATGTGCATATCACTAAAGTACCAGTCATACAAGTTATGCAGGCATATTGTCCCGACTACTTCAGTTATTGGTGTAATTTTTAACAATTCCATTACAGTTACCTTTCAATAATCAATATTCACTTTATTTCACTTGCTATTCAAGTAATATTGTTTTAAATATGGTTGTATCTCCACCCTAATAATAATAAATACATGTTCATGTCCACATTGATTGCAATTTGTAATTAAATATGATGGTAATAGCTATTCTAGTCATATTATAATGGTTTTCCTAATTTAGGAGGAATTTACTTTTGTTCAGTAGAGCAAAGAAATAAAAACATTACTACAACTGTTATTTTTCAGCTGAGTGTTTAAGAACATGGCCCACCCCCACTCAAAAAAGCAACAAAAAAAGAAGAGAAAAGAGAATTAAGCATAAAAAGATATAAGATAAATGTGGTTTGGGGGCTTCAAATAATACTAATTGTAATAGTAATAATTATTAAAATTTGGATCTTATAAATAATTCTAAATAACTCTTGCTTCAAATATGCCAAATCATGAGCCTCAGATTCCAGACAAACAGTTCTGGGAGAAATAAATAACTCTCCTTTTATTCAGATAGAGAGTGACGGTGTCACTTGATGCTGATGTATTCTGAACCTGGGACATCCACAGTATTAATCACTGTCTTGTAGAGTATTGTTAATGATTTGGGTTCTCCTAGACATATGTCTGGTTCCTAAACAAGAAACTTGATTTTTGTAAATTTCAGAATACATAAATATTTATGAAAAAATATATTATACCACATCAACATAAAACTTTCACAACTGAGCACACAATCTTCTATATGATATTATTTATTCAGAGAGTGTTCATCAGTCCTAATAATGTATATATTCTTGAACTAATTCATCATTTCAGAGATCAAAATTTCACAGAAGCCATTCTCTGAACTACAAGAATGGCTATGCCATACCATCCCTGCCAATGGCTGGTATTGGTGGTGAGCCCCTCATCCATAATCAACTTTCTGAACAAGAACTGGATGAACTTGCCAACTACAACCCCACTCTGACTTATGGCCAAGCAAAGCAAGCACCACCTGAGGACTTTGTCCCAGCTCATGTAGCCTGGGATAAAAAGGTATAAATTTAATCATGGTGGATATTAAGTTTAATCAGTTAACATTATACTATAAATTGAAAACTATGCATTCTTATGAGTTCAGTGAATATATTTTTCAGTTTACATTGGGTTTAACTTGAGACTTCATGTCACTGGCAAGTTCTGGTCTTACATATGCTTTACAGATTTATTTCTTGTTTATCCTTGCTTCACACAAGTAGCTTAGCTAAGTGTATAAATAACAGCAAATTGCAGTCATGTCCTCATAAGGTAACAGTTAAAATTAAAAATTAAACCTTTTAACATATCTGTTGATAATATTGTTTTGAACATACTTTAAATGGTCAATAATTTGTCTGTTAAAAACTAATGCAGGGACATTTCTTAGGAATGAAAATAGTTAGTTCAACCTTAGTGTTATTTTGTGACCTCTGATAAATCTAGAAGTTATATCCTCACATTTTTTTTACTGCCATAGCAAAAACATTTTTTGGCTTAATTTATTGATCATCTTTAAAATTTAAATATTTGAATGAGATCTCATTTTTTTATCTTTTATATTTTAATGCTTGTAATCTCAGTTCATTTAAATGCAAGTTATAATCTTTGTTCTGGAAACTAGATGCTGCCTTTGAGGCATCCTTTAACTGTTGTAATGTCCGTTTGAAATATAAGTGGCCAGGTATCTTTTCATACTTATGGTATGGCTCTACCTTTTGCAGATGTAAAATCATCTCTCAATCTCAATTTTCAGGAGGTTTCTATATAACATCAAACATCTGGTTCAATTTCATAACACCATAACATCTGGTTAACTTTAACATTACCACATATATGATTCACTTTTATAGCACCATACACATGATTAACTGTTTTAGAACCACACATCTGATTCAATTTTTGAATTTAAAGTAGCTGCAATATTTCTCCTGAATTTAAGTTTTTATTCAAATGTCATGCTTAGATCTTTTTCCTCTGTGGCTCGGCAATTGTTTACCAAAATCCCAGTAATAAGGCATACAAAAATATACAATTGATGTCAAAGAGAAATTTGGGTCAGCCTATGGCATCTTAATTTAATTAATATGGCCTCCGCAATTGTTTACCAAGATCCCAGTAATGAGGCATACAAAAATATACAATTGATGTCAAAGAGAAATTTGGGTCAGCCTATGGCATCTTAATTTAATTAATATGGCCTCCGCAATTGTTTACCAAGATCCCAGTAATGAGGCATACAAAAATATACAATTGATGTCAAAGAAAAATTTGGATCTGTCTATCGCATCATAATTTAATTATTATGACACTTATAGTATTATGCAACACAATGGTATATGATTAGTGTTGCACTCTCTCTCTCTCTCTCTCTCTCTCTCTCTCTGATTATTTGTTATATGTGTAAATTTGATTTGATGTAAATTGATGCAAATTTACTTGCTGTTTATTTGAAGCTGACAGTGATTTGCAAGCAGTATGCAAAGATAGTCATTATTGAATTGTGCATATTCTAAATTGTATCCAGGAGGCATAAAAATATTGGCATGAAGTCTAATCCTGTTATCTACAAAAGAAATGAAATCATGACTGGTCACAACATGAAAAAAAGTCAGAATTATTTTTTTTGACAAAACTAGTTTTAAAGCTGACAGGGAAAAACAGTGAGTTGGGAAACTAAAATTAAGACTTTTTTATTTTTTAGTCCATACCTCTCAGCTTCTGGTATCAAGCTTCATTCATACCTTGCATTTCAGTTTTAATTATAGAGTAACATTTTAAATGCTTTTCTAATTCAGCCTGAAGAAGCATTCAAGTGAAACAGGTCACATGTTTTATATGTTGGTTTTGTTTGCTTTAAATAATTATAGCTTATAATAAACTATATTGGTGTGGTAATGTAGAATCAAGTACACTAAGTCAATATCAAATGTGTTATGTATTATCTTAGCTCCAACAACAAATAGCACATAATTTTTATAAATTTTGCAAGCAGTTACATTTTTTTAAAAAGCAAAATATAAACATGGAAATTGCTTTAGGATAAAGTACAATTTTCAAAACTCTCCTTTTCTTTAATTTACTGGATTAAATTTCAGATTGTCAAACACATAAGACTAATGTTCCTGCTAGAATTTGTAATATACTTTCAGTTTAACACTGGAAGAAGGAATCAAGGTTGTGAAATGAACTATTTCCAAATAAATTTTGTTTGGATAAATCTAATGTTTTCAATTGATTTCATACCATGCTTATATTACCACTTTTTTCCAATTTTTACATAATAGAATTTAGTTTGTCCTGATAAAATAATAAAGTAAAGAGACTTATACTTCTGATATGTAAATCTGATATCCAGACTTTGAAATATAAAGTAAGCTGTAAAGCACTTAATCATATGCATTTCCTTATCAGTATGAAATTTTGAAGTGTGCAAAGTTGTGAATGACTTTCTCAATAGAAATATAAGAAAAAATGGCAAAACTACACATATTTAAAAAGTCTAAAATTCAGTTTCTAACACATTCAAAGAAAGATCTGAGTTTTTATATCCAACTCAAAATGATGTATAAAATATACTGATCTTCTCAACTTTGCTAGCTTAGTATGGTTGGTAACCTGTGTTCCTCGAAGACTAATTCAGAAGCAAAAAAGAAACAAAGAGAAACTCCTATGAGATCTAATTTACTGCTTTTTACAATATATTGTTACACTACCATTTTTAATAACTATATCTCCTTTGATAAGAATTTTTTTGTTTTAAGATCACATGAGGCATAATTCTGAGCTTTAAAATTTAACTTTAGGTGCTGCGTTTCAATGCTTACTTCAAGCAGACAGTTCATGAGTCACAGAATGAATACTTCCGAGTAAGACCAGTGGATATCTATTACTATCTTGAAGATGACAGCATTGCTGTCATTGAGCCTCATGTGGAGAATTCTGGGATGCCTCAAGGTAAGGAAAACAGATATAAAAAAAAGATCAAGAAAGCTAATGATTATCACACCATATGTTCTCACTTATAAATCCAACTACAGAAAATATTGACCTTGATCAGCTATTGCATAATGTGCCAGCAAATCAAAGTCTGCATTGTTTGTACTATGATTACTTATAACAAACTACACTAACACAGACCTACCAGTGTATTATGTAATGGCAGCTTAGGTCTGGCAATCAGCAGTTCGACATGACTTATAAGCTAGTATATGTAGTACTTGTTGAAAATGAGAATTTTAATAATACTGGAAATGGCAATACATTTCTTGAGTAAACAGATATTACTCGGATTTATGAAATGATCAGGAATCTATATTAATAAAAGTAATTAAAAATATAAGAAAGTATAAATAAATGACTTTTACATAATGGAGGATGAATAAATGCTGTTCTATGCTATTCAAGTTAATATATCCTTGGTTGATAATTGTACATGAACTTACTTTCTAATTAATTTTTAATTGTATTCTCTCACCATAAGACTGCATTATAAAACAGTTCCTATTGTACAGTGAGTATGGCCATAGATGCAATTTCATTAAGTGTTATTGAAGTCATATGGTGGTCTCACAAAAATTATGCTCATATGCTTAAGCACACCATTCTTTCACTGGTTTGATACTTGACCTAAATTCTACTCTGAAATAAATAGGAGTCTTTCTTGTCTTAATTGTATGTTTATACTATCCACAAAGATTGATTATAGTTTGTATCACATTAATATTATATAATTTTGTGAAATTTTCTTTCTTAGAATTTTCTGACCATGATATTTGATCTTTAAATCCTAAAGTTAATAGATGTCACTTCTGATGCAAAGAAAAGCCATCAACAAAGCTTAGTTAAGGCAAACCGATGTAATTTTGTGGAATATATTCTTCCTTCTTTAGTCCCTGTGATATTAGCATTGGACATTTTGACCCCAAATTGAATAGTTTCTTCCTTGCCATTAATGAAAGCCAGCCACAAAGCTTGGTTAATGGAGATGAGAAAGAGCTTGAGAATTTTGTATAAACATTTGTCTTTTTAAAGTAAATTTTACTTTTGACCATAAAATCAGTATGTTTCTTTACTTTTACCTAGAATGCAAGCAATTTAAGTTGTTTTAAAGTATTTGGTGCACAAGTTAAGTTATTATGTGGAAACAGTCTTCTTGTTTCAATCCCTGTGACCTTGTCTTTAGTGAACTTTTAAGCCCAAGTCTAAAGGCAAGTTACTCACATTAGTATCAATAGATGGTAGAAAGCTTGAGTTATTCTGCACAAACAGATGGATGGACATGCATATGGACAGACAGGTGGACAATATTGCAACATAAAATGCTATACACTATGGAGGGCACATTAAAAGTCTTCTATGTTGTCGTCTCCCAACTCCCTTTTTTGTTCTGAAGGAGAATTGATACTCATAAAATGTCAAGAATATCAATCTATTACACTGAATTTTAAGCAGACCATAGGGTAATTGAGAAATTATTTAAAAAATTTTTTTTAAAAAATAATTTCTTATATTTAAGAACATTTGTAAATTTACCCCCATATAAAGACGGATGAAAGCTAAAACCTCAAAATGTGATGATCAGATTTAAAAATCAGGTAGAATAATAAGGTATACACCACTTAATAAGATTATCTGCCAAAAGTTTTCAGTTATTTTTTTTCTTCTTTTTAACTTAAAAATTATATAGATTTTGGAATGTGCCAGACAATTAGATTTGAAGTACTGATGATGTAATAACTGTGATGAGGTTATTCTCAGTTCAAGTTTTAAAGCAGAGTGATATTCTAAAGTAAAATAATAGAAAAAATTATGCATATTGCAGACAAGAAGTTAAAATATAATTTAATTGTTGTTTGTGGAACATGACTGTGGCATGCTGTTGGGGTATTCATTTGTGATAGGTTTGCACCAATATATGTAGAGATTATTAGTCTATTATTGATTCACTTTAAAAGATAATTTATAAAGAAAATTTATCATCTCAATTATATTACAGGAAAGCTGATCAAGAGACAGAGACTCCCCAAAAATGACCAGGGAGACCATTGGCACTGGAAAGATATAAACATGGGTGTCAATGTTACCTTCTATGGCAAAGTTTTCCACATCATCAGCTGTGACAAGTTCACAACGGTAATTTCATGACATACTGACCAACCATATGGATTTTTCTACATAATGAAGACTTTTTGGAACTGATATTAATTTAAACAATGAAAAGTAGTCACTTTTCGAACAGCAAGGGTGGCAAATTTGTTGTTTTAATTTTTTTTTTACATGTTTTAGTTCAAACATTTTATTTCCACATAGGACTGAATCCCTTCAGATATTCTTTTCATGCTTGGCAGGAATTATTGAGAAGCTAGTACAGTTTATTCTGCTGACTCATATATTTCACCTTGGGATCAATGTCCTGGTAATAGATAAATTTGCATTAAATTTTTGCTTACATTTTTTATTGGTATTTGCTTATGTTTCCAAAACCTCTTGATGGAGTTTCTTTATCTTTGGATGAATTAATATGAAAGTAAGATAATTAACTTATGCTTGCATAGCTCATTTGCCTCAAGATCAAAGTCACAAAAAAATATGTGTTAAAATTTGGCTTTCACTCTGTTAATATTTCCTAAGCCAATTGATAGATTCTCTCAATATCTGGCTGCATTCATTGTGAAACTAATACAAGTCATGCTTGCTAACTTCTTTTTATTAGGATTGGTCATAAAAAAATTTGCATTAAGGAATAACAACAACAACAACAACAACAACAACAACAACAACAACAACAACAACAATAATAATAATAATAATAATAATAATAATAATAATAATAATAATAATAATAATAATAATAATAATAATAATAATGTTATAACTCACAGAATTTCTTGGAGAGTGAAGGAATCATTGTTAATCCCCCAGAACAACTGCCCAAGGATCCCTATGTTGAGAAGCGCAAGGAGGCTGCAGCCCTAAGAACCTACAACACACCATCTTCATTTGACAGGCAGAAGCAGTTCTTGGAAATGGACAGGAAAGTGCTGAGATTCTTTTGTATATGGGATGACAGGGATGCCATGTTTGGAGAAATGAGACCATTTGTTATACATGTAAATATTCACAACCTTCTCAATACTTATGCTTAATGAGTTATTTTATATAACATATAACTGTGAACAACACAGCCCCAGATCTACCTACACATTATGCAGAAGGGTCTTAATTCCATTCACAGTTGGGTGCATATACTGCACTCTGGAAATTGTAAGGAACTTGGGAATATGGCATGTATGTAAGCCTGTCTCAATTTAGCTATATTTCAGAAATGAAGGAGTTGAATGAAGTAGTACTGAAATAAAAATGAAGTCAAAACAGTAACATTGCAGTTCATCTAATGTGTGGACAGATACAATGATTGTTGTGTACAAAGATATGAAAGTGATCACATTTCTGCTTATGTGCATGATAATGAAATTACACTTTTAATAATTCTTGTAGCTGTCACAAAACTCCTAACAATTCATGTTGTCTTTAATTTTGATTTCAGTATTACTTGGTGGATGACACATTGGAGATACGAGAAGTTCACACTCCCAATGATGGACGTGATCCATTCCCAGTTCTTATTGGTAGGCACAAAGTGCCCAAGGACCGTAGCAACGTAGAATCATCCTTCCCAGGTGTGGTCATGGAACTCTCAGACCATGAGATCAAAGAATACTTCACGCCAAAAGACTTTAAAGTGGGTGAATGTGTGATCATATATGGGCGACGTTTCTTGATTTATGATTGCGATAACTTCACTAAATCCTTCTACTATCATAACTTTGGTATCACAGAATTCAGCACTGTTGACGTCAAAGGCAAAATGAAGGATCTTCCCAGGATGGTAAGTAGGATTTTGTTAGTTATTTGATTTAGGAACTGACAGTATATACCATGTTAAACTCAAGAAGAAAATTAATTTCTTAAGTGTATGTTAATAAGTCAAACTTCTCATTACTTAATGTGCCTTTGACTACAGATTTAAGATTAGTGTGTTTTTTTGCACATTCTATCAGTAATTATGTGCAATGACATTTATCCTTAATAAGTGTATTTAGGACTACATTTTAAGATGAATATGTGGCACTTGCACAGGATATCAGTAATTATATTTACCCTAATTAATAGTAGTTGGTGTTTCTAGGACTGAAGATGACAGATAATTATGCAATATTTACACAGGCTGACAGTAATTATGTGTACACTAACTAATCCTAATTGGTGTATCTAGGACTGAAGATTAAGATCATAATTATGTATATTTACATAGGCTGACAGCAATTATGTGCAGCCAAATTTTTCTTGACTAATTTATCAAGGACTTCAGGTTAAGTTGATTGTGTTGTACTTGCATGGGCTATTACTAATTATGTACATCATAACCAATCAGACTTGGTATCTATAGGAGTGCAGGCTAAGATCATTGTGGGATACTTACAGTGGTTGTTAGCAATTATGTGTATCCTAACAGATTTCATTTGGTGTCTCAAGGCACGCAGATTAAGATAATTGTATAATATTTTTACTGGTCTGTCATTAATTATTTACAGCCTAACTGTTTCCTAAATATTTTGCTGATTTTAATAAACATTTTTTAATTTTACTCATTGATCAAATGTCTGTGATTATACAAATTTACTTGTATTTAACAGATTTGTGAATTTTCCTTAATATTAAATCTTTGTCAGCATTGTATGCATAACAAATTTGCTATTATTTGAAAATATTTTCATTGTATCTTTTATTTTTTAGGAAATTCCCCCATACAACCAGTTTGGATCAATGGAAGATTCACTGCAATCATGCTTGTCCCTTGTACCTCAGCCGCCAAAGAAAGATTTCATTAAAATGTTGGAAAATGACCACAAAGTTCTACGGTTTGAAGCTACCATGGTAAATACAACTTAAACATCCTATTTTTTAACTACAATACTTTATCACTGAAAGGTAGAACAACCCAGTCATGTATATACATGTACCTGTACAAAATTTAATAAATTCTTAAAGTTACAGATGAGTTACCTAAAGTATATACTGAGAAGGATTTGGCAACATAATCTCTTTGTTATTATTCTAAATGTCTGTTAAAACAGTGGGACAAAACAAGAATAAATGCTAACAGCTGTAACACTTTGTATCTTTACTTAATTAGGATACTGTTCGACCAGAAGACAAGGGCCGCAGATTCATCATTTCTTATCGTCTTGCTGATGACATGATGACAATCTATGAGCCACCCGTCAGGAATTCTGGTATTATTGGTGGAAAATTCCTAGAAAGAACAAGAGTGGCTAAACCTGGTTGTCCACCTGATCAACCAGTATACTATGGTCCACAGGACTTATATATTGGTGCAGTAATTGAAGTGTTCCGGCACAGGTTCATCATCCTGAATGCAGATGAATATGTCCTCAATTACATGGAGGCACATAAAGATCAGATTCCAGGTAAGAAAAAGAAGACAAAAATAAAATTATATATATATATATATATATATATATATATATATATATATATATATATATATATATATATATATATATATATATATATCTTAAGTAAATATATGTCAACAATATGCAAAATTATGGCATGGATTTATCATCAGATAGATAAGGCAATTTATATAAATTATCATATGGCATATAGTGTTCCTGGGATTGATATTTATCTTTGGTCTCTGACTTTTTTAGTTGTATCTTATCTCTTTTCTTATCTGCCTTTATACTACAGTGAGATTGGTGTAGAATCTAGATTCAGTTTTGAATTGTCATTGATAAATCTTGTATTCATAATTTGATAGAAAAGAACCATTGACTTATCTTGTTCAGGCTACAGTACTTTGAGCTTCTCAAAGGCAAACTCAATGACATTAATCACGTAAGAATTTTGTTTTTTTGCTCTTATAGCCAGCATCATTTTGTAATACATGTAATTTAATATAAAATGTCATTTTCTGTTGAATTAACTATAATCATGATAATTGGATTACAGGTGAGAATTGTTGAAAAAAACAAGTTGCTGAGATGATTAATTCATATTATAGTGATACTGCTTAAGGAACAAT
Organism: Potamilus streckersoni; assembly: GCA_016746295.1. Lineage (NCBI taxonomy): Eukaryota > Metazoa > Mollusca > Bivalvia > Unionida > Unionidae > Potamilus > Potamilus streckersoni. The sequence goes on along the minus strand of JAEAOA010000769.1, from coordinate 1,118,133 downwards.
TAGGCTTTTATGAAGGTTCCAATCTTGTCAGACAGCTCTGTTAAAAAAACCCCAAAACTTAGCTTGATAAAATTGATATAATTTTTATCAGGTACCTTGAAAAGTATTTGATTTTAAAAATCATAACATTGTCTTTTCAAAATAATTAACATAATTAAAGTAAAAAAGCTTAAAATGAGCTTATCATCTGAGTGACAGGATGTATGTATAAGTCTATGCTAGCACCTGTGAAAGAAAATGTCTCATAGGAACTAGTTTTTGACACATTTCCTTTCCTTATTTTCATGAATGATCTTCCATTTGCTGAAAAAAGCTCTAAAACATTTTTTTTGCATTATTTTTACATTATGTTCTTCTAATCCCTCTATTAATGAACAGATCCAGTACAAATGAAATTTTAAAATACATGTATTCAGCTGTGGTATAGAAACAATGACATGATAGTGAATAAGAGAAAAGTGAAGTGTATTTTAATAACTACCAATAAGAATAGGAGTTGTACAGAACAGAAACAATTTTATTTACAGGCAACTGATATAATTCATTCATACATTGCTTTTAAGTAATTATCTGGTACTAATTGTTCAGGTTGACCAGTCCTGGGAATGTTTAGGTTCATAGAGTTTGTACAGTGCTTACTTTTAAAATAACACAGTTACCAAATAACACTTCCTCTTAAAAGTCATTGGGCATAATTTACTACATTTTGATTATTGTTTGTCAATATATGGAAAGTTATTCCAAAACAGAACTTGCATCATCCAAAAAAAAAATCATCTCTCCAAACTTTGCAAAATAAGGCTGTACTTTTATTCTACAACATGAATTAACTTCTAGATGCAGTTACTGAAGCTTTATCTGAAATAAAGATGAGCTTTTTAATCACAGATAATCAAGGTAATGCCAGTATTTGCATTATTTCATTAAATAAAAGCACAGCTTAAGGTATGCACCTCATTTCTGAGTACAAAATGCATGTATAATGATAGAGTAACAGTATCTTAACAGCCAATTTATATCAGTTATAATACACAAATAGTTATAAATTGGGTGAAGAATGCTAAAATAATGACTAAATAATTCATGATCCCTTCCCTATGAGACCAGCAATTTAAGTGATCATTGCATCATTGAAATGAATATGAAGTGTCAGTCTGATTTTTTTATAACAAAAATTTCCTTGGTAATACAGTACTGTTTATCTTATAGGAAAGCAGTGTAAATACATAATCAATGTCAATCATTCCCTGAATGTAACTTTCTGATTATTTAAGAGGTATATAGTCAAGGAAAAATCAGTTATGTTTGCCAAATGAAATTGAGATTTGATTGTTTTTTTTAGGAATTCATAAATTCATAAACTAAAAATCATATGGAATAAAATGGGATTTCAGGGTGCACACATCAACTAATCAATATAGAGATTTCAGGATTCTAACATAAAATTTGCAAATCAATTCAGCTAATATTTTTTTATACCCACATTATAAGAAATGAACTACACATAAAAATGAAACCAGTAAGGAGATGCCAGAATTTAAATTGAGGAACAAATTTGAAGTATTGATAATTTTCATAGCATTTTATGTAATTCATCCCACTAGCTTGCAATATTTTCAAATACCAGAAATGTTTTGAAAAGAAAATTTTGTTCTAGATGTTGGTATCCAAAGAAAATGGTAAATATATGCATATTAATTTTTACCATGAAAACATTGACCCTTTTCTTCTAACATTTGCAGCTATGATAAACAATTTATAACATGGAACAGTTTGCAGAATGAACAATCATTATGGACCTTGTTCTAATGGCACATTGAGTTGGCAGTTCAGGGTATATGTTGTTTTTGGTTGGACTTTATTTGGTACTTAGAAATAAATGAAAGGAGATTAATAGTTAAAGAAAAAAAAAGGATTATAGAGTGGACATCATCCTTGACAGAACAGAATGAAACCAGCACCATTTAAATGTGCAACAAAATGCTTTTGCACATGCTGGAACCCAGGACTGTAGAGTTGTGTAGTGAACACTGTACTCTATCACTATCTTGGCCCTCCCCCCTCCATCCACAAATCACAAAAAGGATTACAGCATAATACTAATTTGCCTAATAGTTTTAGTTTGTTTTTGTTTTTATACAGAAAGCACTATTGAGACCCTGAGGCAAAAACTGAGAGAGACAAGATATGAGAAAGAAATGATCAAGGGTGGACCAGTCAAAGTGCGAAGATTGTAAGCAGATTAAGCTTTTAAAATTGATCACATGACTACTGTCATTGATCACATGACTGTTGTGTTATTGAGGCTAATTTATCCAGAATCTTTTTATGTTAACACCATTAATAGCAACAAAAGACATTATGGTGTCTAGTAAAGTAAAGGTTTATATTGACAATATATATTTTCAATACACTACTCTATAGTTTAATTAAATAAAATCAATATTTTGTGTCAAATTATAAACAAAGTATATTACATTTCTTGTAATTTCAAGTTTAATTTATGAATTTTGTTCAATAAATTCAGTCTTTTGCTCACAAAAGCTTGAAAAAAGTTTTAATATGTGCCTCATTTGATAAATTTCATTGGACTTGAGAATTTGTGTAAGATCGTCTGTTAATGAAATGTCATCAATGAAATGATAGTTTATAAATCCATTTTATATTATAAATGTTACACACATGTAATATCATTAAATAATTTAAATGTTAAAGTCATAGAATAAAATGTTGACAGAAATTCAGAATATTTAGTCACTTGATTTCCAAACTCTAAATTTTCTGTACATAATTTGCAAACATATAACAAAACATGAAAAGACTTGTAATTGATGCACAGGAAACTTAACAAGATCCAGAATGTAACCCTTTCCCAGTTAATTCCTAATAAATAATTCTTAATAATAAACCCAGCCCCATCTTTAAAAAAATTTGGCAAATATTTACTATAGATAGCTTTTCCTGCAAAACATGAACCCATCCTGAAGTTTGAAAAATTTATTAGGCTGGCTTTCCCATCTGATCAATAAAGAAAACTTCATGTAAAACTGTTTGTGGTTGGTGCATTAGTGGACTGTGTGTCAATGCAGAAAAGAAAGAGGTAAATTAAATAATGCTTCCTTGTGTGAAATTTACAGCACAAGTACTAATATAGTTATTTATAAGTAATAAAAATATCATTCTGCATTTTGCATTGTTGTTTATTATTAAAACTTTTGCCAAAAGAGGTGGTCACTTTAATGATGCTCTGTTTTGCAGAGAGGGAGATTTGGAAGTTCTTGTCAGTCAAGTACGGGCACAGTTGAAGAAGATTGCAATCACTGACAAGACCCGAGTAGATGAGATGTTCCTGCGGCTGGACAAAGATCGAACTGGTTACATTGATGCCTGCAACATGAAAGATCTATGCAGACGACTTCAACTGCCTTGTGATGATGATGTTATCAACATGGTGAGCATATAAGAACTAATGGAGCCATTTTACTTCTGTTATGCTCCATACTTCTCACAAACTGTCACTTCCTCATAATTCTGTTGTTTACCTGAGGTTCCATCTTTATGGTAAAAACTGCCAAAAGATCATAGCCTCATACATCTATTGTTTGCATAAGGTTCTATCTTTGTGGAAACAAGCAGCCAAACAAGTTCTTTTTCTCTCTCTCTTTCCAGTTTAAAATTTCTGTGATGCTAGCTGATGGTTTTATTCTGTTTTAAGGTTGAAATTATTCAGCTTGTAGAGTAGCAAATCTGTTTAAAAAGTAGCCAGTTTTTTAAATTTTGTTTGCCCTATTTCTGTTCTGACAAATTTATACCTTTATTCACACTGGAGATAAGTTCATATTATGCCTTTCACAAAATTTATTTTAACAAATTCTAACCAGCTAAACTTTTTAATTACATCTCAAAACTTTTATATACAACATTGGTTTTTAAATGGATATTTTGTATATGAATGCATTCTTTTGCAGTCAATCCAATAATTATTCATGCAGAGCTGGATGCCAGCATTATCTAGTATATAGTATATGCCAAAGTAAAACAAATTATCACCAACATAAAGCATTCCTGGTTTCCATTTTAAATATAACATTGGATTCCATATGTCAAACATCAGGATTCATTAATTCCGATGTACAAGACAAAAACTATAGAGTGGAACTGTAATCTTTAACATTTTTCTAGATTTGAGGTAGCATGGAAAAAAAAGTTCCAGTTTAAGTTTATTCATCACATGTTGTAATGGAGGGGCTTATAGTGAGCAGCTGTTGTAATTTTCATTAGAAACCAACAAGTTATTTTGATAGGGTTCTTATAATGATTAAACAGTGGTTGTCTGAAAGTAGCAATGAAAATGCAGCTTAAATATCAGTAAAAAGTTTACAATGTATGCACTGTGTACATGTAATTTTGTAAATGACTTGAAGTATTATATTGAAATTTAAATTTCTCTTTTCAGCTTGTTGCACATTGCACAGCCGATCCTGAGGGCAAAATTAACTTAGAAGATTTCAGGAAATTTATAGAAAGTTCTTGAATTGCTTAACCCTATGGATTAGATGTAGCACCAATATGCAAGCACATAGAGAAAGACTTTGAAATTGAATAAAGTGCATTGCTTGTAAATATCATGTAAATGTGAATATATTAAATTGTGTGTAAGAAATATTAATTTCTTTTAACTTCTGAATTATAAGTGGATATTTATAAAAATGAAGCAACTTAATTTCTCTTGCAAAGATTCAAGAGGAAAATACCAGATTTTGTAGATTCACCAATGTCATGTGAAAATTTAATATATTCTAAGGATACAACAAGAGCCATTAAGTTTATAAGAGATAAACAGAAAATAGACTTGTTTATAAATACAAAAGGTGAAAAATATAAATTTTTTCCTCAGCCTAGAAAAAAATTCTCTTTTTATACTTAGATTTTGTTTCTAGAAGCAAATTTCTTTGTTCTGATTTCTGCAAAATTTACAAAAAAAGTTGGAATAAATAGTTGTGAGTTTAGATCTAATCCTTCTTACATAGTATTCTAAACATAATTTCTGACTGCAAAACTTTATCCACTTTATAGTCATTAGGAAGTTTTAATTTTTGTACACTTATGTGTTATTGAAACAAAGAAATTCATTTTGGTTTCCATTGAAGCCTAATCTTCTGACTTTTACCATTCACAGATTTATAGTAGATAAAATATTTGAAAATATTTATCACAAATTTCTCGTGAAAAATATATTACTTAATGTACATAAGTTATTTATCTATAAGTATGAATTTAAAAAAATTACACTGTCCTTCAGTGAAATATCACAATATCTACATGCAAACAGAAATGTTAAATTTCAAAATATAGTTGTTACCTGGATTTTTCAGCTGGAAGAACTTAACATTATGTTATGGCATACTGTGATAATAAAAAATATGTAGCTTATGTAAGTTGTGATTATTCTTCATTTATATCTCAGTATCCTTCCATCTTGTATATTGACCCCTTTGTTGTGTGACTGCATATGATGAAATAAACAAGCAATGAATCCATGCAATGCTATGTTGTGCTGATTACATGGTGCATGATCAAAACAGGATATGTAATATATAAATGGAACATGAAAAGTTGGTCACTGCGACTTATTTTTAAAATTGTCACTAGTTTACCTCAACATATGTACATGCATTTATCAGGTTTGACAACTTTAGCTGTACCATGGATGTTTCAAGGTGCAGGTTGGTTAACTGTTTTCAACTACTTCTAGCATGTTATTTAACTATATTGTGTGTCTTTCTCCATAAAACCAAGGCGCTGGAATCCTGACTTTTTCGATTATGAGTCTAATTTTCTACCAACCAATCTATCATGGTTCCCACTCAAGGATCCACTAACAATACAAGTTTATGATAATATAAAGAATACATATTGAACTTGAACTTAGAACTTAAGTTTAGAACAATCACTAAACAAATCCCAATGTCATTACAGAGAAGAACAAAAGGAAGGGAGAAACTAGAACACTTTAGAACATGAAATATGTGCATACCCTGCTTTAAATCCTATAAATGAGATGATGTTGCCTTGACAAGATGATAATGAATCATCTGTAAAATATAGGTCACAATGATGTAATTTTGTTACATAATAAGCATATCCTTCCCACAGTCAAGATTGCAGATTAAAATGACTTCTGCTTTTCTATAACTTCTGAGTAAATAAAAAAATTTTTAAACATCATAACAATCAGTTTTGTGCTAAATTTTAATCTACAAAATTAAGTTTTACTGTTAATTCAATTCTTCATGTGCATCAGTAAAGGATGTAAAAATTCTCCCAAACAAGGATGCATAGTGAATTATTTTTCTCACTTCCCAGAAAAAAATTGCAAGTGAAAGTCAGAAAGGCTCATAGATGTTTTAGACAGTAAAATAGCCACTGAAATTTTCTTCACCGTTAGACTGAGCTTAAATGGTTTATACTGATAAATTAATTTAATTTTTTTAATGTCAAAGAACAGAATTTATTTTACCACAATGACAACATGCTTTTTTTTTAACTGTTCATGGAATACAGCATGCACATTCATACAAAATGTTAATTAGGTAAAAAAATTAATTCCACTCTTATTGAATTAAATGAGACAAAAATAATGATATTGTCATTGGTTCAACTTTGATCTAGAATTCATTTTAATTTCATAAATAACAATGCAAATATGCATTTAAATTTTCTTTCAAAACAACAGCTGGATTACAGAAACTGCATGCTTAACTAGACAAATCAATGTTAAAAATACTGTTTACAGTACACTAATTTCAACCATTCATGTTTTTGGTGATATATGTGCTGCAATTAATATTTATCATGAAAGAGTGCTCAACTGCTCAAGGTGGCACTCTACAGTTTCGTATTTAGCATAGGGTTAAAATTTTAAAGAAAAAGAGTTTCCCCGGGTTTCCTCACTAGTTATACTGGTTATTTAAAAGAGACTTTGTATATCATAGGTATTGTTCAAAGAACCTTTAATTCCCTTTATTTTGATGTATGATTGATGGGTGTAATATGGGTTAGAGAGTATACAGCTTGGCCTTACTCCAGATGTGCACCTTTCAAAAAAGTGCTAGCTCTACTTGCTCATTTTCACTTCTCGAACTTCAGAGGTAAATTGTAAAAAAAAAGAGCCGATAACTTTTTTTACATTTTATGTATTTGGTAATTCAGTCTTTGCACTTTTAGAAGCTGGTATTTTCTAGTTTGGCAAAATTCATTTTCCATATTTTAATAGCTGCCAAGAATAGTGTATTTTAGACAAATGTAGGTTGATTTTTGGAGCACAAGGGAGCAGTCATTTTAGAGGTGTCCTAAGATCATTTAAAATTTCCAAAAGTACAATATCCAAAGAAATTTCATCCACATTACATGAAAGTAGTATATAGGTATGCCAACATTCTCTCCACTGTGCATGTTTAAAATGCAAACAACTTCACCTTACATACATCACTCTCTCAAAAGTACATAATAACTGGTGAGCACCACCATAAAGAGGATATAGGCATTATTATTGTATGATTTAATTTTGATTGTATGACTGAAATATTTAAGTCACAAGCATCAAAACAGTCCATTGTAATAATTGTCCTGTATTTCTCCCCTCAGAACAGCATTTATTAGAGTCAGAGTTTTAAACCGGTACAGCCCCCCCCTTATGATTAAAAGTGAACTATTTTAAAAATGTGCATTGCATTTTGTCTACATAGCAACCAGTGTTATGCTGATAGACAGGAACATGAAACTAGCCATATTTATTCCTGAGATGTCAACAATAAATTTTACAGTTATAAAAGGGATATAACAGGTGAGGTTCATAAAGGTCAAAGGGTAAAATATTAACTAATTCTTTGATATGAAAGAAAGCAAATTTGCTTTGTTATCATTTATTTTTTAATTTCATTGCAAATAAATGGAATGAAACATTTTCACTATGTATTTCTTTTACTTAATGCAGCATTTTTCAATTTAAGTTGACTTTATTCCTATATTCTAAGACTTCTAATTTCCCCATAATGAAGGTCACTACTCACCCAAACATGCCTCATAGCAAATTATGTATGCTAGAGCAAAAATAAGCATAATTAGCTTATTTTTATGAATAAAATCATTGTTAATGTACCATTTTACTCAGAACATCATACATAATAATATGAAAATAAGAAAAATAATTGCATAAATGTTTATATTTGTTTTTAAGGTGGCGCTCTACAGTTTCGTATTTAGCATAGGGTTAAAATTTTAAAGAAAAAGAGTTTTCCCGGGTTTCCTCACTACTTATACTGGTTATTTAAAAGAGACTTTGTATACCTTAGGTATTGTTCAAAGAATCTTTAATTCCCTTTATTTTGATGTATGATTGATGGGTGTAATATGGGTTAGAGAATATACAGCTTGGCCTTACTCCAGATGTGCACCTTTCAAAAAAGTGCTAGTGCTAGCTCTACTTGCTCATTTTCACTTCTTGAACTTCAGAGGTAAATTGTAAAAAAAAGAGCCGATAACTTTCTTTTACATTTTATGTATTTGGTAATTCAGTCATTGCACTTTTAGAAGCTGGTATTATCTAGTTTGGCAAAATTCATTTTCCATATTTTAATAGCTGCCAAGAATAGTGTACTTTAGACAAATGTAGGTTGATTTTTGGAGCACAAGGGAGCAGTCATTTTAGTTAGCAGTGTCCTAAGATCATTTAAAATTTCCAAAAGTACAATATCCAAATAAATTTCATCCACATTACATGAAAGTAGTATATAGGTATGCCAACATTCTCTCCACTGTGCATGTTTAAAATGCAAACAACTTCACCTTACATACATCACTCTCTCAAAAGTACATAATAACTGGTGAGTGCCACCCAAGTGATAATGGAAATTAGTGAGTAGTTGGTCACATGACAAAATATATCAGTCATGTGATGAAAGACAGGTAATGTGATAAAAAAAAGCAGTCATGTAATGAAAGATATAGATATACTTGAACACCAGAAAACACAATCGTGGACATTTTGAAATATGCGAAGATCTTACAGGAATGCTCATTCCAGATGATTCATGAAATGAGGTGAATAATTAACATCTTTTGCAAAGAGTAATGAACAAAAAAAAATACTTCAATTTTTGAGAATTTTATTTGCAAATTTACATGATCTCAAAGATTATTATGTGATTTTTATTTATTGAAAGTGGCTCTAAAAATATCTTGATCCCTTGGACATTTGGTCCTTGCCTTTTATAACAACAAGACATCATTACTGATTTCATGAAGTGTTATTATGCATTATACGACAATAAGCACAATATGAATATACGAGTACAAGAAACACAGAAATATAATTATTACCATAACCTTTAAAATGATCGTCATTAAAATTGGTAAAATATATTTATCATGGGATTTTGGATCATATCCCAGGTAGTTGTCAATCATTCTACATTCACCTGAACACCACTATCATGATAATTTAAGTCTTCACCAAATGGTGTTGAAATAATCACTCAAAGGGACATTCTTTCCTGGCTGAAAATAATTTATAGAACTCAAGATTATTTGAAAGACTATTTGTACTTTTTAACAGCTGAATATTGAAACCATCTGATATTTTGCTGCAAAAACAAATTTTTCAAATCAGTCTCTGTGACAGCCAAATTAAATGCAAGGTCAGCACCATGTTCATTTGGGAGCAATGAGACATTGAATGTCTTTCAGCAATAACCCCATACAAACAGGACCATGCATTCAAGAGTGGATATAATATTTAAAATATGGCGACTATGTCAGTCATTTTTGAGTTTTGGATTATTATGCTATTTTAAATTGGAAGCAACTAGATATCATATGGAGTGTTGTGGCAGATACTTTATGTTGATATAATAATAATAATTACAATAAAATCAAAAAAATTAAAAATAATGATAATAATGGCTGTAGATAAAGAGAGTAGCTAAGTTAAACACAACTAAATCAGTTTAATATCTAATAAAATTGTATTTATATCTTCAAGCAAGTTGCTCTCCATCTCATGACAATAACTACAAATAAACGTGTCAGCATATACATGCTAAATTACATTATTAAAGTAGGATTTAATTGAATATATAAATTTATTTTTTCTTATCTCTAACAACTATGTTCTGAAAATGAATTCTAGCAAGATCTTCATCTATACATAGCAGTTAATGATCACTTCTCCTTAGATATACATTTAGAATATTCTGCAAAATTGTGGCATGTGGTAAAGTTTATATCAGTATTATACTTTGTCATTTTAACATTATTAGGTACAAATGTAGGGTAACATTTATACACTCAAGATAATGTGTATTTTAGCCCCTGAATACTACAGACTTCCTTCAAATTGTTCAACAGAATGTTATGGTAATTCTAAATTGTTGTTTTAAATTATATCTTAGATAATAGGGAGAATGCAATTTTGTATAATGACTTAATCATGTGTAAATGAACATATCCTTTAATACAATTAAAAACCAGTACTGCTTTGAGAAAATCTATTCTTTCTTAACCATTTTAATTCTCTGAGCAATTTTGGTGATGATGCATCAATGGCAACATCAAGAATCAACTGAGCTGCTCGTTTTATAAGCTTTAAATTTGTAGTCTTTAATTCTGATAATGACATTCTGTTGAAGAAAAGTTGATAACCAGATTTTCAAGACAGCAGCCATATTGGATGTCAGATCGGCACCATTTTCATTCATTTCCACATTGGTTGCAAAAAATCTTTTAAGTTAGGACTGACTAGACATCATAGGAAGTCTTCTGGTGAAAACCCAATGTGAAAATATGATTTTCCAGATAGGAGGAATAGCAACAAAATTTTCAAGATGTCTGCCAAGATGACCATATGGGATGTCAGATCAGCACCATTTTCAATTAGGACCAACTGATTTTTCAAAACAAAATCCCCCCATCTTAATATGACCATCTATTCAGAAATAGTAATAACATGATTTTCACATTGTCAGCCATATACTAGGATCTCTGAGCAACACCATTTTCGTTTGGGAGCAATTAAATATCATAAGCCTTACAGTGAAAATATGACATCAAGATGGCTTTCTATTCAAGGGTAGTAGAGTTTCAAGATGTCCCCCATGGTGGCCACGCTGAATGTCAGATCTGCACCATTTTCCTCTAGGACCAACTTGACATAAGAAGACTTTTACTGAAAATACCACATCAATATGACAGTCCATTTAGGAGAAGCAGTGATAAAATGATAAAATGATTTTCCAATCAGCAGGATTAGCTAGTCCATCTAATGAATGTATGTCCATCCATAGATGCTGAGTTAGGCAAGCTGGATGCTACTCCTTAAAAGCACAGTAATAAAAGAACAAGGCAACAAAATATCATGACATTATAAAATAATTTATTTGAAAAATCTGATTTTCATTGACAATCATCATTTACAATAAGTCATATACTGTTTAAGTGAATATTTACATCCAATGTAAATATTAAAGACAAATGTATAGTTAATTACTTTCTTGAAAGAAAAAAAAAAACAAAGCATAATAATATTACTGAAGTCTGAAAAAGGAAAACAAAGATTAAAAATGCAAGCTCAAAATCTACAATTGTATTATCCATATATAATACTGGAAACATTATTTTGTAGATGCAAATTTAGCTGGTCGCAAGCAATGTATTGTATACATGTCAGATCCCATTGCGCACTGCATAAACCCTAATCTGCCTTTGCATAATGTGTCAGATGATCTTTATGCAGTCTGATAGCAGTAATCAGTAGGCCTTATGATATGCTATATCATGTTCTGTCTTCTTGCAGTTTGACTATAATTTTAAATGAAGATAAATCTTCATCTTAAAGTATCTGTTTAATCATGAGACAATACTTTTATATAGGTCTATGTATCCCAAAGATTATAACTGAAGTGACAAATTTTATAGAAACCTTGACTAGCAAAGCTGAAAGTTGGTATGTTAACCCCACACTCTATTTAATAACTTCAATAAAACCTTGGCAAATTTATGGAGGATTTTGTTGTCACCACTACCTCAAAGGAAATAATAACTACATTTTTATTTCTATGCAAATACAGGTACAAAATAAATTAAGTGCATGTATTTTTAAAAGCTCTAAAAGGTACAGTAAATGCCTACAATCATCTAAGCATATTCAAGGAATATCTTTGAGATAGGCTTCATATAATATCAGTAATTGGCACTTTACTGCCAACAAGCAATGTATTATGTAATGAAAGTATTAGATGCTACTTGTTAATCCAGATCCATTCATTCAGGGTTTGACCAATTATAAACCATTTCATTCTGGCTTGGTCCAATGTAGTCCAGTCATTCAGGGCTTAACCAATTATAACCCATTTCAATTTTGGTCGGACCAATGTAGACCATTTCATTCAGGGCTAAACCAAGGTAGCCCATTTCATTCTCAGTTGTACCAATCTAGTCTATTTCATTCAGGGTTGAACCAACATAGCCAATTTCTTTGGGTTGGACCAATATAATCCATTTCATTCAAGGGTGAAGCAGTCTAGTCCATTTCATTCCTGTTTTTACCAATGTAGTCCATTTCATTCATTATTGGATCAATAGTCCATTCACTAAAGGCTGAACCAATATAGTCTACTTCATTCTGGGTTGATCCAATGAAGTCAGTTTTACTTTGGATTGGACCAATGTATTCCATATCATATAATAATCATCTACTGCCAGTAAATCAGTGCACCTACTATTGATACTGCATGACAAAATTGCAAATAATAAGCTTTTTTAAGTGCAGTCATATCCACTATTAAAAATTTGCTAGAATGAGAGATGAATGTGTCCTTTGACATATTAGGAGTCAGTCACATGTACAGTTTCACACAAAAAAGAGAATTTTTTAGCCATAGGAACTGTTACATGTCATATTGGGATATTAGGATTACATCAGGCATTACTTGCTGGCAGTAAATCAACATTGGCTGCATGGTTATTGAAAGTCTAGAGAACTACTTTTGATTCTTAAAAGTTGACAAACTCAGTCTTTTTTAATACTATAAGATAAAAATAACAATGCTAAAACAAAACAGCAAGAGATTAAATACAAGAAGCTGTTAGTAAATAGTTATAATACAAGTGGTTAAGACAAGATCTCATTATTGCTGAATTTACCATATCCCCTTCGCAGTCTGTACTGCCAACCCCTCCATAACTTTAAAAACTGAAAGCTGCAATGATATACACAATGCTCAAAGCTTATTCATTTATCAGTGAATCATTTTTAACTTCATCATCTCCAAGTTGTCTCTAATTCTGTCATCTTATGTCTCAAAACAAAACCAAGGGGTTTTCTAATACCATCATCTTCATTGCATTTTAAAAGGGGATCTTCAATACCATGAACTTGATTGTATTTCAAAACAAAGTTTTTTTTATTAACATTGTATCCTTATTTTTGTGGGTGAATCTAACTTTCAGACAAGAGATGTGATGTGGTTTGTTATCTTTGACAAGGTCAGAACAATCTCACAAATTTCTGTAATTTTTGGAGTTACATCCTCTTGAACACATACATAAGAGTTACACCTTTATATTTTGTTCAATTTTGCTTTTATAGATAAATAGCAAAACTAGACATTGCAAACAATGGATAATAACAGTTTTTACTGAAAATGGACTGTCCTTGGAAGCTGAAAATGACAGAAAGCAGTCTGTTTCTTTACACGGAGACCTTTCATCTGGTTTGAAACATGAGCATAATAAAAAATTTAGGGGCCCCCTAGCAACAATCAGGTTAGAGATAATTAATTATGAATAAAAGGACTCTAAGTTTTGTTCACTTTCTATATTCTTGTTGTTTTTAAATTTTTCTTTACTTAGTAAGGTGTACATACAGCCAGGAGTGTAGGCAAATATTCTAATTGTGAGATCAGGTTATACAGACTTTGTGAAATTTAATATACACTGACTCCTAAAACAAACCCCTCAGTATAATGCCAATACTCTTGTAATGTAGGATCATAAAATGGTTCCAATTGACACATTTTATTCTATTCATTTTCTTTCATTTGATTTTAAACCCATCCGCACACACCTAAAGGCTCAGAGATGTTGAATTGGCCTGATTGTCATTATGAAAGTCATAATAGTCAAACTAGTGGAAACAATCTTTAAGTCCTGGGTTGCATCCCTTAATTCATTGGCCCAAATCATGTATTCTAATGAAAAAATGAGAATCAGACACACTCAAAGCTATGAAAGCAATGAAAGGCATTATGGTATCAAAAATCTACATGAAGATGCCTAATTACTTATATTTCGAATATTTGATAAAAGAAGTCAGATAAATTAATTGACAGGTATACAAGTAAATAAAATAAAACATGCAAATTCAATATTACAATATATACTTGCTTAAACATCAAGTTCAACTGCTGACATAGACCCTAATCTGCCATTGTATTATGCACCAGCAGAGCAAGAGTCTATGTTGTTAGATTCTCCTGATTTCTCCAAACTAGATAAACCAAGTTCTGCCAGCTCATAATGTGACAGCATATTGGGTCTAAGTAGTTTGCAGTTGTGATAGACTTATAAATGAGTATATGTGGTACACAACCCCTTTACAGATTTAATACAAATAAGGTAATATACACACAATTTAGATTGATGAAAAAGTAACCAAATGAAAAATGTAAAAATGACAACATGATTTCAGTATATGCATCATTTCTTGCCGCCAAGCTTACAACAAGACAAATCCAAACTGTCTAAATTGAGAACAACATGAATGACAAAATGTTACTTTTTCCTGAGGTAATGATGTACTAGTATATCTCTGTATTTGACAGGTTTTTCCACTAGATCAAAAGTTTGGATCAGCACGTTTGATGAGCAACCATACAATTGATGATGTTAATTTTCAGATACCATCATATCAACCATCCCTTGATTCATCCATTAATCTACAATATACACCATGACAAACATAAGGCAAACATGATCTAGTTTGCAGATTTGTTTCTTTGTCAGAAAATCAATGAAGTTAATGCTGGCTATGTCTAATTCAAAGTTGACTTATTTCAAAGGCATTTCTTTATTGAATGATCAACACAGTAAAGATATTGAAGATTATTCTTGTTAGGCCATCATGTTTTTTAAAATGTTTAAACTTTCTATAGTCACAAAATTCAAGACAAAATAGGGCTGCAAGCTTATCTTGACTTACCAAATCCCCAATAACTAAATAACTGCCTCAAGGGCCTATCCTACTGATATTACATCACTCAAACCACATGGTTTGTGATGCAATATATCAGCACATGGAACAAAATATAAGTCTTGGCACAAATTAAGAAAAGAAAAAGAACAATACTAGCAACAATAACTTTTATTTTCAACCCAAATGACTTAATATTACCTACTAACAAGACTTCACACTTTACTGGGTTATACCCACTAGTTAGGTGTTACTATTTTTAAGATAAAAAGCCAGGTTGTTGTAAACCCATCATTACATTTTTAAAAACAATGGAGTAGAATAAAATAGTGTTGTTGGGAAAAATTCTACAGTATAGTTTTTTGAAGCAACATTTTTAGTCCGAGGAAACAAGTTAAATTAGGAATTATAATAGTGAAGCTAAAGCAGCAACAGATCTTGAACCAAAAATGACATATTTTATGTTAGATTTAATTATTAGCTATGTCAATGATTCATTTGTCGCAATTTGTTATATCTCTTTTTAATGTTTTTATACTACATAAATATATGGCTGCATTGTTCGTTTATGGGGAAAATTGTCTGGCAATATATATATATATATATATATATATATATATATATATATATATAAAGAGAGAGAGAGAGCATTTGGGACAATCAAAATATGGGTTCAGAAACTACCTAAACCAAATACATTATACATCAAAGAGTACTGAGCAGTTTGCTTTGCATTGCACTAAACAATAAAAAGTATAATGATAAAGAAAATACCTCAACTCCATCGACACAAAGGTGAGTTATTGCATAGAAGAATGCTACCTATGGATACATCCCATATATTAGTATATCTATCAATAGGTAAATGAAATACTACATCAAAACATCTGAGCTAGAAAGAAAATCCAAAAATATGGAGAAAGATATGAGAAAATGAAGAAGTTGAACCAAAACCTAAAAATGCTGACAGTTCCATCATCATCACTGCCAGAAAAAATTACTGCAACAAACCCTCGTTTTTCCTCTAACAAGAGCTCAGCAACAATGATCAAGGAACAGATCATGAGTAGTACTTAAGGCCTCAAACTGGGTCAGCAGTAAACAATTAACAACCAAACTCTTTAAAACAAGAGACCTTAGTGACCCTGAGATAATTCAATTACCTTACAACAGTAAAAAAAAACAATTGCAAGTGCAGCTAATCAAAGATATCTGCAACAGTCAGATGCTTTCATAAAAACTTTTTCCTATAATGTTGACTGCTACAAAAATAGTGGTTTTCAGATATCTATATCTTTTGTTTTCATTTGTTTTTGATTGCATATCAGTATCATTTATGCAAATATTACAGGGCCTTAATGCTTGTGAATGGAAGAATGGACAGTCAAACCACCAAAGAAAGGAAACTTAACTCAATGTAAAAAGCAGAAAAGAGACAAGAACATGTTGACTTCCACAAAGGTAACTCCTGCATAGACCACGTCACAACATCGTGTATTAAAATTGAACAATCCGTGGTATGGCAATAACCTCTCTATGTGAACTTTGTGAGGGTCTCATAGTGTGGGCAGAGAAGAAATCTGGAAGCCAATGCATTATTACAGAATCCCAGAAAGTTTGTATCTTTAATGCATCAGTTATATGAAACTTATACTTGCCAAGCAACCTACAAGCTCTCAGTACCCTTCCAAGTCTGAAGTCGGACTTAAGGATGCCTCCTCTTCCAAATGACCTTCTAGTTGGAGACAGATTGGACAAAGAAGGCAACCACTAAGGACAAGTGAACAGAAATATAGTGAAACTTCAAAAAACTGCTAAAAGAAGACCTTGATTTTGAAGATGAAATGGGCCTCCTGTACCAGAAACACCAACACAAACAGGAAAAGACCAGCAACCTGGACAAAGAAGCTGAAAAGACTGGACTTCACATACATGCCAGGCAAAAAAAATATAACTGAAAACAACAATACACAATACAACAAAATACAGCTTGATTGAGCAGACCTAGATGAACCGACTATACCTAAAATTCAATGTCTTCTTGCTTAGTGACTTAAAACGTTTGACAAAAATGCATAAAAAATTTGATGCATTCATGAAGACAAGATTACTATTCCAAATTCAGCAATAGTTTAATTCACTATTTATCTCTATTATGCAGTTTTATGAAGCTAAACCATTGTTAAACAAAGAGAAAAAAGCAAGGCCTATTTAAACTATTTTCGATTGTGCAACATATAAAACTTTTATTATACACTTTAAAGTTTCACATTACAAAATGTTATACTTTTTAAAATATAACAAATATTGCTTTAAGTCTAGTAAATTATTTACATGATATTATCATCACAAGCTTTTTATTTCCCCATGAAAACATCAGCAGCTTTTTTACCAGCATTGAGACCTATATGTTCTTATAAAGGTCTAGAATTACATCCCCTTAAATATGAACCTTATTAATTTACCCGATATCAGTCTGCATATATTCATTCAATCAAATAATAACATAATAATAATAACTACTGTTATTATTATTTATTTATTTATTTCATTTGTGTCTGATGACTGACATCAACATATCTTCACATCAACTAAAAATTATAAAACTATTTTTTGCTAATGATATTCAACAATATTCCAAATACCATAATTCTTGAGGGACATTGCAGTACCAAGTAATATTTATTTTATTTACAGAATTGATTAAAGCATTTCTATTTATTCTCATGACAATGTTTTTAAGTGTTTAAGCAAAGTACATTGAAAAAGAAACATTTCCTGTGCATGACATACCTTTTATCAGAAAGTAACAATATACATCCAGATACTTTAGGTAATGGAATGGCATTGTATAATGTAACAAAACAGGGTTATCATATTTAACATTACTCTCAGGAAGATACATTCATTTCAGGGTAGCAAATGTTAGGCCACAATACAAACAAAATTATAAACAGCACTCCATACAACGTATCTAAACCCATTGCTTCACGATTAACACGAGATTTTAAAATGTAGGATATAAATTCACAAAACATAGTGGTCAGACAAATCAAAACTAATGTTTTATTATCCAATCGGACTTTAAAAAATATACTAAATGTTACATTTAGATGACTGCATATGTTTTATTCAACAAAATAAAACAATTCCAGAGCAATATTTCAAATTTACTTCTGCAGGAGCAGGCATTTTACGATAATCCTGCAGGCCTAAGTATGCAGACAAGATCTGTTACCATAATGTTGCTAGCCCAGCCATGCAGCATAGGTCTGATGTATGTCACAAGAAGCAACTAACTGACCTGTTTTTTGTACCATGATGATATTCCTGTTCGGAAGGTCATGTAATCTTCTTAAAAGAGAAAAAATCTTTGTGATAAAACAAACTGTACACCCCTTGTTGCCTTTGTCTTTCATTTCATGTTTTTGTACAATTGCTGCTGCTTTTAAACACAAATGACAAAAAAAAATATTTAACCCAAAATAGTTTTTGGATAGTCTTTGTACAAACATGCAGTACTACTACTTTCAAGCTGTGTTAATGATTATTTTAAAAAAATTCACGTATTTTACTGTACATAAAGTGAACGGTGTATACTTTATACATCCTGACCATGTGTTCAGATGAGCATTCATCGGAATTGTTTATGAAAAAAAACATAAGTCTAATTGTTTATACTATTTGGGGAAACTTGAATTTAATGAGCATTATACAGCCAGGATTGTGCTGATGTGCCACAAAACTCCATTCAACCATTCATACATACATAGTGACCTTTTCATAGGACCAACAAATTTGGGAAAACTAATATAATATGTGTAGCAGTAATGAAGATAATGGTGGCTGTCCCTATAAGAATCAAATTTTGAAACATTTTATTGATGAACCATTTAGTTTTTTTAAAATCCAATTCTCAACAATGGCCCAAATCCTTTATTATAATGAAAGAATTTATTAACCCCTATAGTTTCTATCAGCCCTCACCATCATAAACAGTTTCTTAATTTATTGTACAGATTTAATAGCTGAGTAAATGTGCTGTAAAAATAAAAAAATCTAGTCGGGAACATTGTCATGAAGCTTTGCCCAGCTCTATCTTCTTCTGGATAGCTTTGGCAGAATGATAGATCAGGGAGTCTATAAGCCCTGCAACTGGAAGAAGAAAGCAAACAACAAAATATTATCCCATTATGTTAACTTTCATTAGTATCATATAGCTAAAATCTATCTGATACACTTGCCAATGCAACAATGTTGTATTAAACTTGCCAATGTCACAAGAACTGTAATGTTACTTCAGAGTCTCTAACGTGTGATAACTTAAATCACAAACTGATCTTCATTCAACAGTTAGTGAACAAGACGTTTTAAATAATATAGCATCCCATTCAGGACTGTTCCATTAAAAAATACATGGCACCTGGAGAAGACACTTTTTAAAAAATATATGCCAGGGTACTCAGATTACAGAGTTTAGATAAAAACAATACAAACTTCTAAATTGGAACTATGGCTGACTACTCCACATTAAAAGTGCCTTTCCTGGGTCCATCTAGCTAATTTCATGAAGTCCTCAATCTCACTAATTTAATAAAGTCCTCAATCTAGCTAATTTCATGAAGTCTTCAATCTAGCTAATTTAATATAGTACACACTCTATAGCCAGTTCTTTCTAAGCAACAAAAATGATTACCTTTAGATCCAACAATATTTTCACTTTGTCTAAATCTAGTGCTCCAATCTGTCAGAAATCATTTATTTTTTTATTACTATTTCACTTTTTGTTTTCTGTGAAAATTGCACATAATACAATACATGTATGACCCTTGAGAATGAATGGAAAGAAGACACATTTATTTTTATATATTGAAGCTTAAGTGCTTGCTTAAGCAAGGTTAATACACGGCAATATGTAACTGATTTGCTACCATTCCTGCAAATAGTCCGCATTATTATGTATGAGATTAATACATCTGTTGCCATCCAATCAAAACAGTCCCAGCTGTCACATGTAGCGTCTTTGTTCAGTTATTCTTAGTTTGAAGCTGAGAGCAACTGCAAGCATAATTCTGTCGAAAAGAACTCTACAACATTTTCTTATTCATATGTGCACATTTTCCTGATGTTCACACAAAGTACTTTACATACCGGAACTGTTATTTCCCGTTTGTCTTTTTCTATTCTGTGATTCATCAGGACATTAATTTCATTCCTTGCGCCCACCTGGATTTTCTTTGTATACCAACAATGGCGTCACGCTCTTCCAGGAAACAGAGGTCAGTCCCATACGACTTGGACAATCCTTTTAACTGGACTACCCTTCATTTAAAGAGGAAACTTGAATCTAAAGGCATTAAAGTGTCTGCAGCTATCCCGAAGCACGCCTTGAGACAGCTATATATTGATAATGCACCTTCTACGGTTTCACGGCCTGCTGATCGACTACAAGAAAGGAACAACTCAACTCCAGCACAACCCGGTGAAAGGCAGTCTGAAGATGAAGTATCCGTCCATCCACATCCAAATCCACCTTCACGTCGCCGTCGGGCAACCATTGTTCTTGCTGATAATGAACAGACATTGGATCCAGCGGAAGTCATTGCAGCGGAAATGGTGATACAAAGTAATATACCGAAAGTAGAAACTACGTTCAAAATGGCCGCCACCGACATGAACACCTTGTCTCCGGCAAATATAATGACATTGTTCTTGCGGATAATGAACAGACATTGGATCCAGCGGAAGTCATTGCAGCGGAAATGGTGATACAAAGTAATATACCGAAAGTAGAAACTATGTTCAACATGGCCACCACCGACATGAACACCTTGTCTCAAGCAAATATAATGACATTAATTAATTCCATTCAGCGATCCATTGTCGAACTGAATAATTCCATCACTGACATCAGGGCACGACAACAGGCTTTTTCTCCGACGTTTCCGTTAGCCGACTTGACACCTCTTGCAACATTGCCAGTAGTCCAGCCATCGATGTCGCTCAATGATCTGATGCAAACCACAGGAGTTTCGCCGGAAATCCTACCAGCAATCGATGTGATATCCGAAAGCCAGAGAAGGCAGATACTCGAAGGTAAGCACATCAATCTTGCCATACTTTTGCTACCTCACATAGAATCAGATATGTCAAATCTATATAATAAGGTTGGAAAGAACGTTCCCCGATTGCTTAAACGTCTGACCCTCAGTGAATTCATAACGGCCTTCGGTAAATTTAAACGGATCATCTGCTCAGTTTACCCCAACAGACGCCATGAACTGGACATGTATGAGGCTGACATTATAAAAATCGCCAATGCTTATGGAGACATTTTCTATGACTATCATAATGTCTACTCCACTCAGGCTGCTATTGCCCTTTGTGATTACAAAATAAAAGTAAACTGGGCTCTCAGGGATCAAACTGCTCTTCAGCTATTGATTGGAGGCCGGAAAACGACGACATGCCACATCTGCAGTTCGGTTACACACCCAACTGACTTCTGCCCACAAAAAATAAGTACTACTGTACCCTTTGTAAACATAGCCAACAAAAAAAATTCGGATAGTGACAAATATGGCCGACCAAGACAGATGATGGATGGAAGAGAACTGTGCAATAATTTTAACTCCACACGTGGTTGTCGCCGAACTGGTTGCCAATTCTTACATATTTGCAATCAGTGCCAGGCCAAAACACATGGAGCAACTGCCTGCCCAAACAACGCAGTACATTCAATTTCCAGCACTCTTGCACACAATAACCCTCGAAAATCAGTGCCTGATAAGACACAACAAATCTGACAAAATTTCTTGCCACATGCTACCACCCCCATTGACATTGACAGACTGCAGCTTGAACTTCTTCATCATCCAGATCAGAACTTTGTTCAGTACTTGTCTTCTGGACTCAGACATGGTTTTGACACCATGGTGCAAAAAACTCAGTTACCTACAAAAGAGTGTACAAACTTGCTTTCTGCTTCAAAACAACCAAATATCGTGGATCAATTATTGGCAAAGGAATGTGCAAAGGGTTTCATGCTTGGTCCTTTTCCATCACCACCATTTCCTAATTATAGAGTCAGTCCTATCGGCATAGCAGAAGGTAAATATTCAAAAAAGAAGAGACTTATCATTGACTTGTCCTTCCCCCATGACGATCACACTCATGCAAGTATAAATGACCTTATCGACAAAGATCAATGCTCCCTAAGCTATGTCAAAATTGATGATGCCATTCGAATCATCCAGAGTTATGGAAAGATAGCTATTATGTGCAAAGCCGACATATCAGAT
This sequence comes from Potamilus streckersoni, assembly GCA_016746295.1. Lineage (NCBI taxonomy): Eukaryota > Metazoa > Mollusca > Bivalvia > Unionida > Unionidae > Potamilus > Potamilus streckersoni. The sequence goes on along the minus strand of JAEAOA010000769.1, from coordinate 1,095,585 downwards.
GCTTTCAAACAGATTCCCATCACTCCTTCACAATGGCACCTATTCTTCGTAAAATGGAGAGGATCTTACTACGTTTGTGTTCGTCTACCATTTGGGTCACGTTCAAGTCCAAAATTATTTAATACTTTATCTCTGGCAATTTGTTGGATAGCCAAACATAATTATGGTATTGGTGTTATTTTGCACCTCCTTGATGACTTTCTTACAATTGATCCTCCTTCTTGGGGAACAACATCTGCTGCGCATATGTTCTCTGGGCATTCACTTCATTCAAATTCAGTTTATTCACCCAAGAATCTAATGTCAGCAATATATGGCTTATTCAAACTAATCCCTTGGAGTGAAGTCCACACAGCTGCCGCTGTCATCCCAACCTTCGTTGGACAACCCAGTCATCGCTGGGCCCCTTCAGTTTCTGCTGAAGAAACTGTACTCAAAGGTTATCCATAACATTCTGTCAGGGAGTTTCACAGACCATCTGTGACCTCTGTACAACCATGTTGTGCCATTCAGTAGCCACTGAATCACTCACTGACAGAATGAAACAAAACAGTTTCATCAGTAGCAGCAGACAGTCCCCCAAGGCAAACTGATAATTTTAAATAAAAACTTAACTGGATCTGTGTTTTTGTTGTGTATAAATTGTCGCTTAAGTGCTTGCTTAAGCATGGTTTATACACGGCAATATGTAACCGATTTGCTACCATTCCTGCAAATAGTCCGCATTATTATGTATGAGATTAATACATCTGTTGCCATCCAATCAAAACAGTCCCAGCTGTCATGTGCAGCGTCTTTGTTCAGTTATTCTTAGTTTGAAGCTGAGAGCAACAGCAAGCATAATTCTGTTGAAATTGGGACCATGGATTGGCTGTGTCTATAATGTTTATAAATCCAATGAATAGTTTAAATACAAAAGTAAGAAAATCATAACTCTACCTTCAATCATAGACAAGCACATAATATAAGTTTAATATAGATAACAGTGGAAACTTGAGAAAAAAATTCAGCACATGAAACAGGAAAAAGGCATCAGCTTTCTTAAGTCCAACAAATTTTTGGAAGCTGCATCTCCAATGCACACAGTTGGTAAATTCTATGCCAATGCAGTTAATGTAGACAAGCAACTTCCACAAATGATGATTGTACATAGAAAGACATTCTATGACTACAAAGTTACAGAATGGTAACAAGATCAACTAATCAAACGAAAAATTATTTTAGTAATATGCATGGATCTTACCCATTACCTGAAGCCATCAAAGATCCTGATGACATAAGCTTATATTTCCAGTTTGACTCAAATCCAATGAGAAATCTGGCTTCAAAAGAGGTAACAAACTCAGCCAAACAGATGCAAGACCACCTCACTGATATGCATGAATCTCAAGCATTACTGAAGTTGACAGAGATCTTGATAAAAATATGGATCAGAAATGGGACCTCAAGAAGGCGAACAGTCAGACTGATGCTGGATCACCTCATTAGTATGCATGGATCTTGCTCATTGCCGAATTTGTATAAGATCTAACTGATGGAAGCATATATTCCAAATTGTGATCAAAATCAGATCAAAAATACATCCTCTAAGTGGTAAAAAGTTCTGCCAATCAGATGCAAAAACACCTAATTAAAATATACATGGCTTTTATTCATCAAAATCATCTGAAATCTTAATATCACAAATATATATTTCAAATATGGATCTTGTTAAACTTTGATGATATAAACCCATATACCAAGTCTGATAATTTACACCGATGTGTCAAGTATGATTAAAATCAGATCAGAAATATAGACTCCAAAGCAGTTGCAAGCAATTTGTTGATAGATTGAACACAGGACTTAATAGGTACAAAGCAAACATGTTATTGCTAAGCCATCCAAGCCTATTCATGGCATAATTTAGTACAGAAATACTCTCTTACCTGTAAATACTCCTCCTATTATTGCACACACACCGGTGAGAAAATGCATAAATGACCTGAATAAAAAAGAAATAAAGCTCTCTGAGACTCATAAAAATAATTCCAAAAATACTTGTATAGACTGATGTTATAAAATGAAATACAATAGAAATTAAATTAAAGATAAACCAATCAGACATCCATTTTTTAAAAAGTTTTACTTACTTAATACATTCAGATTTTCTACCATGGTCAATTTTATGAATACATAAAAATATATTATTCAAAACTACTAAAAGGACAAACCAAATTAACTAATAAGTTAGGGAACTTTTTTCATTTTTTTAAGTGCAATTAGGTACATGATTCAAAATTACAATCAATCTTTATAATAAAGTCTAGACCTCAATCACCTTTCTTGAAGAAACAGCAGAAAGTGACCTTCAGTTGTGTGAGTGGGATGTTGAATGCTGGTAAAATTTTTAATTGTCCTCTTACAGAAGATGTATATCATGAGACATTTCAAATGTCAACAAATGTACCATGAATGGCATATAATATGTATACAATGTTTTAAATCATCCAGAATGTAGAAATTACAATAACTTGGTCAAATTAGGAGATTATTAACCAATTCTGGGAAAGTAAATATTGCAGAAATTAATGAATACATGACATAAAAAACTTTTATAATAGGTCTGAATTTCCTCAATAAACAAGAAACCAGTAAGGATATATGTGACCCCTGATTTTTTTTAATGACTCCATTCTCTGAAAAGGGTCACTGAGCTCAACTTTTTCGATTTTTCACTGGGCTTTACTTTCTAAATTTCTGAAATAAATGCTGTATGAAAGAGAATAAAATGGCACTTTATCTATCCCAACCATCATGATGTTAGATCAATATTTTACATATTTCACTAATGCAAGAGATGAAAAAGAAGTCACACACACACACACACACACACACACACACACACACACACACACACAATGCTGTTAGGTATTTCTGCACACATAAGGTTTCCGTCTCCAATATTGATGCAAAATACATAGAATTTGATCAATTGATGGCAATAAAATACTGCAATGCTTACCATTTAAAATGAGGCAATTGTCACCATAATATTCTGTTCAAAATAATATTAATTTTGGACAAACAGGATACCACCCCTGTGTTTTTATGGCTTGCAATATGTTGGCCTATTCTGCGCACAACTTTGAAGAGATGTAATGATCATCCATCAGGCTATAGAAATGCAATACATTACTTTGGACTGATGTATTTGTTGTATAGTTGGCCTCCTTTGTATTATTATGTTAATTATGTTTTTTGAATCATATAAAGGAGCTGGAATAAAAGAAAAGTTAAAAGGCGAACTCAAAATCTAGTGGCCCAAGTCATATGTTATGTGAACTCACTTCATTTAAATAATCAGTTATAAATGTTATTGTGTATGTAACATAAATTACCTTAAATTAAACGACTCATTGGTAACTGTGATCAAAGACATCAAGACAATCAAGCGAAATGAATAATTCATAAAAAAAGAGCTTGGTTTTACAGAAATTGACCACTGTGGGCAGGCGAGTTTCAGAGAATTCTCCAAGTGACACTTAGAAATATCCTCATGGGTGATAAGAAGTTTCATTATTACTTCAAAAGAAAGGATATCAATACTGTACTAATTTAACAATAAAAAAATATTGATTCGACATAGACGATTGTCTCACAATATAAATTTTGGTTGATTTGAAAAAAAAAGGAATCATTTGGTGGTATATAGACATTTAATCTGATATGCTGATACCATGTTGCTGGCCATTTTGTTTTAATTCTTTGTTAAATACCTATGTCTCGCTATATATTTTGCAGAACTAATGTTGAATGGTGCGTATGTATGTATCAATTAATACATACACATCCAGCAAAATATATACAGAGACATAGCAATGTTACATTTTTAGTAAACATGGTGAAGGTCATCACGATTGCTGCTGCTGCTGTATGACAGAGGTTTTACCACAATGTATTTAAAATTGCTTCTCAGGAATAAGGCACTGCAGTTAAAATTGGTAAACGGGATAAAATGGTTTAAATACCACTCTGGGAACCAGAGACTCATCAATAAAACAAAAGGCAGTGACATAATACACAGATGTTTTCGCATACATGTGATGGTTGTTGAAACCAGTTGGAATGATCATTCACATGTTGGACCTTTTGAAAATAAATGTTTTTTAAACAGAATAATGAACATCTTCATTAGAAAAGAATGTGTTATTAAAAATTATTATTGATGTGATTGTAAAATAAGCATTCTGTCATTAATCAGCCCAGTTCCCTAACCTCACCCCCCCTGTTATCTCAATGTCTAAGTGAATTTGTTCAATGCTTGGAGGTCCCTCAGTAACTCATGCCCTCACTTATAGTGCAGTCTATAATTGTGGAACTTGTGCGTGAGTTATCGAGGGTGAGGTGAATATACTGGGAAATATCTTGAGAATCCTGTTCTACAGGCAAGCAGTCATGCTGGGTAGCAGAGGATTTTGTATGTGTGGGACAACTTCGTGCAAAATTGAAAACTTGGATTAAGATGCAGAATTTGTTTCCATCTTTTATATAATGTATTTATTTGTATGATTGTAAAAGATACATAGTAAATAGAATTTTCTGGGTTACAGGTTCAAGAAGGTCATGGAGTGGGTCTTCATGTTGACATGCAGAAATCAAATTTTCATGTGCATTTTGAGTCAAAATGTGGGACATTTTTGTACAATTTATGAATATATCACTTTTCTTAATTAAAGTACAATCATTCTTTCTTGACACAAAATGGATTTTTTGACCAAAAAAATGTGATCTAATGTATATATAAATGACATATCTCCGCACATAATTACCTTATGCGCAGAATTGGTTGACATGGTAGTACACACACACACACACACACACACACACACACACACGATCAGATATCATATTATTTCACAATAGGCATCAGCAATAAATTTTTACATACTCCTAATTTCTTGGAACATAACAAAAGAAACATGTTTAAAGTTGGCAACTACTAGTTAATGCTTTTTGTCTTCATTCTAGATATCACTCTCTTTTTTCTTGTTGTTACATTTTGCAGTACATTAAAAAAGTTTTCATCCAGCTGGCTTACCTTTGTTTTTCTGTATATTTGACCATCATGGGAGATAATTCATACATAAAGAATACACCAGGAAGTCCTGATTCTCCAAATGTTCCAACCACCTTTGAGTGCTTGGTTACAGAAAACTGGTTTGTATAAACAGTCTGAAAGAAAACAAAACAATTTAGCTTTTAAATTAGGTGGTATATACATGTACATTGCTTCATCCCCCTTGGTATGTTGAAGGATGTCTTTATATAAGCTGAAGTCCATTTCAGCATAGTCTAATAATAGGTATACCCTTCATGTCACAGAATAAGTAATCCCAAAGGTCAAAGGTAAACATACTTCAACAAATTCAATGATATAACCAAAATCCTGTACCTTGTGATCTTAGATGATTTTGATGAGGTAAATTGATATCTTGGTTTAAGTTATTAAACCTTCCTTTACTTCATCAGTGTTCATAAGTTAGATTTTTTCACTTTTAAAAACAGGTCAATTTTCAGTCCTTTCTGGCTCATTGATTATGAGTATTCAAAATTTTAGTGATGAAAATATCACATTACGGTTTTACATAGTTATGATAATGGAATGCAATGTAATGAACTTGCACAACGTGACAAGGCATGGACAAACCTTAATATCATAATACAGGGGTGAAGTATTCAAACAGTACATCATAATAGGGGTGGTGGTGAAAGATTCATTTATTGATCAGCATGCATAATGTGGACTCAGCATGGTCAAACAAGGCATCCTAATACTGGGTTGAAGATTCATGTATATCAGCTTGCACAATGTGACAGGGCAAGGACAAACCCTAATATCACAATACAGGGGTGAAAGATTTAAACACTACATCATAATACAGGGGTGAAAGATTCATGTATATTCAGCATGCACAATGTGATATAGTGGTTAAAGATTCATGTATATTCAGCTTGTACAATGTGATATAGTGGTCAAAGATTCATGTATATTCAGCATGTACAATGTGATATAGTGGTTAAAGATTCATGTATATTCAGCATGTACAATGTGATATAGTGGTTAAAGATTCATGTATATCAGCTTGTACAATGTGATATAGTGGTTAAAGATTCATGTATATCAGCTTGTACAATGTGATATAGTGGTCAAAGATTCATGTATATCAGCTTGTACAATGTGACAGGGCATGACAAACCCTACATCATAATAATGGGGTGGAAGAATCATGTATATCAGCTTGTGCAATGTGACAGAGCATTGACAAACCCTTTTATGATTTTACAGGGTGGAATATTCATTTATATCAGCTTCTCAGCCTCAATCAATTTAATTTACAATCTTAAAAATAAATCTTCTGCTTCCAGACTATATTGGCGATATCAAAAGAGCAATGTTCCTATGATAGAAAAATATACATGTAGTGTTATAATCAAGGGCGCATCTTTTTCTGTCAAATTCTTTCTGGTGAGTTCATAATGATCCATTTTATTTTCCCTGCACCTTGAGGTACATGACATTTGACAGTGTCCATTCAACTCAAAAAGGTACAGGCAATGACAAATAAGATAAAGTTGATACCTAACAAATTTTTTTCATCTAATAATCTTGTTGAGTTCTAGACATTGTTTTATTGAGCTTTGAAATATAAATCAGTTTTCAATACCAATATTTCGCTGCTCAACAAAACAATGTTTTAAGTAAGATGAAAACAAGTTATGTTTACTGAAAAAGGGAAAAATGTTACTAACCCGCATTTGTATTCAACACTTTATAAAGCACACATGAAACAACTTTAATTTGAATAGGAATTGATGTGCATAATGGATTTGTGTCCTCTGCATGCCCTACAGTGGCAAAAATAGAAGCCTTCAATCTCATGTTGATTAATGTAATGGTAATCACTACTAACTTTATGATCATCAATATGATTCATTCAATAATTCTAAAAAGTGTCTCAAGAAGAAAGCTAGTTTATCTTTTATTATTACCTTTAACAAGCTTGCAGCTCCCTTTGTTCAGGGGAGTACTTGATGAAAAATTATGAGCAATTTAATTGTTCTATTGTAAAACTTCAGTGAAATCATGCGTAATCAGAGCAGTTTTTCATGGCCAGATGATCACTAGTTTTTATAATATAGGTAAATTATCTTTCAGTTTATGCTCCAACTTGAATTTTGCACTTCTCATATACTTGAAAAAAAAATCCTTGGTGTCTTTAAAGTGTTTGTACTAAATAAAATTAACACAAATTTTTAAAAAAATTTGGGAAAATGGAAGGACTGACTATTCTGGTTAATTGCAGTGAAGTGGGATGGAAAGGTTTTGATTATCCATTTTCATTATTGTTGTATAAATTTGTCTATGACAAGCTCTCAGTATTATTTTCTAAATGACCTAATTAATTTTCTAGACAGGACCAACCAAGAACTGAAAGACTAAGAATACACTAAAGAGAAAATAATCAATCTTATGGACAAGAGTGAGACCACCACCATTTACAGTACCATATATACCCACTTAGAAGTCTAGTCCAACTTCAAACAAGATAGACCCTAATCTGCTATCACATAATGTGCCAGCAGATCAGAGTCTATGTTGTTTGCTCTACTGATTACTCCTAACAAACAGCATAGACCAACATTTGCTGGTGCATTATGCTTTGGCTTATTTGGGTCTATGCAGTTGGACTCTCCTTATAAGTGAGTATGTATGATAATGTATGCATGCCAATAATTAGGACCTGGCAACTATGCAAGAATCTAGAGGTAATTTCAACTAATCATTATGAGTTAAATTGTAATCAACAAGCTTTCATGATTAAATGATGGAAAACCAATGTCAGACTGACATTTAGAATTGTAAACCTTATAGTTATGAAATAATAAGCCAATAGCAATTCCCCATCTCCAGGGGCATGACCCAGAGACTGTGTTTGATGTATATCTGATTTTGTCACCATGTGCCCTTCAAAAGAATATATATTTTATGGTAGGATTGTACAAGCCTACAAGCTACGTCCCAGGAACATCCCACCCCAGGGTAACATCTTGGGTCCATACTAGATACATGTATCTAATATTAATTTTCAAATGTCCTTAATACTGATATGTCAATAAACTCCTATAGGAAAGGTATCTCAACAGTTTCCAGCTTATGACCATGAGGCAAGACTCAAGCCTCAGGGACTACGTCATACTGTCTGTAATGGATGTGTGTTTGATTTTATCTCCTCATGCCTTTCCCCTTATCTGTGGTTATAAGGTGTTGATCTCAACAATTTTCAACATATGAACCATGTACAGCATTTCCCTTCCAGTGGATCAAAACCCAAGTGAGTAATCCCTTCCTCAAAAGAATGTTAATATGTTATAGATGCAGTCTTAAAAATGACATATCCACTTTTAGACCTGCAACTGCAATCATTAACATAAAATGTTTTAAAAAAATATCACCACCCTGAGGTGTCATATCAAAGTTGTAAAACCAATCTCCATAACTACAGACCACTCCAATAAGATCCAAAATGATAAGCACATTTCCAAATAATGATTACAAGATGTGTGTGTGTGTGTGTGTGTGTGTGTGTGAGAGAGAGAGAGAGAGAGAGAGAGAGAGAGAGAGAGAGAGAGAGAGAGATTTGGATTTTTAACATAGCTTTAAAAACATTTCAGTAATATTGATTTGATATCTTCAATGTGTCAGTTTTATAGTGATATCTAGCGTTGGGGCATCATGCCACAGACATGTAGAACGATGTCCCACCCAGTTCTATTATCCTGACATCAAGCCATCAAGTCCTAATACTAACCTCTTAATGCTGAGCACCAAGCAAAGTAACTGTTAGTACCATTTTTATAAGTCTAGGATATGACTCAGCTGGGATTTGAACCCATGACCTTCCACACTTGAGGCAGACTCTCTAACCACTAGGCCACAGAAGTGGTTGACTACATGTACAAAGTTTCATGGCTGTCCAATGAAAACTGTGAAACTAGTTACTTTTACAAGATTATGTCAGACTATATCAGATTCCAAAAAAAAAGTACATGAACTCAAATGAAAATGGCAGGTACATCATGTTTTATATCTCTAGATGACAAATATAATCCCTTTTTAAGTTTTATGGCATCCACTGAAATCTGACAAGCACTGCATTCACAAAATTCTGTCACACATCTAGCTATGTGAAAATGGGCAAAAACTCTTACAAAAACTGCAGGATCAAAGTGACTTAACAGTGTGTAAATACTCAGATGATAATTGCTACAAATATCCATGGCAATCAACTGAAAAATATTGAGATCAGTCGTGTTCAAAAAATTTTCAGTTGCAAGTCAAACATGGCAAATAACTTATTAAAACTGAAGGGCTAAGAGTGATGGAAAGGGTGATAGCCATAAGAAATTTTTCTTGCTATAATAGTATGCTTATAGTCATTAAGTAAAGATCAAAATCTTTCTTCTTTTAGTTGAATAATGGGAGGAGGGTAGCAACATTTGTAAATTCTGTGGTTGCCAACAACCACAAGTGTAAAGAACCAATAAACAAAATACTACTGGGGAAACTAGAGAACTTCTTGAACATACTGATAAAAGTATAAATACTATCATTTTTTGCAAATACCACAAACACTGATACACCTTGTAAGAAAAAAAGGAATTATTAATCACATAAATATGTAAATATTTTAAGCACCTATAAAATTCCTGAAGAATAAACAATCTATCAAAATTGTGTTAACTAAGTGATAGTTTTTATTTCATTATTAAAGTCAATTATCTGCATGAAATGCAAATACCAATATAAAACCACAAACCAGTCTTTTAAGTCTGAAATTAAACCACCAATTTTTAAGAAATATGGCAGGTATGGAACTTACCTGTACATAATAAAGTGTGACTTATGAAAAGCATCTATACATTGATAAGAATGGAATTTATCTTCAATCACATTTCACAGGTGAGAAATAAAAAGAATATAAAGAATCTGTAGTGAGAATAATAGCATAATTCATAAGGATCACTGTAGGATAGAAAAATTAAAAAAATGAATAAGAATTTTGTACCTGACTCTAGGAGAAGAACATTCCCAAAAAAGGATAACAATTTTGTATCCGACTCTAGGAGAAGAACATTCCCAAAAAAGGATAACAATTTTGTATCTGACTCTAGGAGACGAACATTCCCAAAAAAGGATAACAATTTTGTACCTGACTCTAGGAGACGAACATTCCCAAAAAAGGATAACAATTTTGTATCCGACTCTAGGAGACGAACATTCCCAAAAAAGGATAACAATTTTGTACCTGAGTAAAACATTCAAAACATGTGTCAGAATTTTGCCCCTGACACTAGCAAAGGAAAAATCAAAAGTAGGGTAAGACTTTTTTGCACCTGAAACTAGGATAAGAAAATTTCCTATTAAGGTTTGAATTCTGCACTAGACACTAGCAAGGGAAATTCCAAACAAGGCTAAGAATCATGCACCTGACACTGGGATAGAAAGAAATTCCAAATGAGGGTAAACATTTTGCACCTGACTCTATGATAGAAAAAATTCCAAACAAGGATCATAATTTTTCAAATTACTCTAGCTTCTACCAATCCCATGTGTTGAATTTTCCTATGCATAATGATGCATAATCACATTCTTATCTAAAAAGCTGAAATTATAAGCAAAATGATTCATTGATGGTGCCAATGAAGGTTTAATGGATGCAACAGCCATTAAACATTAAAAAAAGCATAATTTTTGGCATACATTTGTTGTAAAACAAAAAACGAGGTTAAAATGCATTAAAGATAATCACAGAAACGTATGAGACATATAAATAGCAGACACTTCTGATGTTATATAAATAATGATATCAGTGCCACACCTTGGAATCAATAAGCTAGGAACTGTGGCCACTTGTCCACCAGATCTAAGAGACACAAGACATTCCAAAGGGACAAGTAATTTTTCTTGCATTTTGAATCAATGGTACAAATAAACACACTCTATGGGCTCATAGAGGTCAAGATTTTAGGGCCATGGGGCCAAAGTTATTTGTGCTCAATATGCAACAATGTGATGTAATGAAAACCAGTCAGTGATGATGTATCATCTATGGTGCTGATGTTGTTTGAGTTAATGCCATTTTTCAACACAAGCAAAGGTTATACATAGCAGATAGTATATTTTGAAAACCTTAGTAAGAACCACTGACCCACAGGACACTACTGGCAGCTTTCTCACCTACCCACAATGGCCAAGCTCAAACCCATATGGGCAGAAGTGAGATGGCAGTGATCAGTACAGGCAGGCAGCTTAGTTCACTCAGCTACCCGGGCTTCCTGATATGGAAGTCAATACTCTTAATTTTGATTTCACAGGAACATGACCATATACATGTAGGAGTGTGAGAAAATCAAGGTCATACTCGTGTATGAATGTGAGAAGAACATGACCATATACATGTAGGAGTGTGAGAAAATCTTGGTCATACTCATGTATTAATGTGAGTAGAACATGGCCATAGAAATATAAGAATATCATCACAGACATGTAGAAGCGAGGAAAACATGGCCATACACATGCAGGAATGAGGGAAGAATGTAGTCATATACATGTAGAAATGTGAGAACATGTCATATGCTCATGGGCATGTGAGGAAAAATATGGTTATACACATGTAGAAATGTGAGAAAACATGGTCACACACATACAGGAATGTGAGAAAAATATACAAATGTAGGATTGTGACAAAAAGACAAAACTCATGTAAAAATGTGAGAAAAAGATGTTCATACATACACAGGAATGTGAGAAAAGGTCAAATATGCAGAAATGTGTGAAAAACATGGTCATATGTAAGAAGAATGTAGAAATTTATGGTCATACAAATACAGGAATGTGAGAAAAACATTGTCATACATAAGTACCAAATGTGATAAGAAAAACCTTAAGTTCATATACAATGTGAGAAAAACATTGTCATACATAAGTACCAAATGTGATAAAAAAAACCCTTAAGTTCATATACATGTAGGAGTGAGATATAAACATGGTCATACACATGTGAGAGTGTGACAAAAACATGGTCATACATATGTAGGAATTTGAAGAAAGTGATAAAATATCAAAGATGACATATATGTACTTACTTTTCCACTAGTACTAGTGTATGTTGTGGGAACAATCTTAACAAAATACTGGAACATCATTTGCTCTGCAAAGTAAAGATATAAATTTCATGAGTAATGTTGCAAGAAATACTAAAATGGAAATTTATTTACATGTGCAATACAATGGCCAGGGATTTCCATTTCCTAGCTTGACTTCTAAACCCAGATACTTTAATGGAATTGGAAGCTGTTTAATATTTTAGTCAATATAATTTATTTAAATTAATTTCTAAACAATTTCACAGTATGCCATCTTGTCTGGTCAATGAATTAAAATCCAATATTCAAACATAATCACTGAAGCTAGACATGAGTACCATCATATATAAATTAATATGCTCACTACTGTACCATATGCTGTACATTGTACACTCACTATTGGTCTTATTAAGGTGTGTTCCAGTACAACATACATGGGACCAAGGGAAAGCACTTTTAATGTGGGATACCCACCCAAAGATGCAATTAAGAATTTTCTTATTATTTAAATATGAACTCTTTGAAATCAAGGTACCCTGACAGATATTTAAAAAAAAATCTGCCTTTCTTGGGTGCCATGTATGTTTAAATGGAACAGCCCTAAGGGTTGAGACCGTGACCATAACATTTAACATCAAATCAGGTTTCTATGCCTCGTCAAGGAAAACATACCTGTGAAGATTGGCTATGGTATATTTAGAAAAATTCAAGATATGATGTAAAAACTTATGTTTTGGTCAGATTACTGTGACCCTGTCACCTGACTTCTTGGTATTATTAATGAGTCAACATATCTATACATTATAGTGAAAGCACATGTAGTAGAACTATGGTCATTTGTGCATAAGATACATCACTTTCTCAGATCATGGAAAACCATGATCTTCAATTTTCTGACTCCTAAATCAATTGTCTTTCTCATATTTTAAATCTTATATTGAATATAAAATGTTTGGTGAAAGCATATATTTTAAAACTCACTGCATGTAAACCACATTTCTAAGAGCTCATATTATTGCATGGAAATGAATTTGCTCTGGGACGTCACACTTAACTTCACCTCTGACCTATTGTCACTCAAATCAGTAAGTTTGTTTGCCTTGTTGGGCAACCCACATTCCAAATTTGGTGAAGTATGTGAAGCAGAACTTGATTTGTCCCAAAGAAACACAAATCTGTCAATGAAATGTAACAATGGTAACAGTTTTATTTCCTGCCTTTTGTGTGTGAAATATATGGTCACTACGACTTTCTGGATGTTCACATTAGTCTGAAAAAAAAATATCTAAGCAACTACTAATATATATATATATATATATATATATATATATATATATATATATATATATATATATATATATATATATATATATATATATATAAACATAGCATTATCTTTTAAATATAAAATTAAGACACTGTGGCCTCTCCTTTGATGCTACTAAAGACAAATGCAGTAATTCATATCAGCTATGTCCTCACACCATGTTCAGCGTTGATTCTTCAAACATATTTTTAGTATTGTTGAAATTACTTACAGAATATACATAAGACTTGAATTTCTGAATACAAATGCTTTGACTTTTGTATTTATCTTACTAGCAAAATAATTCTTTCCAAAAATAAAGGTGTAATATGCATAGATTGTACTTATTCAAAATACAAAGGTTTACCAACAACTGATGGGTAATGAAGTCACTACAGAAGTAAGGAAAAAAATGCAATCAAATACCAATGACCTCATCAGTAAGTGCATATTTCAATAATTAGAGAAACTGTCTTTCACCATGATGATATAAGCTTACTTAACAAATTGGAACATAGAGCATCTTGATGCTTATAAGCATGTTTATCAACTTTGATCTAAATGCTATCAAAAACATTAGTCTCAAGAGGGATAAAAGAAAAATCAACCAGTCTGATGCAAGATCACCAGTGATATTCATGGTCTTGCTCATAATAAAAACTCATCTAAAATTTTCATGTAATTAGCCTATTTACCCAAGTTTAATTAAAACTGGGTCTAAAGTTCAATTTATTCAAATGGTAAACTCTATCTGGTGCAAGACAATCTTCTTATTATTCACAATGCAACAGTTTTTGGTTGTCACTGACTTAAGGTATAAGGTGTTGATGGTTTGTCTGTCTTTAAAGTATGGAGGGGAAGCCTCAATTGAAACTTATATGTTATGTTGCCTTTTATTAGTCAAGTTGTTCTTGAATAAGTAGTATTTTTAAAATATCCAATGGTTCTATATCTTTTCAGTTCATCTATCTAGCAATATATTGTTGGTATCTTTTTGCAAAGAAACAATTAAAAAAATAATGTATTTATTTCTCCTTATTATATTCCAACTGTCACAATGAGGCTGAGATTTCCTCTTTAAATGTGATGTGGTATTGCTTTAGAATATAATGCTTTGTTTCTCTTAACAGCCAATGATTTGTTTAGTTTCTTCATAATGAAATATATAAAGAATCAAAACAAATTACTGTCAACAAGAATGCCAAACATTTTGTCCTTAGAAACTTTCAATATTTGATTATTCTGTTGCAAGTCTAGGCTCGTACAAAAGTAACAAGAAAAGATTGAAGCCAACAAGCTTTGTAATATTTAACAAATAGTTTATTTCCCTAAAAAAAACAAGGTAAATATAAGAAAAAGGACTTATAATTCATAAATCAAATCCAAACATAATCCAAGAAATAAAGATTACAAGTCCTATCATTAAATTGCAGTTTGAATCCCAATGAAATTCCAAGATGAAAGGCAATGATGTCTTTGATGGTCTACTTTGTCCTGATGTGTCAACAGTTCTTTGTTGAATCACAATAAATAAAATTCTAGTTTGGAATTCTGAATAATTTTCAATAAATGTCTTTGTCCAAGAATTCTGTAAGGAGCACTTATACATATATTTTCCAGAGAAATGAATTACTAATTCCAAAAAATTTAAAAAATTCAACTCAAACTGGTCACAACAAACCACCTTTGAGTTTCAAAGGTTTAAAACACAACTGAACTGATTCTTATCATAGCATGAGTTATAAGCCCAGCTAAAATGCAAAATATTCCTGGATGTGTGGTCAAAAAAATCCCACTGGGAAATCCAAAAGTTTGTACCAAAAAACAAATGTTACTTACCATGTACTTCAGGTATGACCTTGATTTCACTAAATGAATTTTTTCTTTAAAAATGAATAAAAAATAAAACTAAAAAAGTTGACTCAAGGTCAGCAAACATATAATGTTTCAACTACTTGTTGTTTATCAGATCAAATAGAACTGAACTGAATTTCTAAAAGAATATCAAATCCAGTAGACAAAGTTATCATTACAATAACATGTAATGGAATAAAATAAACACAAAAAAAAAAATTAAATTGTCTCTCTAATTTTTGTTTATGTAGCTGTTTTGCATTTAATGAAGCCTATCTTTCATCTGCATTTACAACCATGCCATTCCAAAAATGGCCCCTTTGAAGCCTGTTTAATCCCATCTAAACATTGTTTTTAATTTCAAGTAGTTTAGAAAGTATTATCATCCCCAAACAAGCTTGAAGTGAAAATTAACTGTCCACTCTATTTATTGTATGCGTTCACAACTTTTCTTATAAAGACAATAATTTCTGGAGAAGAATAAAAAAAAGACTTGTTTTAAAATAAAAGATAGGGCCAAGCCGGGATTCGAACCCGGGACCTCTCGTACCCGAAACGAGAATCATACCCCTAGACCACTTGGCCAACACGTTTGAAAGTCCATAAATGCAGTATACATCAATGATAGAATTTATATCATCTTACTTTTTCTATTTTAACTTACAATCGTTAACACTTTAATTTTTCCTGGTTCCATTTAATCATTTTTATGGTCTCCTATTTAGCTTTCCTGCTTTACCAACTGATCTACGTGTCGATGTAAAATCATGCAACCCAATAAGGCACTTTAAAAATAAACGCATACATTCCTTTAAGCGCTTTTTAGACAAGGACAAAATTATTCTGGACTGTCTCACCAATAATTACCCATAACATCCTGTGTCGTTTATAAACTATTTGTGTTACCGACAAAATGTCATGCTTTTAAAGCGACCTTTTTTTTTTTTTTAACTGCATGGCATTGAACGATAGCTATTAACTCAAGTTTTGAAGTAAAGAAACAGAAAACAGGTAAAAGTAAAAGTTAAATTCGACTGGCATACGTGCGTTAGTCATTATATTCAGGTTTGTCGTAATACAGGATAATCGTTTTAAGCAACCTATGTACATCGTCACGTAGGCTATGAGGAACATTTTTCACCTGGTGCTGTGCACCCAAAATGACGAACGTTTCTTAAAGACACGAAGCAATGAAGAACACGACAAACTGAATGTTACTGGTTTTCCTCTCTGTTTCTACCTTGGTAAAACAACTTGACAACAAATATTAATCATTCAACTTAATAAAATGAATTTTTGACTGTTGGCCAGCACTAGTTCTACATCGTAGGTCCCATCACTCTAATATTTTTCTTCTGGGTGGGTGCTGGTAGCACTAAAAAAAACAACTCTACGTCTTGCATGTAGGACTAGGCCAGCACCAAATAGTCCTTGCCTTCGAGTCTCGAACTGAATATTGGTATATGACATCAAAATTGAAGCACCAGTTTTTGCAAGTAAACTATTTTTCAATGGAGATGCATCCAAGAATGATAAAAACGAAGTCTCAACTGTTTCTGTGATGCAGCTCGGCGTGATTTCGGGACATAACAGGAGTGGTGTTGGTGGGCAATTCTCAAAAATGCATTTTTGTCATTTTTCAGAAAAACCGTGGTCCCACTTAATTTCATGAACATGGACAGTCTATAACTCTTGATAGTGCCAAAACAAGTTAAAAGCTTCAGTTTTAATTAGGACAAACAATGAAAGTCACATTTGTTATCAGCCTGCTGAGGAATGCATGTACCCTTTTCCCAACCCCATATTTATTTTCATGAAATCTAACAACTTTTGGACCTTTATTACAACTGTTTCATATGTTTATATAAATTATTTCAACAGAATATTGCCATGTATAATAAATATTAAATTTCAGAAAATATTTGTAAAGGGGCCATGATAAGTGGGTGATAACTCAGTAGGGTTTTCCTATTACCAACAATACAATATGCAATAAAGTAATCTATTGGTAACAAACTTGTATGTCAGTATTTCTATGGGTGTAATAGGTCTTATTGACTTGAACATAATCTTTACTTTAGTATTCATTGCCTTAAATCCATAATCAAGCTTGAACTGAATTTACCCAATTTAAGTGCTCAGTTATAGTCATTCTTTTTGTTAATTGCTACAGAATGTCAAAATTAATGTCATTCAATAAATTAGCATATTTTTTATCATTAAGAAATGAAACAGAATGCAAATGGGTTTTAAAATACATTTTATAAGGTGTAAACTCCTGTTCAAGTCATGTTTGCAAGAAGATCAATTCAAGCTGGTACCTTCGGTAGAAAAATATTGCATTGATAGTTTGCATTTGTATTTGTTGACATTTGAGTTTGTACTGAGGGTTTCTAATAGGAAAGAATAGGAAATATGTGAAACAAACCCAAGCAATTACCTCATTTTTTTGTTATTTATCTGTATTATTTTGAGTAGAGTTTTCTAGGACTAAATTCATATAGGTATAATCTTGCCATGATACCATTGAAATAAATTGAATACATACACTTCAAGAGAAAAGCCATAAACACTGTTTTGTTTATCTGAATGAAAATCAATATATATGAAATAATCTCAAGAAGTTGCCATATTAAAACGAGTTTTACACAATAATGTCATTGAATGACAATGGGGTCAATGCGCTAAATATTTGAGGGATAACCTAGCCTATGCACCTGACATTGCAGATATGGCTGAAACATCCAGATAGGACGCCTGAATTGAGGCTTCGTATGGTAAATAGAGGTTACTCAGAAATATGAAATATACATGGAAACATTCAAAAGGGTTGGCAGCTTAAGACCTTCTGTGTTTATGATTATTACAATCTCTTAATGTATGGAAATAACAGTTTTTAAATTTTCAGTGCTTTGAAAAAAAAAAACTTATTTTTCCATCCATGGGCCACTTAGTGCCATAAACGTGTATCCAGCTGTTTATTTTGTTGGGTCCCTGTATTTTTACATTCAAAAATTCCAAATTTATCCCAAACTATGCCATAAAAGCAGACCACTGTTATGGAACCTAAATGGCCACAGCAAATGGGAAGCCAGAAACACATTCTCCCTGACAGTCTCATATCTGCTATTGGGGCCACTGATTATACCTATCTCCTAATAACAGCAGAATTTTTCTTTACATTTCTATTTATATAGAACAAGTCACATAGCTCATGTATGTGATCTAAGTCACTTTTTGCAGCTCTTACCATTTTTGGAGAACTGGATTACACATACCTTTAAATGGCGTTTATTCACTTTATTTCACACCATGTCCATCAAAATTCCAGTTGAGATTATTGTATAAATTCCTCGAAAAAATGCTTAATGGCAAATTCAGTGATAACATACTTGACATTTTTAGGCACAGTCAAGCATCCTGATCAACCCAATTTTTGTCATGCATAATGGTGTAAGAGGGAACATGCATGCAGTTGGGAAGTTGTGCTACAAAAATAAACAAGCCTGGGAAAACCCTGACAGGAAAAGAAACAATGGCACATATGTACAATAAATTGGAGACTATTATGTAACTATATATTTCTTCTGTATGGTTATGCAGAGGTCTCATTAGGATTATAAAACTAGGAGTCTATCACTCCTAATTTGGTAAAAATAGCGAGTCCCACCAGCAAAAGTTGCAGTCCCCACTAAGCCAGGCATCACATACTTTCTTACACTTGGTTACTGTCACATCCAAACTATCAGTTCTAGCAATTTGTGATTTTGTTTTACATATTGGCAACAAAATATACCATCTGGCGATATTTCTAAAAACATTTTTGGCTGATCAAAACTGTATAGTCTTGGGTTTGGAGTGGAGAAATTCAAAGGCATCATAAATCCTTATTTCACATTGACAAACCACCCTGACAGTGCATTTTTATATAATAATCTTCTTATGCTGATATTTGGCCTTGATACTGTATGCTGTAATATAATCAAAACAGTTATGCAACTGACTAGCTACAATTGACCACACAATGGCAATTTAAAAAAAAAAAAAAGAAAAAAAACCCCCAGAAAGTTTTGCTGCTTTTTTCAGTGAAAGCTGATTACCTCTGAAACACCAATATATACTAAGGAATCTTTTTAAAAAAATTGTCTCAATGTTCTACAATTATCTGATGTTTCCGCAGCAATAACAATTGGGTATTTGTTTGGTCCTTTAAAGGGAGCCTTTAGCTGCACCTTCAATAACACATGCACCTTCATCAAAGCAAGCTGGCAACTTCTGATCAAATTAGCAATGAACTAAAAAGCATTGCTTGAGTTTTCATAGTGATTAGAACATATTTATTTTGCCACAAAACTTTCCTCTTTTTAGCAAAAATGTGCATACGGAGGACTCTTCTGGGGGGTGATTTTCTGCATCCCAAAAATAAAAAGCTTGCGTCTTAATATGCATAATTAAGCATTACCAAGATCTGGTTATGTCATGTCTTTTATTTCAATTCGTACATAATGCCAAGTTTTCCCAAACAAATATATTCCATTTTACATATAAAAGACAATAGAAACACAGCTGTCCATTCAGATTTATTTTAGTTAAATTTTACATATGCTAAATTATCATTTTGAAGAAATGGCTTATGTTCAAGTTAAAAATAAAATTTCTCATATGTTCTTCTCTATCCCATTCATAGTGGAATATCCATACAGGAGATACATGAAAATATATGTGATTGTTCATACAATCATTAATAGTTCAATATAATATCAACTTTCTTGACCCATGATAATGCAAAACTTCCATTGTAAAAGTTCATATTGATCAAGTTATAAAAGTATTACAATCAGATTTTAAAACTGATCAGTTTATATCTGGAAAAGAGGCATGAAAAAAAAAAAGAACTGCCAAAAAGGATGAAGCATCTGATAACAGTATCATACAATTAATTTTATTAGTTCTTTTTGATAAAATTCACTTGGAAATGCAACAAGAACACAAATTCAACAAGAGCACAAATTATCTCAATTAACTTTATATTAAAATTCTCATATTGGCTTCTCACAAATGGGAATTTTCATGTCAATACTGGGAATAAAGATTTTTTTTTTACAACTGGTAACATGGCTGAAATTTGGCAGAAAATCCCTGAAAATGGGCAGTATATTTATTCCAATTCTTTATGCATGCTATAACTACTGAAATGCAGGATAAATGGTGTGTGAAAGCTCAACTCCTGGACTTGAAAAAAAAATTTCTATATCATTACAGTACTTATAGACACTAGATCGATCCCTTAAACCAAGTGGTTTGTGTAAAGTTGTCTCACTATCTGAAAATGTTAAATATTCATCGATCATAGCAGTATACTGTACAAAAATTGGTTTATGTTCTGTCAAAGTTCATAAATGACAAAAATGACAAACATTCTCACCTCTACTATATAGCCAAAAGTTTGCTGCATATTAGTGGGTCATATAAAACACGTAAAGTTCTGAATAAAATTATCAATATTTTCATTAACTGCTAGCCAACAGTAAGTAACTTGAGATCCAAGTGGCTCTGATAATGCACAGCTGGTTCATCTACCTGTCAGCTTGTGAATGCAGTTTCATACTGAAACTTGTGGGGAAATATTTGTATACACAGTTGCCACATGATCTACTAATGTTGTCATTTATCTTTTCTAGACCATATCTGCAGAATCATTTTCTGTATGAATGGAGAAAGTCAAGTGTAAAACCAGAATTTTCCCTTCACCATACTCTTAGAGAACATGCAATAATTCTTTGCTTGGGAACTGTTCATAGCCAACCCTTCAAGTATACTCACTTAAAAAGTAAGTAAATACATATAGCTGGCATAGTTTCATGGGTCTGCCCTTATTCCACTGGCATAAAGGCCCTGGAATCATGACATAGAAACCATTAACAAACCCCTCCCAAGAGAACAGAGTTAAGAGTTTAAGGTGACAGACTCATGACCAGAAGGTTGCAGATCAGAATTCTACCATCAGGATCCTCATTAATGTGCATACTATCCTTGATGATACAAGCTGACTTGCCTGTAGCAGATCTGGTCAATGTCTGTCCAGAATCTGATCTCTATGGTATTCACAATTTGAGCCAATCAGATGCAATACCATCTCAATAATAAGAGTAAATGATTAATTCTTCATGCATAAATAGATCAATGTGATCTTTATTTACCAGTACTTTTATCCCAGCTGCAAGTATTGTAAGTTTTTTTTTTGTTGTTGAAGAAAGCAAGATGCCAGCGCCACTACCTGGGAGTTATGGTGTGCGTCAGCCTAGCTGCTTTGACAGGATAAAGTATGGATTTATGGTTGGATTTTGTGTTGGTTTAGCGTCCGGTGCTTTGTTTGGAGGATTTTCAGCCTTGAGGTAACTAATGCAACTTGGTCTCAAAAGAAAACTCTTAATATTATTAAATCACATTTTTGTAAACTCATTTATAAATTAATTTTACTCATGAAAATTTTTTGATGTCATATATTTGGAAATTTTTGTCTCATTTTTCCCAGATAATAATCATTAAATAGCTGTATGACCCATCCACCCCCAAAATCAAATCATGAAAATAAAAGCAAACAATTTGGGTGGTCAGGTGCCATGTGTCTGGAAAGAAATGCATCATTTTATTTTCAGATGATAGTTGTTAAGTAGCTATAGTTCTCTTACTTCAAACCATATCATGAAAATTAGAGCAATTTTCCAACTATGAGGTAACCATGAAAATATGATATCAGAAAACCAAACTTTATTATCTGTTTTGACCCCACTACCTGTTACAAGAGGCAAAAGTTTAGTTTGTTGCTCTGGTTAAATCAAAAAACTTTACACTGCGTGTTACAAAATAATTTCAAATGATTCCTTTACAAATCATGCATTCTGTAGTAAACCAGCATTAGAGAAAACAAATAAGATGTTTAAATACTGCCATGACTGCGTGATAACAGCTACTGCAAGGCTCAAACTTAGCAGCTGAGTCTACTAGCCTGAAGCTCATAAATTTCCTGTTGGAATTTTCCAAATTTTAAAAGTCCGATAGCTTTTAATTTTGATTTGTGTCATGATATTGTTTAGTGCAAACGAGTAGTAATGATTCAGCAAGCTTAATAGATTTTTCACTTTAAAAGCCCTTCTGCCTGCAAAGAAATTTATGATAATTTCTCGGTACTGTTGAGCAGTATGTATAATAAAACTAGCAAAAACTGCAATCTAAGGTTATCAGTGGCATCAATTCCCATGCTTTAGCAGGAAGAAAATACCTTTTTGTAATTGCAGTTTAAAAGACTGATTTCACTTGGGTGGAGGAGGGAAGTCTTTTTTTTTTTTATAGATTGACCATATAGTCTTTATATTCATGGTTTGTATTACACTAAAATTAATGCAAATGGAACGGAAATGACAGCAGTCCAAGAAAGGTTCACCACAATGCCATTTAATTAAAATTGAGCATTACTTTATAATAATCCAATATCAAATAAGGATGACAAATTTCTATAATAGAATTTCTAGAAAGTCTGTATTTTGATGAAAGCGACACATTTTAGTTTTCACTGGCTTTCTTTCAACCTGCCTTGGCAGAATCTTGACATAGCGATTTGATAGGTATGTGCATATTCCTCTGTATATTGATCCCTTTATGCATTCACTATATAAAATCCCTTAATATGTTTATTCAAGGTTTTTACTTTCCTATTGTTTCAGCACCATTTTCTTCCACTCTGCTTAGATTTGGAACATAGTAATTTTTTTTCAAGGTACATAAAATGGCCCTATTATCAAAGTCCAGTCATGGTCAGCATTAGTACTAATATTAGTACCCTTAGTCCTACGTTGTGGACAGGGTACTAACATGAGTATGTGTGTCACTGGAACTGCGGGGTGTGATTCACTCTTGGCTCTTTTTAGTCTAATATGAAAAATTTTGAACATGTTCTTTAATATAAAATGAAATAAATTGAGTAGTCCTCTTATTTAATCCTGGAATTATTGCAAATCATTGTAGAAATAGGGGTACAATCTCGTCTACCTTTCTTATCCGATATTTTTGTTTTGATCATCCGCCATATTAGTTCAAATAATGCCTACTTTCATTCTCAGCCTTGTTTGTTTGTGTGCCAAGTAAAAACGTTAAGGCCTAATTTGGAAACGTAAACAGATCATAATAAAAAAATATGGCATGGTTTGAGGCGTTAATTCTGAGCATGAAAAGTAAATACGGTTTACAGGTGACTTTGAAATTCCACCAAAAAGCAACTATTTTCTCAACAAAAACTGTATTCCACAATTTATGCAAGTATACATTATCCATCTCACATTATGTCATTCAACACCTAATACCATAGCGTAGAATATCCATATATAGTCTGGCAAGCCTAATGTAGAAAAGGGGTCACGGTGAGAGTCTTTGCGTTATCTGTCATGGAGGATACTGTGAGGTTAGCATAACTATGTCAATTTATTTTACCGTGTAAGGACTTAATAAATTTAAAATAAGCCAAACTTCTTTGAGAAAATAATTATACTTATTAGATTTCTAAACTATTTGTGTTTTGGACTTTAGCGAGGATTTTTTTTCCCGCTCTATTACATGATATGGTATCAGTTCGTAACCTCAACCACAACAAAACAAGTTGAGGCTATGACATTGTAGCTAGGTCAGCTTGTGGTGGTGATTTTACCAGCCTTAGTTAGAAGTTGTCACAATTTGAAATACAGTATGCATATTCCAAATTTAAAATTCTGGCTTGATCATTTACATGTGCTTTCAAAATCATTAAGGCAGATAAGAAAACACTAGTCTGACAGACACTTTTTCATGGGGTCCATTAAAATTAATTGGACAGTTCAACACAAAACACTTGAAATGATCTAGTTAGTAAGAGTCCTTCTATCAGTTTCTTGTTTGCAGTTTTCTTTTTACTGAACTAAGTTTCTTTTGTGAATCATTGTTCCTGGACTTTATTTGGAAAAGATCCTGCTGTAGACCCGGATGCTTAAAACAACCTAGATTCTCCATTTTTTAAAGTCTTCATGTGATGGGCTGATAATATAATATGATATATAATTTCTCTTTTGCAGGTATGGTTTGAGAGGCAGGGAGTTAATACAGACTGTTGGTAAAACAATGATACAAGGTGGAGGTACATTTGGGACATTCATGGCTATTGGAACTGGAATCAGGTGTTGATACAATGACATCTACAGACAGAACTTGGAATTCAGATTATATCAGTCAAATCCTAGAGCATTTTTACAACAGGTGAAATATAACTGTTTTTTGTAGAAAATTCACCTGCAGATTTGGTTTTCAGTGAACTAGATCAGGGAAGACACCTGTTTATGAGAACAGATTCAATATTCAATTCTGGAAAAGTTTTCAAAAAAAGCATCCAATAACTCATCAAAGATAACTTATATTGGAGCATTATAATATCATATTTGCATTGTATAATGCACCCACCAATCAGCATATAAGCTGCTTGCTTGAAAGAATCATTTGTTGACTTGAAATCACCATTGATGACAAATGGGTGTTTCCCATGAGTACAGTCCCAACATGTTCAAGATCATATTATGTTTATGACATTATGGATATCTATGTTTCTTGTGGTTTTAGTAATGAAATGATCAAGTTTGCCCATCAAAAAACAAATTTTTTGTAGTAAAGTGGACTTCTCAAATGCTTTCTAATGGGATAAAAACTTGTAGAAAATAATTTGCATTTCTAAGTGAGAAATGATAGAATAATAATCCACTGTATGTGTTGGTGTAGAATAGGGAAATCCCATCTTGGATCATGATCTGTGGGCCTGAACTTAGGAAAGCTTTGTTTCTGCCTAATTCAGACACCTGGTTTGGAAATTTTGTCTTGCATCAGTGAACATGGGCTCTGCAATGGTCAGCACATTATGGAATACAAAATATTAATCTACAATGTTCACAGTTAGCTATGCATTATACATGAGCAAATGTCATATTATTTTATTATTAGAGTATAAAGGTAAGTATTATTGAAAATGATTTTTCAACAACACAATAAACTCCTCAGTTAACAAGTATAGACCATTATTATCAAACCCCCTTTCAATGAAGAAGTGTAAGAGCTTTTCAACCCGATATAAGTATACATCAGATCTGTGCAAAATTGGTTCATTAAGTTAATAACAACTTATTTCAATCACGCCTTTGTTCTAGATGATGATAGATAATCATTTCTTTTGGCAACTCTGATGTTCTACTATACTTTGTTCAATAAAGCAAAATTTTCTTCTTTTTCTTTACATTGCATTGTATCATTATTACAAAGCATAGAAAGGGCTTTAATAATAATGTGTACAGCATTGTTTGCCGTTTTACATCCTGCTTTCTGTTTTTTATATAGTTTCAGGTGAATGCATAAATAATGTGAAATAAATTAAATACAACTTTCTATGTCCGAAAATTACCCTACTTTTAATTTCCTTTTGTGGAACAGTGTGTGTAAATTAAAAATATTAGAGACACTTTGTGAAACAAAGCACTAAAATTAATGAATATGTGACTTGTCCAAATATTACATTTGGAAATTTACTCGGCCATTTCCATCATCAGTTGTTATGGGAATACATATCAGTTTGATATGATTAGTGTTTGGTATTGTTCACCATGTTAATACAACAAAGGTTGAGATTGTTCCAATGGTGACTTTGTTTCCTTCCACCACCATATTGTTCCATGTAAACAAAAGTAAAATAAATTTTTTAATGGCAGCAAATAACATCCAAAGTTATTTTGGATATTGATGTAAACGGCTGAAGGATGTTCTGGTTGCAAAAAAAAAATCAACTGAAATACTTCTCTTGATTTAGACTACATTTTGCACTGCACAACATTCTAGGGTGAGGCAAACACGGCCCAACGTAAAAGTGTATTAATAAAACAACCATTGCAAGCAAAAATAACTTTTTTTGGTGGTAAAAAAATGATGACAAGAGGCATCATTTTGCTCTGCTAAAAATTTCTTGAAGAAAGAAAATATAGGTCAAAGTTTTAAGAACAATGCCCAACAAGGAAGTATCTTAAAAGCATTTAATGTACTAATTCTCAGTTAATTGCAAGCATCTCTAATATGACCACATCATGATTAAGCCAACTAAACTATTACAAAGGATTTATAAATAAATTTTGGCAACAGCCTCTGGGAAACCTATACTGAGATGATGTTAGGGAAAATGGAAAGTGTGACAGTGAGATAGTCAAATGAAGAAGACTGAAAGTAATGACCTCCTTTCATAGAGTACAGTAATTAAAATTTAAAGAAAATGTGTCTTCTAAATTTCTGCTTTATTAACAAAATTGCATGCATGCATGTATGTATGTATTAGAATTTAGCAGAACTACAGCACATTAATGGCTATATGGTGCCAAATAAAAGTAAAGTTCTACAAGTGGAAAATATTAAAAAAGAAGTAAATGCAGTAATTCTCAAGTAGAACAATGTGAATGATTATATGTGACACTGAAAGGAGTTGCTCTAATTTACCATCTCAATTAATTGGTTAAAAAAATTGGCATCTTGTATAATAATTTTTTTCTATGTGATCTGCACAATATGAAATGAGAAAATATATGAAAGTCTTCATCCTTGCCAAGCAGTGGTTGTGCTAATGCAGTTGTAAAGACTCTATTATCATACATTCATCCAGACATTTTCATCTTTTATGTTTTGGGGAGGGTGTTAACCATTTTCCTTCTTTCGTTGTGTGGGATCCACACCTATATACTACTGTATTATAAGCTTATTTGAAAGTAGTATGCTAAAATGAGGGAGTGCTGTGCACAGACAAACTCTGCATGAAAAATTATACTAAAACAACAACATTGCATTTATATCCTTTCTGCGACCAGATAGTTGACAGATCTATAACCACTCCTTACCTTAACAGTTCTGAGGTAATTAAGGGTTTTTAATGCCCATTCTTCTTTTGTAAAATACATAACTCCCTCAATAACCTTTGCCCAGATAAATGAACCACCTTAATAACAATAAAAAAATAAAAAAAGCAGATGAAATCTTGATATCTCAATAACATTGTCTTTGGAAATGGTGATTGGTGCCCAAAAATTTGAAGCACGAAATTCTCAACTTGAAGCTAAATTTTCTTTGGCACTCCAGATTTCCTCAAGGATGAAAAGAAGTTTCACTATCACTTGCAATGAAATCAGAGCATTAATAGGTTTACTAATAATATTTTAAAAAATCTGGTTTTGACAATGACAGTTTATTCATGAAAATGTCCTTTTTTTAAATAGCAAATAGCAATTATATAATGCACAATGTTTTTGTGTACATGTGTTGTTGAAACCTCTCGGAGTAAAGAATTACATTCTTTCAAAGTATTAAGCAAATAAATGTAATTTATACAAAAAAGTTGACTTTATTAAAAAAAATCTCTTTATTGACAATTACTCCCAACCCAATTGTTGTAAAATGTGTATTCAGTCATTGAACAGCACCATCACCACTATTCCCCACCAAGATTTTTCTCAATTTACAGCAGGGATTGCATCCCCTTAATTTTTTTTTGGAGGTCCCGCAAATAACTTGCATCCTTGTTTATAGTACAGCCTGTCTTTGGACCCCATTGTATTTGAGTTGTCAAGGGAGTGGTGTACAGCGGCCCATTGCCTTGATATGATTTGTTCTGGAAACCAGCAGTTTATTCCAACAATATCATGGATCCTAATTCCTTAAGACTTTACTTGCACAAGCTTCCTCAAGAGTCTTACATAGTGTATGAAAACTAGATCATAGAAACTTTGTTGATCTAGAAATAAATTCTGCAGCTTGCCTGGACTTGACACCAAGTTAGTTTATAGCATGGCCTCTGTCCAGTTTACATTATGCATCAACATTTTCTACTGGAAATGTCTTACGAAAAACCAATGGACAAATTTCCAATAATTTGTCAGGCAGCATCTTAGCCCAAGGAGCTTTCAAGTTTGTACAAATGCCGATCTACATTCAAATATAGCTGCTGTTACTAAAATAACCTTTAAATGAAAACACATTCTCAGCAACAGGCCTAATTGAACCAGAGATTACACACCTGGTTGACATCTTCCTAACAAACACAATTGGCATGAGATATGTATCAGTAGGATGTTTTCTATAGAACTTTCAACATACATGTTGACAGCTATGTTATGAACACAACTGTTTTTTTTCAGTTCATTGCACATAGGCATCATCTGTCAGTATTGAAATTCCACTATACCAGGAAGCTTGGTCTCCAATCAGATCAAAGTTGGTTTATATTTTTTTTCAAAGTTGTGTACACATTTTTCTTTTGCTAGTAATGTAAGCCATATTTAATGTTGGAATGGCATCATATTTTAAAATATGACTTTAAAATAAGAGAACTCTTGTCAAATTGGATCAAATTCTGTAAAGCAGTTATTTACAAGAAGTTATTAATGTTTTTTCTAGTTTTAGTAACAGCAGCCATATCTGACAGATTGGCATCCTTTTGTACAAACTTGAAAACACTCATACCTGACAGATTTGCATCCTTTTGTACAAACTTGAAAACACTTGTACCTGAATGCTTTTTTTAAAAAATTTGGTTAGCATCTGCTGAGTAGTTTCTGAACAGAAGTTGTTTCAACGTTTTTTTTTTTTACAACTGTGGATATTTTAATGGTGAATCAGAATCATTTGTAGAAGACTTAAAATCTGTTATGCTAGGATGCTTTTTGAAAAGTATGGTACAATTCTGTTCTGTTGAAGTAATTTAAATGCTTTTATTTTGTTGATAGTGGTCGCTATATTTGATCGCCAATCTCCATCAATGGCACAGTCTGAAAATTCTTCCCGTCAAGATGCTTTTTATCAAATATGTTTAAGTTATGTTGATTAGATTTTATCTTACTTGGCCCATAAGGCCATGTTAATTTTTTGTGGTATGGTCCAATATCCATAAAGAAGTGTCATCCATTCTCCACTGCTATTTATATCTTCTCAACTAAAAAAAAAAACTCTTGACAGAATTTGACTAATGATGATAATTTGCCATCATATTGGCTCCTTTAACTTAAAATATAATTTTTTTTTTAACATCTTCATAAAAATAGGCCCAAGTGGGTTAGATGCCACTCACATAGGAAGCTGCATCATTTGCAAAATTTGAGAGCCATCTATGCTAGGATGTTTTGGTCACATTCTACTGAATGTTTTTTTTTTTTTTATTTTCTTAGAAAACATGGAGAAAAGGTAAATATATGAAACAAGAATTATGATTTATGAAAGAGATCCAGATTGTTTGTATGAAAACACATAAGTCCTGTGAAGTGTTCTAACTTGACACAGTCTGAAGTCCAGTTCCGGTTCAAGATAGTGGTTGATGATGTCAGACGAAGGCTAACACAAAAATCCCAGAATTGATACTGTGAATCACAATTTATAATGTTCTGTTCCAATTTTGAAAAATTTCAGATTAATGTCTTTGGTCAAACCAGTAGTGTTGTTCTCCAGGGAAAATAATTATTTAGAAAGTAGACGAAGTACAATTATCTCCACTAACAAAACATGTTGTTCTACGTAGACACACAAACAACTTCTTTCAGCACAAAAATACTTTTATAAAGGTAATAGAAGCCGTATGAGCCTCTAAGATGTTGAAAATGGTGACTGAACTGCACTTATGGCTATGAATGAACTTTCTTACAGATAACTAAGCATATGAAAGGACACTAATACATCATTTCATGTACACATTTACAAAAACGTGATTTTGTTATCCATCTGGACAACAGGAAAGCATGAAGAAGTATTATCCAATCATTTACATACCTACTTCTTAATATTTAGTTACCACAAATTTACTATTACACAAAGCTAGTGCTTATACGATTAACATTTACGATTTAAGTAAACACAATGCTAACAAAATTTTAATAATATTTCATGATATAAAAATGAAATAAAAAGATTGATACATAATCCATTCCTTAACTCGCATAATTTAACTACAGGGTCATAACACAGCAAATATATTATACTTCTCTCCTTTCATAACAAATATAAAAAACTAAACACCCAAGTACATCAACTATATACAAATAATCCCATACATTCACTTGTCTTTTTATCCATTGGACACAACCTGTTGACATGCCAGTCGAGCATTTTCTGTGGCTTTGGCAAAGATTTCTTTAGCCTTCCTTTTTGTCACCACTGACTTTTTTGGCTCAGTGTGCAATAGTTTCTTTTCCTTCTCAACAAGATCCTTTTTCCTTCCAAGCTGGTGCTTGTAGTGGTGACATGCAATGTGCATATTTTGACAGAGGGCTACATCTATTCTCTCATGCAAGAAATCTTTCTTCTTATATTAATTAACTGTACTTTTTCCAGATGCCTTCTGAGCTTCAAGTTTTATATATACAGCTTCTTTTGTAGGTGCTGTTCCAAACTCTTCAAACCATGATTACTGCAATTTATATCTTTCTTGCAAAGGTCACAAAATGCCAGTCCTCTGGTATTCAGTTTTCTTATAAACTGACCAACTAAATTTCTGTCAAATTTTCTTGCCATAGTTTCTCTTAACAACTCAGGACACCATATTTTGCAGGCATGCTTCTTCTTAACATTGCCTTCAGTTTCCATTACATGAAGATTCTCTGGATGAATTTAAACTTTTGACCAATCAGAATACTCTTTACAAAACTTGTGTGCTAATATATGGAATGAATACTTCACAAGGGTCATTGTGGAATGGGACTGGACAGACCATTTTTAAAAACAGGATCGGAGATGATATAAAAAAAACAAACAGACACTATGTCAAAAGAAATCTGATCCAAGTTAGAAGAAAAGCAGAATTTTGCTTTAAAATGGAGAAAAATCATATCTGTAATTAAAATGATGCCAATCATATATCCAATATGGCTGCCATGACAGCTGTCTTAAAAGTCATGCTCTTTACTACTTCCCCCTGAATGGATGATCATTATGATGGGTGCTTCACCAAGTCCTAAATGAAAATGGTGCCAGTTGTACATCCAGTATGGCTGCCACAATGACTGTCTTGAAAATCATGTTGTCACTACTCTCTTCTACTAATCCATAAATCTACTGTAGGATTTTCCCAGAATGAACAAAAATTGTTTTTCCATTTCTTTTCTTCTGCATCTGCACTAAATGTTGAAATGAATTACATATTTAATGATTTATGCACTGCCAATTAAATGCACTAGGCATGTGACAGGAAGTGAGGAAGATGCCTCTATTTAAATCCCCAACAGCTTAAGTATCTTTGTCTTTCAGAATGCACTTTTAGATACATGTGCTTTACACTAAAGGTCATCCATGTGGTCCACTCTAGACAAAAACAGAAACATCACTCGGACTGTGGGAACTGAACACAGCATGTTTTGAGGTCATTATTCTGCTGGACAAAATTAGAAACATCACTCTGGCACCAAGAACCAAACACAGTATATGTTGATGTTCTTTTCCTGCTGAATTTGTATCAAGTGAAACAGCAAGGGCCAAGATGACATGACAAGTTTTGTTTTCTATTAAATTTGTCTATCCTTGGATAACATGTTTCAAAACTGAGTAATTAAAGGGTGCTTTCTTGATTGAATTTCTTTGCTGGAAATATTTAAGTCAAAGGCAGACATCTGCTTATATTTCAATGGGACCAGAGTGGGGGAGGAGGATATAAAAAAGCATAATATGGTATGCATTTTTAGGAGAGGTTGGCAAAGAAGCAATCCTTAATATGAAACAAGCATAAAAATACCAACAACACTAAGTCGGATAAATATTTACCAGAACAACTCAAAATTTTAAATGGGTATTATATTTTTTTAAACAAAAAGCTTTCTAGGATGTAAATTCCTACTTGGGGCTCAAAGACACATTCCATTTTGATCAAATCTAGATCATAGATTAGATCTCCAAAAGTGGTAATGGGCAAACAGGTGGATATATAGCCATTGCACAGTCTATTAGTTACGAGAGCTAAACATGTTGGAAGAATTTTATAGATAACATTTCTAAACTGCCTATTCATAATGTGTATAAATGTAAATGGATTTAAAATGTACCAATATAAATGTAACTAAATTTAAGGTATGTTACATTTAAAACATGGTGGGATGTTGGGCATCATATTCACACTATATTTACCTGATTCAGCAATTTCTTCCATGCCATCTAAGGGGTTGACAATCCCAGGATATTCATCGCCAAATGACATGTGTGCAATTCGGTGGGTCAGATTAAACTGTAAAAAAAAAGATCATCATTATACAGTTAACCCCTGACCTATTAATAACTATAAATCAAATACAGTAATAACTAAAAATCAAATACAGTACATATACTTTTATACGAAGACCACCAGTACATATTTGTGATACACAAAAGAGATTGTAGGCTGGAAGGTATTCTATTGGTGTACTATTAATAGAAGCTCAAGCAATATCTAATAGTATACTGCTTCAACAGGAAGCAAAAACAGTGATTTCAGCTTCGTTCGACATCTCTCTGACAAAAAAGTCTTGCCAGCATAATTTTAATTCTTCAATACGGCATTACCATGCAACCTCTGACATCATCAAGGCTTTATGAGACGTAGCATGGTACTATTTTTTGGGTTTATTAATTAAACACTACCACTGAAACAAAGAAATAGATGGTAAAAGTAATATTTTTGAAGTGAATATCAGCTGAAAAAGTGTTTTCACTGTAAGTCAGCGTCAAAGTATTTATGAAAATAATATGCCAGGTTTGAATAATTATATTCAAATTTCGACTACCAAATACAAAGTGAGTATATAATCAAGAAAAACAGCACACAGCATGGATAGGATATTTATATTTTAATACAAGCAATCATTTGTATATTTACCTTTTTGATATGTAGGCATATTACAGTATAAAAACAAATGAACTGAAATATGGTTGGAAGACAAAAACATTCACTAATCATTCAATAACTGAAAAGGTTACGAAAGTTGTATGAGGATATCAGTCTTCATTATGGCTGAGTTGAAGGCAAGTAGAATTTTGCTTTCAAGTTCTTTTCCATCCCAGCAACGTGAATTAAATGAAGATATGTCAAGTCTCTTAGTGATGGAAATAAACACTAAGTGGATACTAAAACAAACCCATCAATGAAACATTTGATACAAAAAATTATCTATCTTATGGAATTTTCATTTTTATTACAAGGAGTTAAATTCTGTCTGAAACTTTCAGTATCTTTGTATGATGTCAAGTATTTCCTGTACAAAGTTTGATTAAAAGACAAGCTATATGTCTTTGTTCATAAGAATATATGCCAATTTTTAAGGAAAGATAACATTTTTTAATTAAAACTTAAATAATAAATATCAAATTCATAAGGGCATATTTTTTAGTGCTGGGAAAAAATTTCATTAAACATACCTTCTCACTTCCAAATGCTTGAAGATCATGAACTGAAAAAGCAAGAAACAATTGTGTTTTTCAGTGTGTTTGTACATGTGTAATTATGGTATATAGTTTGGATCTAAAGATAACAAATTAAGAGAAAAATCATGTGAAACAACATTTTTTTAATGTGATCTAATTTACCCCTCATATAGTAACACAAGTAAAACCATGTCTGTCTTTTATAATTAGTTAAGTATAATTTCTGCTGTGCCCATCATGCAAGAGTGCTGTGAATCATACATCAGCCATCATATTTAATTCTTCATACAGCAACAAGACTAAAATAATTTCTGTCTTTTATAATTAGTTGAGTCTACTTGGCATGCACCTAAGTCCACCTGTGTGAGACATACAATTTTTCCAAAATGCACATTTTCCCCATGTCTGAATTCCATTTAAATCAGCATTTCAGCTTTCATCCGTCATTTTTTATTTATGGTCCCAGAAATACATTTATATTTTGTTTATAACTTCTACTCTTTTGTTTCCTTTCATTTTTGCTCATCTGAAATTCATTTACTTAAATCTTGGTTTCTAAGAAAGTTATATCTTGTTACTAAAAGCATGCAAATGCATAAAATGTAAAAGGCACACTGTGAATTTATGACAAATTAAATTATAACAGCAACTGTAATTAGTGTAAAAATATACTTGTTTATTATCTGCCAAGAAATTTCTTATTTTATTTCAATTGGATAGAAATGGTGCCTCTGCAATCCCTGGTGACAATGCCATCACATCAACTGCAGTTGATTTTTATGCCTGTATCAACAAGCACAATGAATCAGGGCGAAAGTCAATGTAACTGTTTCAGGATTACTATGTTAAAAGGGACTTGGACTTGAAATTTGTGCCAGGCTGTAAATAACTGATTTCAAATCCATTAATAAAATTGTTTCATTTAGTTTTCCTTTCATTATTTCATATACATTCCATGTTTTGTATTTGCATGCTGTTTTCTTCAAAATGCATAAATAATACTGTAATGCATTATAACCATTACCAATCTGTTCCACAACTATAAAACTAGCTGTAATTATATCTTCATTACAACCTACATTATGTCAAGTAAGCAATATAACACTCTTATTATAACACAGTAGTTGAGGTCCGTAACTGCCAAGTGCATTATATACTGAACCATGTTTTAGTGAGAAAAATGTTATATACTGAATCATAGTACATCAAGTACATTATGTACTGAACCATAGTAAAGTAAGAACAATGTTATGTATTGAACTATAAGCACAGTGAGATCATTAGGCATTGAACCATGGTCTAATGAAAACAATGTTATTTACAGAACCATGTTTAGTGAGAGTAACATTTTACTGAACCATGGTATAGTGAAAACAACATTACCGGTTTATACTGAACCATGGTATAGTGAGAACATTATGTACTGAATTATGTTTTAGTGCGAACATGTACTGAATCAAATTGAACTACGTTATGAACTGAACTATGGTATAGTGAGAATTGAATATGTACCAATTTGCAGTATAGCACAAATTATCAAAATCTGTCAAATAATGTTTTAACTTTTTTTAAAAACCTACACTGTCACACATTTGATAAACCATTTCAAATACAATGGTTTAATTTCAGTCTTCTAGTCCATAGTGGTACTGTGTTATATCAGGAATAGCATAAAAGGGTCCATTTTTTTCTCTTTCACTTAACTTGATATAACTTACCATGCACATGATGTTGTTGAAAACTCTTCCCTGGTGCAAAATGAAAATTTCCAGCAACCTGTTGAAAAAGCACAATCTAATCATTGACATAACAAAAGATAAGTATGGTGAAGTCTATTAAGCATTTAGTTGTATGTTGATCAGTATTGTATTTTATTTATAACAATACAAAAGAACAAGAATTAATGTGAAATATATCTGTTAAAAACACAGTGTAGGTTTTTTCTAGGGTATGATTGATCTCTCAAGACACCAGTCTATCTATCATACCAAAAGATAATAATACACAAATGATGTTTTGTGTCCTTGGCTTTAATAGCAATTAGAAACACACTAGAAATAATATTCTGAGGAAGTGGGAGCAATTGTTCTTCCAAAGGACTCATAATGGTAACTGAACCAGGCTAGACTAGGTGGGTATATGATGGTAACTGACCCAGGTTTGCCTAGTTGGGTAACGAGTCCATTACTGAACAAACTGACCTACTGTGACTCCCTAGATATAAAAATCAGGGAAACAAATATGTGCATTTGAAAAATATTTGCTTGCTGCACTAATTTCAACAAAATTTCTTAAGCCAATGAATTCAGCACTCTATCACATAATCATGCAAAATATTATCAATACCCTAAGCTGCTGTTAACATCTTCTCATAGTTATAACAGTCCAAATTGTGTTAAGTGGACTTGTTACATGCACAAAAACTCATGCGATCCTTTTTTTGATTAAAATAAATCAATATTTCTAGTACATATTAAACAGCTGAATCAACATTACTTTTTTTCCACAAATAAGGTCTTTTGCAGTTATATGCATTTAAGAAGTGAACTGTCATGATGAATATCAGTGTTTTGATTACTTTTTCCATTATGACCAACTTCGAAAAATATGGTGACAACACTGTGCCCTTGTATCATGTACAAATCCAACTCACACAAGACACTCACTTTATTGACTTTTATCATTCCATATAATTGACAGCCTTCATTCTGTTGTGCTTTCATCTTCTCATTCCAGCCTTCTCTTTTACATTGCTCAATTGTCTCTGCATTTTTAAATGCCCATCCTTTTTTCATGTATGCTTCCCTCACATCTTCACATGTATTACAACATCTGCAGATAAAATTCACATAAATGTCAGAAAACATTTGCAGTATATTCTTTATCATCATTTGTTACTTCCCACTTTAAACTTTATCTTACTAACAAGGAACTCTTCCCAGATGCAAAAATTTTGATAGGAAATGTAACAACTATTAATTTTTCCCATTGTTTAATTTTAATAGACTTCTATAATAAGTTACACTTTTTGCAAAAACTGTCAAAATTCAAAATTCTTTTTTAAATGTTATAATGCAGATCTCTTCTACAATTTATGTATATATATATACTTCTGGTAAAAGATTAAAGACTTAAAGATCAAAAAGAAATTGTAACAACAGATATTGTGTTGTACTTTGATTCTGTCGCAGATGCTAAAACAATTATTTTTTCCATATTGTGATATTTATATTTGTAAATATCTCCTTATATCCACTTACAAAATGATTTAAAGTGTAAATAAGATGACAAAAAATTTATTACATTGATTTTAAGAGATATTAGTAGCCAGTTCTTATCTTATTTTTGTCCTTGATGTCAATGTCAGTATTTATCTACTTTAATTGCAAATTTGACATTAATTCATCACATATAGGTATAAATTTTAAAGTCTATCCATGCCCCTTTACCCTCTTTTCGATTCAATCTTAAGATTTATTTATTATTGTGTTTTAATTTTATAAGTTCTACACAATTCTTCTATTTGAAAAATAAAATAAATTATGTTTAATATCACATGACAAAATGATAAGAATATATTTTGAAATGAACTTACTTTAATGTGTCAGTCTCTGCTCCATAACAACTCTCACATCTATTTGGATCAAGTTTCTTTTTCAATGTCTACAAATTGAATCAGAAGTTTTCTTTAATATAAGAAACAGAAATGTATGCATCTGCCTTAGAGTGAGTCAAATCATATTTTTTATGATTAACATGCAAATTATATTCTTACTAGATGAGTTGATATCACATGATATGAAATACACACACAAAACTACATGTTCTGTTGAAGTGAAAAACAACAATTTGTTATATAGGGGCCCACGTAAGTCACCTGTATGAGCCGTATTCAAAAATCACATAAAACATGATCTTTCTTCAGACTTGAAACAAAACACAAATGTCATTTTGCATTTTTTACATAATCCATCACTTGACACTTATGTGTAGCTGTACAGTGTGAATGTAATTCAAAACAAATTGGGATATATAAAAGTTTGCTTTGAATTTAGATTTTTTAAATGTAGCTTTAACAATTTTTCAGTCATATGACTATGATGTCTGCAGTGTGGCAGTGCAAATTATAGTGAAGTCTAGCACTGGGGCATCATGCCACATACATGTAGCATGATCTCCCATGCAATCCAGTCACGTTATCCTGACACCAGGCTGAGCAGTCCTAACACTAATCTCTTAATGCTGAGCGCCAAGTGAAGCAGCTGTTTTTTACCATTTTTGTAAGTTTTTGTGTGACTTGGCTGGGGATTGAACACATGACCTCACACATCCGAGGATCGATGCTCTAACCACTAGACCACTTAAGAGGTTTTCAAAAGTCTGATATGATGCATTAAAAAATACACCATGCATAAAATGAGTTTTAATCTCTGCGCGTGATAGGGAAATATGGTTTGATTTGGGTTTATGGATTGTATGCCATTTTTCAGCTCATGATAGACTTTACATACTCCAATTCATTTTCAGAAAAAATGAGGTTTACTCTTTATCAAAATGTTATGTTAACCTCCACAATAACCAATAACTACATAAAAATGGAGTAATATCTCTTCTTTGCCCATCTTTGAAATATGGATACAGTGGTAACACCATCATTTTATATTTCCAAGTTCTTGGCTTGAATGCATTTTCATGCGATAACCAAAATAAATGGTCACTCATCTTATATCTATAGGTATAAAATCCCTTCTGTATAAGCCTTGGCAGGTGGTAGGTTGAACTTTTATTAGTGTGCAAACATTGTAAGAAAATGTCCAGATTTACTTCAAGATGGCCCAGAGGTCACTGGTTACATTCCCAACAGTGTTAGCCAAATGACCAATTGTTATTCAATTTTCCAGATGGCTACTAAATGTCCAGAAATAATCTATATAGAATACTTTTTCCTTCTTTATCCATTTTAAGAAAGATAATGTGTTGCGATCACCAAAAAAATTAATAATTTTGGCTACTACTTTATTTTTTTGTGGAAACTAAGAACAGTTTCTTCTTAGTGTCACAATTCATATACTATACACCATTAACAAGACCATGTGGAGTTCTATTTGCTTAATAATTAAAGCAACAGAAATGAAATTAACCTGATCTAATTAAACACTGAATGGATGAAAAAGCAAAATATCTGGACCAAGGTGAGGTCAATAAACTGTGGACGTCTTGAGTAACAGAAATTTGTCAAAAAATTGTAAAACCAGAAATTTCTCTCAAGATATAAAATCGTTATTATTGTAGAATTAAAGAAATGTCTTCTCAGCGTGAATCCACATTAAATTTTGAATCAGTTCAAGGAAAATGCCTAAATGATTAAGATTTTGTACACATACTTGTTTCAAGAATAAAAATAAAAATGTCTATCTTAGCAAGGCAACATTATGAATAAGAGTTTTATCACTCTTGCAAAAGGCACATCAAAACTGCAACAAACAAACAGTGAATGAATTCACATATTTGTGGTATTAAACATTCATGATACTACAATATTCTCCACATTTACTACATAATAACTGATTACATTAAGATCAGGGTGGGGAGAGAACTTAATCCATCATAGCAGTATTGATTTTAACATCTGAGTAAAAGTGTTAATGACAGACCAAATAAACTTTGCTATTATTATATACTTAAGTTTCATATCACCTCCATAAACATACACACAAAACAAGTGGATGAAAAATTGAGCTCCCAATATAGTTTTCATTTTCTGGTGGATTAAACTTAAACAAGCAAAGCTTACCTCAACTATATCTTCTGATTTGTCTCCTAATTCTGCAAAAATTAAAACACAAATTAATATATTTTTTGCCTTTAAAAAAAATTAATGGCTAAACTACTCAACACAATGGGTACTGCTTAAAACCTGTACTCATGGCTGGAAAAGGGGCATTTTAATTTATCACATTACCCAATGGAAACTGCAAAGGATATCATATTCTTTGAACATTCAAACCAAAAATGGATCAGATATGAAATAGGTCAAATACTGTTAAGACCTTTTAAGAAATAATCTAAAATGTTTCCTACTTTCTGTAACCAGGGCCCATTTCCATATCATTCTAAGTGATAAAGATGTGTGATAATTCATTGATAAAGAAAATGATTACATCTAAATTACTGAAAGGTTACACTGTAAAAATCTTTGGATAATGTAGAGAACTGCAATTTCTAGAGTTACAGACCTTGTCTCTTATTATATGGTTATCTTAGGATCCATGCATGTTTTCTTGGTTTTGACCCATTTTAAAATCATGCTTGCAACAGGCACACATTTCTCTTCAACAAAAATGTAATCAATGTATTGGTTAGGTGTCCTGTGCCTAGTATAAGAGAACAAGGACAAGTAACTCTTGTAATACCATACATGCCAACCCCTGGCGAGGAAAAAGCATAATCCAAGTGGACAACTTTGGTGTCAGGAAGCATCTGTTTGAACAAAGGACCAAAGCTGTATTGTACCACTAGCTGTTGTCAGTATTCTGTTAAGAGCTCGGTAAATAATGTAGCTGCATTTTAAATGAATTTGTTTCCACAATTTAGTTCTACTGTAAAAAAAGAAGTTACTTTAGTATTGAAGTTAGCAAAATGTGCTAATTCAAGGCATCTTTATTTTACACTATGACCAATATTAAAATCCTTTCCACACAGCCTGCAATGGGTGTGAATCTACCTTAGAATGGCACTGTATTGTGTTATTCATGTATTCATCTCAGAGTTGTTTTTCCGGGTTTTTTTTTTTCTAAGCCATTTGTGAAATCATTTGAGAAACATTTTTGCTGGAACATGCACATCGAATAGAATAGAATGATTTTTACCACCAAATTCTTACAGAATGGTTCAGTACCTCACACACTTTTAAACGAAGAATATGTGAGCAATGATTAAAAATGAGAAACCAGTTTGTTATGTCCTAAGCCAGACAGCTGCTATAAATAGAAACAGGTCTTCTTGTTAATAGGGCAGCTGCTATATATAGAACATAACACTAAGAAAAGTCACTGCTAGTCTACAGACAAGTGTACTTTTGTCAGTTACTTAGAAACCGTCTTGTCTAGAATACGTTTTGTGCAATGAGTGGAATGTTAATAAACATGAGAATACAAATTATTAAAAGCATAATCCAAATACATTTATGCATAAGGCGTAATTTAGTGAAAAAGCATAATGATTACGCCAAATGCATAATGGTTGGCATGTATGTAATACACTTGTCCCACTGCCTTATGCTTGTGACATTTTTTCCTGAGTCTTGGTGTAGTATTTTTTCCATGCAGAGCTTAACAAATTTCATTTAGAGTCAGCTTTTCTGGTAAGGTGACTGGAAAACTGAATTTGCTCTTGCTAAATTTGAACTTGTCCCAAAAGATGACAACATAGTATCACAACTCAAGCTAAAACATTGTCAAATAAGTATTGGATGTTTTGAGGAAATTATTATATATTAATTTTACACCTACAGAACTTTCTTTAAATCTTTGTTTGTGTATTCAAACCATATGCAATTAAGTTGAGTTTCAAACAAAATATATGTAAATAGAACATAATATAGCTGAAGAGAAAAGTATGTCACAATGGATAAATAGTAGAAAAAAGAAACAAACAGATACACACACACACACAAATGTACATATATCAGTAGATATATAATGGATTTGGAAATAGCTATATATGGAGAGAGAGAGAGAGAGAGAGAGAGAGAGAGAGAGAGAGAGAGAGAGAGAGAGAGAGAGAGAGAGAGATGTTTTTCTATGAACTAAAAAATTGCAGAAATATATGTTTGTTTGAAAAAGTTTGTCAGATTTGTTTGTGGAAACTTCAAGTTTCAATTTTTTGCATAGATAAGCTACCAGAATTTTCTCTTCAACATCAACAATAATGAAGGCATGCCTTTTGGTTACTCAAACTTGAATGATTTGTTGGTACTTTTATCCATTTAATGAACAATTATCACTGTCACCCGGAAATTAATGACAAAACAATGTCTGATAAGCCAACTTTTAAAAAGACTTAGAGAATACTTATTATTATCCATTTTATTACTTGCCAAACAAAGCATATTTAAGTCTATTTAGCATATAAACAACAATGATAAACACTGCTTAGGGGAGCCTAATTTTTGTTACATTAATCATGCTTTGATGGTATTTCAAAGAAATCTCTCAAGTCATATTGTAAACATTTATTACATAATCTGCTAATCAACTAGTCACCTTGAAATCAGTGATATATATCAAAGTAATATTTGACAAACTATTTTTTGTTTGCAAGCTTAGCACACACTGGAGTTCATGCAATACCTGTTGCTATGTTAGACCATTAAAGTCACAAATCTCAAATAAATACAAATATTTTTGATAAAAATGTAACTAATAAGTTCATACCTAAGCATAATATTTCCTATTTGTCAAATTTTTTTTCAAACACTAAATATTCAAATTATCATCACATTATCATGTCTGCATG
Organism: Potamilus streckersoni; assembly: GCA_016746295.1. NCBI lineage: Eukaryota > Metazoa > Mollusca > Bivalvia > Unionida > Unionidae > Potamilus > Potamilus streckersoni. Next base: position 1,053,254 of record JAEAOA010000769.1, on the reverse strand, counting down.
AAAAAATGTAAAACTGATCTTGACCACATATGGAAATGATATAGTCTGAAAATGCAGACAAAAAGATACTGCAGGCTCTTGAAGAAGAATGTGGTACAAAAAAGTTGCTAAATGGAGGTGGTGATAAACATACTGTGGTGAGACACAGAGTCTCTCTCTCTCTCTCTCTCTCTCTCTCTCTCTCTCTCTCTCTCTCTCTCTCTCTCTCTCTCTCTCTCTCTCTCTCTCTCTCTCGTAAAGCCATGCCATTGCAAACCATTGAAGCAGCACTAGTTAAAATAATGGATTTATAAAACAAACCTTCCTTTTCTGGTTCATCAGCTTTTTTCTCTCCTGTCAGTGTCAGTCGCTGTTTGAAGAGTGAATGATCAACATCTATTTGCTGTTCTCCAGAGACATCCATTGCATCAATACTTAAAACTGAAATGAGTTGGTTTATAATTAAGATGCTTTTAAGTGACAAAATATAATCCACATTTCTTAATCGGAGCTGACGTTGCCACTCTGTAACTCTTTTTTCCCCAATGAATAACATGTTGGCTATATACAATCTATCTCAATAATTCAAACTCTATAAAGCTCAACTATTTTAGTCCTGTCCTATAGTTGGTCCTTGTTATACAGCTACTCTTCAGGAGTAGCTGAACATTAACAGGACTGATCGTTCATCCCATTTGAATCACTATATTTAGTTTTATCACAGCTACTTATTTTGCTTCACTTAATCTTAGACCCAGTCTAAAAAAAACCAAATTATACATTGATTGCATGCATCCCATGGACTCTTTTTATGATTGTGTATACAGACATATCTTATGACATTACTACAGTACAACCTCACTATAAGGCACTCAATATAAGGCTATCAACTGTATATGGTCATCTATCCAGTTATTTAATATATAACAAAAAAATGAGTAGTCCACTTTTGTCTTATATGAACAGTGTTATAGTGAAGGGGGTACTGTAAAATATTGCTTTAAATTTCTTTCTTTCCATGGACTGTGTTAAAGTTGAGGGTCCAATGCATTAGTTTAACACAAAATAGTGAATTGTGAAATGCTATTTGATCCACGGACCGGTACCAGGCCGCATCCCAGAGGTTGGGGGCCACTGCTCTAAGATATCCACAGCATACATGTATCTTAACATTGGCATTTCTAGTGATCACAATGAACACACAAAATATACAGAAAATTCAATTTTATAGTCTCTTGTCAAGACTTAATTAATAACATGTATCTAAAGGATCTTATAACAGTGATCATTTCATACAAAATTTATGACATTACTGCATAATCATCATAATGCAGTTATTTGGTCCACATTTCTATATTTCATTGTTTCAATACTTTTCATTTTTTGTCTCTGAAATGCATTCAGATTTTGTGTTTATCACTTCCATGCACCATTTTCTTTCAAGAGCATTAAAGGAACTATAGCTCTGATATCTGGTCTTATTAAATTAGAGAATTCAAATAAAATAACAAAGACATATAATGCAAACATCACTGAACTTTGGATAAAATAAAATTGAACCAGCAATATGTATATACAGTTGTTAGGCATGTCAGTAACTTTCATTTATTTTGTTCTGATCAAAACTTTGTATCTTACAGCTACAACTACCAGAAATGTGTTATTCCATTAATGATCATTGGTTATTCTTTGTCTTCCTAGTATGTACAGTGTAACAGCTTATAAGGGGTGGAAGAATCCCTGGTTATGCTGCAAAAATGCTTCTTTGTTTTTTATCTGCACTCTCCATTGTTCTAACATGTATTAAATACCTTTTATTCATTCTTCATTTATTATGCACTAATTCTGAATTCCTTTTTTTTCCATTTCTATTTCATGGTATAATTACCCAATTTATGGTCTGTAATCTCTATGCCTTGTGAAAAGCCTTAGAAACTGAAATCATTCAGCAAATTTCTTCATATCTAAGGAGTACAACTTAGTATTTTATTATATTATTATATTACATACATGCCATTTCTGGTCCACACAATTACTAAAATGCTCTGCTCAATGGCTAAAAAGTAATTAAAGCATACTTCATCTGACCTAATGTTGTGTGTAAGGGGACCTGAGTAGCATAAAGCACTCACTGTTATAAATCACTGCCATCTCACCTCTATCTGCATAGGTTCAAGTCTTGGGTTCAGTGGTGTGGCAGTTTATAGCAATATCTAGTTCTGGGATATCATGCTGCAGACATGTGGCATCATGTTCCACCCAGTCACATTATCCTGACACAAGGCAGACCAGTCCTATCACTAACATATTAATACTGATCGTCAATCAAGGCAGCTGCAAATACCATTTAGTATGACTCAGCTGGAGATCACACCTGCGACCTCCTGGATCTAAGATGGATACTCAAATCACTTAAGCCTCCAGAGCAGTCAAAGAGCTCAAGGTAATACAAATTTCTACTTCCAGGACATTTGATTTTTATCCAGGGTTCTCTCAGAACCAAAAATCATCAGAGTTGACAATAATTTAAAAAATTGACTCATTCAGTCACACGTTCTAAAAGGTTTTACTCACCCAAAAAAACCCATTATAAAACCAACTTTTATGGAAAATTAAAGTCATTGATGTCCCTTATTTAAAATCCAATGACTCTTCTTAAACCAGCTATCAGTAATTACATGACCGAGACCAGGTTTTCTATTTGGTAAGCATTTATTCAAACAGAAGAGAACATAATCTTTGTATGAGCTTGGTCATAACAAATGAAAAACAAACTTAAGATGCAATGCATAAACTCTCAAAAAAAAATCTAACATATACTTGACAGAACTTTCTACAGAAGCACTGGTAATTTCTAAATCAGCACTTGCCCAATTAACTGAGTAATCTCAAATTTACTTTTCCAGCTGGAACTATTTACATGTCATTTTGAGTAGACATGATAGAATTTTCAACACCTGAACATGTCTATAATTTTAGATGCTGAACTACAGTATTCCTGCAATATCTGTCTACTGAATGGACTTCCATAAATGATACACAGAACTCTAGTCATAACAGCTATGTTACACACTAAAGTTAGGAGTTATTATTGTTAAGTATCATACTTACAAGCACATGGTAACTTGGGAAAAGTTATATTAACTGTGATGTTCAGCTTCTGTCCCCTAGATGTGTCAACAAACAGTTCTGGCTGGACATCTTTAGTAAGGAAGTAGCTGAACTCGGACATAAATAAGATGGACATAATGAAGCCACTGACAACTGTAACTGAAATATTAAATGAATGCAACATTATGAACAATCACATTTTTCTTAAACAAATTTAACGGAGAAAAACCTTTTCTTACAACTGTTCAAATACTGGTACATTTTATTCAATTTACCATAGGTTAAATTTATTAATAAGGTTTCTACATAAAATAACTCTCATTCACCACCTACTGTAACAAGACTGATATGCTATTTTCATATTACATGGGTGCATTAATGTCAATTTTGTAAACTATTTCTGAATCTTTTCATATAAAGAATATGTCTAATTACCAAAAATGTAATTTTAAAATTATACCCAATTATTATGTTTCACCTGGGCAATTGTTTCAATCTTTCTTGGAAATATGTTTCAGATCAAGGCTAAAATTGTTGCTTCAGTCAAAAGAATGTACTTTTATTTCACAGATTTAAATTAGACTGGAAGCATCCTCATAAATGAAACTTTTGTTATGATTTAGGAATTGATTATGGTAAATGGCTGCAACATAAATATCCTGGCCAATGTAGTAATTGGTTTGAAAAGTGGCAAAAGATATAAAAATGTTCCATAACTATTGATGATCATCCATTGCAGTTGCATGCACTATACAAGTAGTTATACTCAAGGTATTTTGAAATATGCATTTTCAAGAAACAATACCATAATTACCATACATACTGGGACACCATAAATTATTTTTAAAGCAATTTTTTTGTGTACTATATGTTCTGTGACACATCATTTTCGAGTCATAAATTGTGGGACACCTTTTAAATCATTCAAAAACTATGTCAGAAAATGCATTCACACTTAAATTTGATCAAACTGTGCACTGAAATAAACTCCTAAATCCACTGCAGCAGCATCTCATCAACCCAACCCTTATCCTGTACATGTATGATCCATTCTTTTGGTGCATTAATATATTTTAGGTTCATCATGCCATGAAAAATTATCATTGCAGACCTGAAGCAGAAACTGCAAAAGTAAGATTTTAATCACCTACACCAGACATATGAATTCTTAGACATTTATCTCCCTTGACAGTCTGTCCAGGAATAAGATCATGGTATACTAAAGCTAAATCCATGTTAATGATGATATTGTCTGCAAAATTATCTTCTCTTCTGGCCTTCACAAATTCATGATTTTATTTTCTCTTCCAAATCTTTTCAGAGACACTGGGTCATCAATATCCATAGATGAAGCAAGAGACTGTTGTTTTAAAAACTTATATTGTTTAAATCTATTTCAAAATTCATGTGAATACTGATAAAAAGAAACCAAAGTTGGCTTCAATATGTTGGCAAACTCTCTCTCTCTCTCTCTCTCTCTCTCTCTATATATATATATATATATATATATATATATATATATATATATATATATATATATATATATATATATATATATATATATAAAATAAAAAAATTGGCACACTTAAAAGAATCCAAAGTCAGCTTCCAAACCAAGTTCAGCTTGCTTTGTAATAAAATGATCATTGTATCTGATAAGTTCAAGCAAAGAGTTTATGGCTAGCTGCCAGTTGTGTTTATTCACTACCCAGACTTCTATTTGCTTGCCATCTGTAATCAGACTTAAACAAATGGGCATGATTGTCAGCAGGGTAAAGATAATGCACAGCAATAACTTGCTTTAATAATATATTTTTTGCAAGCCATGCTATCAAAATATTGTCATTTGCACACACAGTGAATGTATTTTTAGATAATGATTTTGTTTTGCAAGATGCTGTCATATGGCTAACCTGGATATAATACAATCTTGGTTACTTTGCACCTTACATGTCATGCATGAGTGGCAGGTGCCTATAGAGATCATATGATATTTCCCTTGCTCTCTCAATTACAATTTTGTTGGAACCAGTTTTCAGTCTAATAACATATTAAAACCTTTGAGTACAACCAAACACAATTCATTTTTCTGTTTTTTTTACTGCAAAGAACAATGTGTTATGTGTTATCTGACCTAAGTGATACACATTACAGTATGGATACTTCCACTATATATATGGAGTTCATGGATATTTTTTTCATTAATGTTCATAATGTTGTTGTTGTTGGGCTTAACGCCATTTTTCAGCACTCGATAGGCTATTCATGGTGGCCAGTTTTTATGGTGGAGGAAGAAACCGGGAAATCACCGGAAAGAACCACCGACCTACGAGAAGCTACTGGCAAGCTTTCTCACATATCCACATTCGCCGAATCCTAGACTCGAACACACGCAGACAGAGGTGAGATGGCAATGATCCGTAACGGACAGCGCTTTAGACCACTCGGCCACTCGGGGCCCTTAATGTAAAACATGAGGAATAAATGATAATATTACAGGGTTCCTGCAGACTTAACAAAAACAAATTCCATGACTTTTCCAAAACTTTTCCAGAGCCATTTCATAAAACTCAAGGAACGTGCTATCTTGCATTATCAAGGAAATGAACATAAAGAATGACATCTTTCAATCTAAAATAAGAAAAAAGTTAAAAACAAATATTTTTAATATGTACACTTTAAATTTACCTGGGCTAGCACACTTTGACTTTATGTATTTGTATTCAAAAGAAAAAAGGAAACAATCCAAAGTAGTCTTTGTATGTGTTCCTATTTACAATATTAACAAAACACATTACTTTCCAATTGCTTTCTTTTATTTAGTGATCTACACTGGAAATCATGTGATACTTCCATTAGGGGAACTTACTCTTGTTTTATGAATTGAAACATTTATTGAATGTAATTTTAACATTTTATTTAATCAGTTCTCTGTGCTCTATGAAATTTGAAGTAATCAATTTCTTTAACTCCATTGTCACAAATTCCATGACTTTTCAAAAACTTTGCAAGGTTTTGACAAAATCCATAACTTTTCAAGGCCCTTGAAATTTATTTTTTAAATTCCAAAACTTCCAGGATTCCATGACCTGCAGGAACCTTGGAATAATACAAGGTTAGTTTCTTTCATTTTATTATCAAATATGCATTTTATTTACATATTTTATAGCAATATGCAGTGGGAATGAGGTGCCAATTAAACAAAAATTGATTTAATTTCTCAAGTCTTGGGACATATGACCTAGGTGAACAAAAGTTTCACAACAAGTTTTGTGACAGGAAAAATTTTATTTCATCATGTCCCAATATTTATGGTAAATATGGTATTAACTTTTGAGCACTTATTGGGGTCTCATTAGTAGATATTTATAATTTGTTTTCTCCATAAACTCTAGGATATTCTGCCACAAGCTCACCAAAAAGTTCAAATCTAATAATAGCATTAAGTCAAAACTTGGAGATCAGCAGTTTTCTTGTCAACAAACAGGAATCTGCAAACATGTCAAATATCAAAACATTTGTTACAGTACCTTAACTGAATAAATGTTATGTTCCTGCATTTCTTCAGTGAATAAAAAAGACAATGAAAATGTGTCTCCAATGTTCTTACTATATAAGGCAATTTGGGGTAAATCAAATTCATCCTAAATTGTATATCAAAGTTCACCTCAACTTGATTTACTCAGAAATAAAGCATAATCCAGACAAATCAATGAAAGTAAACATTGCTATTCACTTTTTTAATTGCATGTGATCTTGTCCCTGAAAACTAAGTAGTAAATTAAATGTCAAGACAATACTTAACAACACTTGTCAAGAATATGCATGGGTTAATTTATGTTTATAAATCGTTAGGTTGGTGCTAACAATTACCAAAGGAGCAGCCCAGAAGTTTACACTTCTTTAGTGTATGCATGTATTTTCATTCTCTTATTTGAATTATGCTCTCTATTTCTCAGTATACATACCTGCATTTAACACTGGTTTTTAGCAATATTTTATTTTCAGATAGAAACTTTATGAATTGTATGTATATTATAAACACATTTTGCATGTGTGTGAAAATTATCATATTCATATGCAGTCTATTGTAGGCACATTGTTTAAGACCACTGCAGATGCTATACATTGTAATCAATTTTAACTGATAGGAGTTACTAGATTACAGTATTGTAACTGCAAGTCAGTAAAACTTCTTAATCAACTACCTTTAAACAAGACTTTAATTTTTACTTTATGAAAGTTCACTATAAAATGGCAGTTGAATAAAAATTGTAACTTGTCTGAAAGAACCCCATGAATGTGTACATTTTGTTTGTCTCAATTTCTTGTTTGCCAATAAAACATTAACTCTTCATAAAAAACAAAATGAAGCATTAAAATCTGTATATGATTGAATTAAAACCTAATTCCAACCGAACTGAAACAGCCAACATTGGAATGCATCTTTTTTTATAAAGAAGGGCTTTTTTATTATAACTACTCATATTTTAGTTTCATTACAACAGTGCATTAATAGAATTGCAAAATTTATGGTTTTATTATTTATCAACATACATTTATTGGCATCAGGCATTTGTTAAAAAGTATTTGCTTTGCAGATTTTTCACCCAGTATTTTGATTGCTTTGCAGGTTTTTTCCCAGTATTTTCACACAAAAAATGAGTAAAACAACTTTGACCTTACAGCGCTTCTCAAATTCCACAACCTAGCATTGTCCAAATGTTGGGACCTGCAAAGCTGCAGTTTATACTAAATCTTGAATAATGATATTTAGACTCTGCTTTCTGAGTTGCATATTTTCCTTAATATATTTGCTCAAATGTTTACAAAAACAGGCATTCAAACAAAGTGTTACTTCACAGAGACATTTTCCCCCAAAAGGTTCACTTTTGATTTCAATCTGATTTTATTAAGAAAATACTGCTCATGTGGCAAGTGAAATCTTCAGGTCACAAATTAGACACAAATTGCTATATAACTACTATTAAGTTGTGAAACACAAATTTGTGTTTTTATCATCAAACAATAACTTGCAAAAATCTGCCAGTGATAGTTGCAATGACCAGAGACATATGCAATACATCTTTGCTATAGCTTATTTAGGAATGGGTTAATGGTCAATCAGCTATGAAAACACATGCCTGCAAATGTGCAAGAGTTTGTTTGTTGGTGCATTTGAAATTAGCACCAGTTATTTGATGACCTGAGGCCTACATTGCGCCTTGTGCTAAAAATCCAGAAATAACTGGCTAAAGCAAGGGAGCATCCCAAAACGTATGGTCGCTCAATGCACATTAAGCAAATCACAGAGTGAAGTAGTTTTTGCTTTTAAAACAGAAAAAGGTGAAGTTTTCATTTTCTAGGCAACTTAGTCACCCACTTTGTCTGATAGCATGACCCCTGTCTTAAGCTTGTGATCGAACTTACTAAATTCCATATTTGGTGATGGAAAAGTTATGAAATTTGTTAATGGTGTTCATATTTTGGTCTGAAATTCAACACACTTTTGCTGTAACATTTCTTTGACCCCTAAGAATAACATCACTAATGATATGTATTTCTTCTGCCATGTTGGCATTTCATCTTCTGGCTTGGATTACAAACCAATTAATTAAAAACTCAATTTCTGGCAGGGAACATCAGCTAAAATTGTCAAAAATATCTTTAAAAAAGTTTCAACATGATGTTTCTAAAAATGTATTTGTTTAGCATGTATTTCACTAAATGGATCAAATGGAATTTTAACATTTTTCCCATTCCTTTACGCCTTTAAAACATGCACTAACATTGCAAGACCACATATGCAAGATTTAACAGTTCTGCTTTAATTTGGCAGTTCTGCTTTACATAAATACCTTTCATTTCATGCAAGTTGTTTTTAGGTAAATAACAATGTATGTATCCTATTACTTCAACTTGCAATGACTGCTTGTAAAACTATATTTGAATGGTACATTGGGGCCTGAAACAAGCATTCTATTGTACTTTACTATGCATTTAGCAATGAAGTTTTACAAATACTCACTCTTGAGCACTTGGTACCTGGAAAAATTAAAATGGCTGACACAGACTACAATGGTGATTTATTTCAACAAATATTGGCTGCAGATGATGACAATGATTTGAAGGATTTGAAAAGATGTGATTATTTAAGCTGGTGATGGAAATACTCATGTGTGATTCTGATCCAGGAAATGAAGTGAACTGGAGACTGATATACATACTGTCTGGATGAAAAAAAGATGGTGTGCTAATCAACCCTCGATCACTGGTACTTAAATATTTAATGTTGAGATGGCAAATACTGAACCTATAGACTATTTTAGACTTTTTTTTAATAATAAAAAAAAAGGACAGAGAAAGTCAGAAGAAAACAAGCATCTTCCAGATGTGAGAATTTATTACTGATGGGGTGGTAGTGGTAAACTTACCTCTAACAGTCATGGAGTGGATGTTTATAAAACTTACCTTTTCTCTACTTGTGATTTTCACAATTTACATATAATATTGGAACAGTTATAACATGTACATGTACACGGTTGAACTACAAAAATATATTTCTTAGATATATTTAAACTTGTCCATTAAAAAAAATTAATTAAAGATGAAACACAATGCAGGGGTCAAGCTAGACTTAAATTGTAGGGATAAGTGACTTCTCCTATTGGTCAGAACAGGGAGAAGTGGAAGCTAAAGAGGGAGAAGTGGAAGTTAAACTGAGAGAAGTGAGACCGAAGCAAGAAATGCGAAATATATATAAGATATAATATATCTGATAATGCAGCTTTATATATATATATATATATATATATATATATATATATATATATATATATATATATATATATATATATATAGTTGCATTATTAAGTTTTAAACAATGCCTTATTTTCAAGTTTAAAAATATGTCATATGTTTATTATCAACCCATTTTGTACATGTATACAAATTATTATATTCATACCCATTATGCTCATCATACTTGTAGTATGTGTTTGGATTGAGATACAGGCAAATTGGAGATAAGGCTTAAAAGGCACAGCAGAAGCTATACATTGTAATTATTTTAACTGAAATGAGTAACAGAATTAGAATCTTATAAGCTCAAGTTGGTAGAAATGCTTAATAAACTACCACTTAATTATTTTATTTTATTTTGTCAAATTTTGTGTAAAATTACAGTCAAAAGAACATTTGTAGCATTCTTTGAAACAATCCCTAATTCATGTACATAGGATTAAATGCACTTGCGACTTCAAGACATACTCTTTGTCCTGATTTCCTTGTTACCAATAAAATATTACTGTAACTATTCATATACACCACACAGAAGCACTAAAGTGAAGATAATTAAACTGGACTCTTTTTTTTTTCTTCCCCCAAAACCTAAATATTCACAAACATGTATTGCACCAAGTTAGTGTGTCTATTTTTAGAAAGAGGGTTTTTCTTCATAAAGCTATTCGCTTTCTTGCTTTATTGCAACAAATTCATTAATGGGACTGCATACTTATGCTTGAATTATTTGTCTACAAACTGGTATTAACAATATAAGTCGATTAAATAGTATTTGCTACACTACTATATATCTCTTTTGTAATTTCGCGAAATTACGCTAGGTCAGAAACAACCTTGACACTGCCGATTTGTTTCAAATTCCACATTAGATTGTCATGTGTTTTTGACATTCATTATTCAATATTTAGGCTAAATTTCCTATGACATAATATTTAAACTTTGTTTTCAATATATTATATATTTTCCTGAATCTATTTGCCCGATTATTTACGAATACAGACAGTTTAATTATGTGGTATATCGTATACGTAGCGATGTCAGCCATTTCAACTTTGTTTACGGTTTCAAACTTATATTGTCATGAAAATTCGCAAATAAGGTGGTTAAAATATAAAAAAAAATTCAGAAGAAAACACTCTCCAATGATCACAAATTACTATATATTGATGCATTTCACCTTGGATTACAACAGTGCCTGAACTTGCTGGCTACTGCGAGGGGGCATCTCAAAAGTGATAATCTACATCATTTTACATCCGAAAAATCGAGGGCGAAGTCATTTTGGCTTTCCTAACCGAAGAAAATGAAGTTTTCAATTCTTAGGTGACTTTTTCGCCCACTTTGCCTGGTAGCGTGACCCCTGCAATGGTAACTTAACATGTAACCTCTATTTGCACCTGTATATGCAAATATGTTAAACCTAAAAATGTGCCTTGGTGCTAATCTAAAAGTTTAGACATCCATAATCATTTTTCACATACAGTTTGTGTATCTATTGTGTATATTTATTAAAAAACATGGAATTTAAAAACTATGCAATTTTCTTTCTTTTTTGAGGGATCATGTACAGCAAATTAATATAGCACTTTAAGGATTACATTTTAAAACAACAATATTTAATTTAAGATGAGCAAATGTTTCTATATGACCACAATGATGTTGACTATTGTATAAGACCTATGGGAATTAATAACAAAAAACATATAGACATGTGAAACCAGTTACAATCGCCAGTACTTTACAAGCCATATACCATAAAAGCATGTGATAGATCCAGACCTCTAGTAATGCATAAGACTCAACAATATTTGTATAAGCCAAATTCATCTGACTATAGTCCGAGCCTACTAACCCGTTGGTTTGTACCCCCCCTGCCGATTTCAATAACAGAAACCTTTAATTTGATAATAAGTGCAAAGAACTTATTCAATTCATACATTGAGTTATATTTTCTAACCAGACTGTGAGTAGAATGGCCTTAACACTGTCATTGTCTGCGCATTTCATGCTTAATGGAAGTTTTCAATATTATAGACAGACATGCCTAAGCCCCAGACATGCCTAAGGCCCATTTCCAGTTTCTGGACAAGTCCATTTTCAGCAATGGGGTGTATGCGCGACTAAAAATGTACATACATATGTTGTCTGCTTCCTATATGTACAGTGTCAAATCAAGCAAAGGAAAAGAAAAAAAACCCCTGCCTTTCACGTGAATTTAACAAGTGTTTTCATTAATATGTTCATGTGTGCAAAGGAATATAATTCCTAACTCAACATTATGGTAATTTAAGGAATTATCAGACAGTTAAAGAATAGGATGAATTACGTCATTATGTTGTCGAATGGATATAAACTACCCCATAGTGTACGGAATATGGCGTCGTATTAGTATGGAAAGTCCGTTAAGCATGAAAGGTGCAAGGGGATATCAGTATTAGTGCCATTCTGGACACAGTCAGGTTATAAATTATAAATCAATGAATCAGTTGACTTAGTTATGTGCACTTTTTATCACGTTAAACGTTTTAGTTATTGAAATATGTAGGTGGGGGTACAAACCAACGGGGATGTAGCATCGGACTATAGTCTAATTCAGCTGCCCTGTGCTAGTCGCTTTCCTCGAAATTAAATAACGCCTTATATGATACGAGTTGTATAAAGTGAATTTTAAGTTGCTGATTTACAGTCATGAGTGTATCAAACAAACAGTAAACTGAAAAACAAAATCGAAAGATTTTTAATCTGTATGTACTAATGAAACATGGCAGGTCAAGCTGGATACAATATTCTACCGGGTGGATTCGCTTACCCACAGCTCCACCGTAAGTTTTCACACGAAAATCTTCCAAAGTTTTTGGATATGCGTCGAAACGCCGTAATTTTTCCAGAACATCTTTAGTCTGCATTTCGGATTGAATATTAAGTTCAGGTCGACTTCATAAATTTGGAATTATTCATCCATACCACCCGTGAAACGTGTCCAAATTTCGAGCGTCTGAATGAGGAATTAAACAACTTATTTCCAAAAGAGGAGTATCAAAGGGAGATAATCAATTTACGCTGCATGCCGGCTAAGTAACAAATTTACGGATTCCCCATTATTAATCTTATTGCTCCCTCGAGCTTTTCTTATTTATTAATTTTATGAATTAAAATTGCCCAACGGAAAAAAATTTTTAAAAAAGTATTTTTCTACCACTGGGCCGAAATCGTAAAAATTATCCGACATATTTTCACTTTAAAGAGCTTGGACCTGAAAGCTGTATAATGATTCCAAGAAATGATCATAGCATGATATACTCTGTGTGTGTGTGTGTGTGTGTGTGTGTGTGTGTGTGTGTGTGTGTGTGTGTGTGTGTGTGTGTGTGTGTTCTTTAATATACGGCGGGGGGATTTATGTGGAAAATGGAGAGCATTATTAGGTTTTAACGCAAAATTTCAGCAGATTAAAGGCGATGTACAAAGGCGGTCTGTATATTTAGTTGTGTAAAAAGCACGGGAAATTCCAGCCAAACTTTCTTACATAATGGTTCAGTCTTTATATGTACCGGTATACGTATTACGACTTTGGGAGAAAACTTAAGTCGCACGGGGGGGGGGGGCGCTATTGAGAGAGTGACTTATGTAAGGTGAACTTGTTTGCATTTAAAACATGCACATTGAAGAGAATGTTTGCATACCTCTATGCTACTTTGATGTAATTCGGCTGACATTTCTTTGGAAATTGTTAATGATCTTAGCACACTTCTACCTATAAAGACTGCTCCCTTGTGCTCCAAAAAATTAGACTGAATTTGTCTAAAGTTCGATTTCCTTATCAGCTATTATATTAGGGAAAATGAATTTTGCCAGACTAGACAATACCAGCTTTCGAAAGCGCAATGAATGAATTACCAAATATATGAAATGTAAAAAAAAAAGTTATCGGCTCTTTTTTCACCATTTATCTCTGAAGTTCATGAAGTTAAAATGACCAAGAGGAGCTAGCACTTTTTTGAAAGATGCACATCTGGAGTAAGGCCAAGCTGTATAAATTCAAACATTCAGTGAAAAAAGTAGCTTTAAACATGTGTTAGTCACAGTGCCAGAAAACCAATCCATTCAGGACAGGACATTCCAGAAAATCCATTCAAGGAGGAACACTGTGTGACTGTGCCAAGTGTAGAGACTCTAAGAACATTACTAAATATTCCTAGGACAACACTTCTTGGTCACCAAAAATGTTGCACTGTGACTAGTTTTTATTCCACTTTGATCGTTTTGAAATGTATTTTATCGATGTATTTAACCAGCTGATTTTCTGTGTATTTTTGTCTTTCGTTGAGAGGCCTTGTATCTTCGGCATCCCTTTAACATGTTAATTGCTGAACATTAACATCATTTGATCGATCGTCCATTTCAGTGTATTGTGTGGTGAAACAGAGTCACAATCGACGTACAGTCTCCTGCGAGAAAGTCAAGGCGGTTCCATTATTTTTGTGGAAGGCATTCCTGTGGAAAACGACGGGATCGTGTCTGACCCCGTTTGATCCTTTACAACGACATGTTACGAGAAGACGAAGAAAAAATTAAACTGGTTAACGGGCAAATGGCATCATCATAATGCCAGTGTCATTTTCATCACCCAAAATTAGTTTAAACAAAGTAAAGCCCATCGCACTATCAATTTCAATGCTCATAACATTACATGGTCTTGTTTAAAAGCCCTAGAGATAAATTGCTTGCAATTCTTATCCAAATAGTTAGGAACGCATTGGATTATACGTGCGTATGACGATGCCACTCAACCCCTCCCCTCCACGCCTATTTAAAACCTACCCACTCAAATTATTTGCGATTTCGTACCCGTCTGTTTCACCAATGGTGCCAAGACGGAAGGCCTGTCATGTACACGTCCCCATCGACTTAACAACAACAAAGTCTATTAAAACCTCAGACACTTTTGGTCTATCTCACATAATGTCATCGTGATGTCCTTTCAATCTCATTTTCCCGTCAAATTGATTCGTGCCTTGTACGGCATTAGTCGCAAAAAATCCAACAATTCATTCAAACCGCCTCCAAAGACGTCATCGATACCGTAAGCGATTGTTGTCTGAATGTTTTGTGCGATACCTTTGTCTAAACGAGAGAATGAATGCTTAGCCAAACATCGACACGTTTTTCAACAAATGGTCCAAAAGAAAATACCCATCCGTCAAAAGAAAAAGATGTTGATGCAACGCTGAGAATTTTATTTTACCCCTGATATGTCCTATTATCAAAAGAATAGCGGGAGCCGGGCTGGATGGACTCCATGTGGGTGTTTTACCCATGGGTCTAAGATAAAAGGGGTCAAGAAGATAAAAGGGCTCTCTAGAATGTAAAGATCTCAGACGTGACCATTGGAATCTGATGGAAGGACGAAACTGACTTTAGTGCCTTACAAACGATGGATAGAATGCCATCGTTGGCAAGCATAACGGCCTCGCATTTACTTCCCAATCCTCATTTGACTGAGATATCCCAGTTACAACACGAATTGTAATCGGTGATGGATCACAGCGATTTGTGTAAAACGGAAAAATCGCAACGGCATGGCCAAGTGTGGCAACGACTTCAACTCATTCACCAGAAAGCTTTAGACGAAACTGCTCAACCAACTCTGAAAGATTTTATGGCCCTGATGAAAAGTCCATCACCACCACCAACCTCAGTGACCAAGACGGACGTAGCCCCACAGAAGCGTGAGGAAAAGAGGCGCGAGACGTCTTTCAAACGCAGTCAGCAGATGCTATCCCAAATAAGATTTCAGCGTCCTTGTTGACCCTTTCACCAACATCCCAACGAGAAGAACTTAAATCTTGGGTTAAAAAGATGATGTCCACTCCTCCTTCGAAAAAGGCAAAAGGAAAGAAGGGAAAACGGAAGAGAAAAATGAACAAAAGCCATAACAATACCACCAAAACCACTACCATCGACTTTTACTCCCGTGGCTCATCGAACACGTAAAGCCGTTTCAAATCCCCACTTCGTCCCATCCATAGAAGCACCAATGAAGAGTAGGCAACTCATTAAAAAATAGTCCTGATGGAGAATGTGTTATCCAACATTTATTACGATCCATCCCATCCTGCAGGTTACGGAGGAGTTCAGAAATTATATCGTGCTTCCAAAACGCGACTGAATGAGTCCGTTTACCCAAAGCGCAACGCTGGTTACAAGAACAAGCCACATACATCTTACATAAACTCATTCAACGAAAGTATTCCTGAAAACTCATCCGAATGGAGGGCATCGATGTCAATGGCAAGCAGATTTAGCCTATATCTCTCATTTGTTTTATGTCATCGAGGTCTTTTCCAAATCTGCCTATGTCGTGCCAAAGACTTACAAATCAAGCGATGATTTGTAAGTTCGAGCCATAAAACTGGTGGTGAAACAAAGTGGTCGTCACACTCATCGATGGCAAACCGAGCAAGGCACACAATCTCTGAATCAAGCTTTCCAAAAAAGAGTTGAAGAAACGAGATATTCAGTTTTTCACCACCGAAAATCCATAAACCAAGGCCAGCATCGTGGAACGTTCTCAACGCACCTTGAAAGAACGCATATGGAAACATTTTACGTATCAATATGCTCTCAAGTACATTGAAGTCTTTCCGCTACATGTCCAAGCGTACAACCAATCTTACCATCGAAGAATCGGATGCTCCACCCAATAAGAAGTGATTCCAGATAACAAAGTAGCCGTTTCTGAATGCCTTTGTGGTACGTCTCTGACTGTGACTGTCCCAAAATGTTTTGTCCTGGGTTCAAATCTCCGTAAAGGACGACTTAAAAATTCTCTAGCATATATGATAAAATTATTTGTATTAGTATTATATAACTTCAGAGAATTAAGCACAAAGGTAACATATATCCAGAAAAATTGTCCAGGACTTATTCGAAGAATCATGGCTTTCATTCTCAAAATGTTTTGAGCACAAATCCAGAAATTTGCTTTCTTAAAACTGTGTTCGAAAGACGAAAGTTAAATGGTGGTTTCTATTGAAAAAAAAAAAAAACGGCCATATTTTCTGTTATTCGCGTTGAAAGAATAATACTAATATAGTCAAAAGTAGATCCAGTCTAACTTCATGAAGTCTCACTAAGTTCACCCCTGTATAGAAAAAAGAGCTTAGATATTTTTTTTAGAAATTCCACAATTCCATAATTCTTATTAAGCTATTATCAGCAGTTTGAGTTTCTTGTTTGTAATGTTTCTATATTATCATTATTAAGTGTTAAAAATACCAGACTGAATTGAATCAAAATATTTATTATTTTAAGTGTCATTTTGTAATGTTCCTTTATGAATCTTTGCACATGTATATCTTTGGGTTGTCGGAATGTTTTGGGTTGTGGTGGCCTTATCTATGTGAAGTTTTAGCAAATGTTCCACTATTATGTGTATTACTGGCCGCTGAAATTCTCTTTGTTGATAAGACCTGACTACTTTACTGCCCTCGGCTGGCTGAGTGGGGATAAAGGGCTCGGATTTACCGATGACCGCTATCTCAACCTTTGTTTTTCTGGGTTTGAGTCTCGGTTAAGTGATAAAACTTGCCGTGGGTCGATGGTTGTTAGTTTTTTTCGGGTTCTTACTTCACCTGCAATACTGGCCACCATGCATAACTTATCTTGCTCTGAGAATTGGATTTAAGCAGAAAAGAACAACATGGCACTAATTTTTAATAATATGATTTATAATAGTTTGTGCACTGTTACGTACAATCCATACTCTGACTTCAAAGTTTTGGAATCAAGCAAGCTCCGTCCCTTTCACCAATCATCCATATAGTGCAAATGTATTTTCACCAAGGGCAAGGTTAGCTGATCTAAATACAAACATGTTGGAAGAAATAGTCGAGATGAACTCTAAAGAAGCAGTTCACAGAGAAAGCATGCCTTAAACACATTTCATTTACGAGAAGCGTCCTACTTTAACACCGAAATCAAGTCTGTTCCTGACTCCTTATTTCCTATTAAGTAGTAAGGAGTACGGCTTCAGTAAGCAACAAGTAACCAGCTATCTATTCCCAATTCAAACATTTCGACATCGAGTTGGCTGAATATTCCTTATTCCTGATTCATTAAGGAATAGCTTACTCCTTGCTCATTGCGATTTCAGCCCACAAAATTTGAATACTCTTCAAGGCATCCATAGCTCAGTGGTCACTTCGACCCAATATAAGCTGTTGAGACGAAACAATTAATTTAGGCCAATCTCAGAAATACTAGTGTTTTGTTGTACCAGCGTTATAAAACTGGATAATTAGATATGACAGATTAAACTAAAATTTTCAATGACGTGAACCCTTCCATAAAGTATTTTCATCTAAACCCCTCTTTCACAGTTTATAAATCTGGTACAATAAAAGAAAAAGTTACGAAAAAAAATCGTCGAGTTGATTGCGAGATATAGCTATGATACCTCCTTAAATGATTTTGATTCGAATCCATCTCTGAGATTGTATCTCTGGTTTTTATCAGCATCTATGAAATAGAAGGGTTCTTATATGTGCCGCCTATTCAAAGAACGTGCATATAGTGGTCCGATTACATCAATAATCTGCACCAGTTCAGCCACTACTGACAGGATTTTATTTCAACAACTCTTTGAGAGTTATTGGTAACGATCAGCTTCAGCAGAAGCAAACAATTATCTAACATTTGTGGATAAAAGTTCGACAAAAAGGAGCCTAAATACATAGAAGCCATAACAAAGCAAATAAGTGGATACACTATCAGTAGTAGAGAAAAGTAAGAGTTTCAATTCAAACCCTCCAAACAAATATACAATTACCACCCACCCCTCACCACTACCATTTCCCTCAGTTCAACTACATATTACCTAATAAGGTAAGAGTTTCAATTAAAACCTTCCAAATACCATCCACCAACCAATACCCCGTTAAAACATTACCTAATAAAGTAAGGTAATGTATAGCCGCTTGTCTAAAAATCAGAAGCCAGGTAAGTCATCATTGTGTGTTCGTCACTGCTTACTCATCATTGTGTAATGCTCTATCGTCATAAAAGTCAAGATAACTGTTTTTAGCCAATCATTGTACTGATGATCATTGCGTGACGCCTGCGTAGGTAAAATATCAGTCAGGCAGTCAACATTGTGTAATGCTCTATCGTCATTCAAGTCAAGGTAATTGTTTTTTAGCCAATCATTGTACTACGTGACGCCTGCGTAGGTAAACTCTCAATCAGGCAGTCTGACGCGGGCTTTTCACCAGGTAGACAGCTTAAAAATGCTATACGGAGATATTTTTAACGTTTGGGAATATATTATATTAAAGGTGGAGCTTAATAATTGTGTGATAGCATTCAAGAGGATATTCACAAAGCGAGAAAGGTAAGTGATATCATATCTTAAGTTTAGATAATATTTTACATTATTTCATACTTGTTTTGATAATCTTTGTCATATTTGCTAACCCTCATTAGTCAAATATATGTTAACATACTGTCAATAATACGAAACTCGCATATTAAATCGTTCATATTATATTACACACCTCGCAAGTAAGATCGAATCTGATCAAGTAGTTTTTTTGTAAGTAATAACAGCTGTTTGACATTCATGCTTTTTTTTAATTAAAAGTCTTGGTTCTACTTTTTTACACGCTGTTGTGAGAGAAACACCAATACCAGATATGATTAACAAAAATGGATTTGATAATTCTTGTTGGGCGAACTGGATCAGGAAAAACAAATTTGCTTATGAACTTGCTTCTTGGTAATAAGTTTAACTACGATAGAAATTATATTTACACAATCAATTCACAGCAGGATAAGTATGAGTTATTAAGCGAGTATAATAACAAGCTTCATGATGATCTTAAGGCTGGTGAAGATTTTTTTTATAATTAGGCAGCCAGAAGATCTTATTCCAGTCAATCAACTTGATGCAGATGAACATAAGATAGTAGTTTTTGACGATATTCCGCTAAATAATATGGAGATGAATAAAATAAGACCATATTTCTCACTGTCACATAACAAACAATGTAATTATGTTTATCTTGATCAAGATTATTATAATGTTGACAGATTTATTAGGCGAAATACTGGTTGTTTTATATTATTTCCATGACTGGACAATCTTGACGTTAGAAATATTGCAAGCGAGCAATGCGGTGACGTGACAAAAGATAAATTTATTGAACTTTATCGTAATGCTAAAATGGATAAATACAACTTTTTCTTATTTGATAAACTTACACATGATCCAACTAAAATGTTTCGCTGTTGTATTGACACTTACTTACAGTAAAACGTGGTTTAGTTTTATAAAATTTATAATAATAATAATGGACAAACGAGCAAAATATGGAAAAAATATAGAAGATCTAAAAAAAAACTTGCTCAATCTCAGGCATCACTTAAGCAAAAAGTACAGCAAGCACGACGTGGACAAGTAAATGCTACAGAAGCAACAGCTACAATTTTCAAGCCGGTTACTGAAGCACTATTAGGTAAACAACCTGAAACTAAACCACTATCAGAAGAAGAACTTAAACAACTGCAGGAAAAAGGTTTGGTTGGAATTGTTAGAGAACAACAAGAAGCAGCTGCTGCAAAACTTGTTACTAGATCTGATGAAGAAAAAAGAAAACTGATTGAGGCATTTACAACAAATATAGCTGATCCTGCGGCTAGACAAGCTGAAACAGATCGATTGATAACAATCCGCTGGAACTTGAGCGAAGATTAGCAGAGTTAACAACGCAATGAATAACAAATATTATAACAGATTTATCAGGAGATATAAAAGATATCAAAGAGGAACAACAAAGAGTTAGTGAGCTTACTGTAAAGTTTATGGAAGTTGGAGATCAAAGATTTCATTTTATAAAAAGAGAAAATGATGAGATAAAAGGTATTGAATATGATGATTTTTTAAGGAATGAAAATATAAGGGGTATTGATGATATAAGCAAGTGGAAAGAAAAGAAAACTAACTGAGGCACTTACAGCAAATATAGCTGATCCTGCTGCTAGACAAGCTGAAACAGATCGTTTCATAAATAATCCGCTGAAACTTGAGCGAAGATTAGCAGAGTTAACAACACTGGAATAAAAAATATTATAACAAATTTATCATGAGACATAAAAGATATCAGAGACGAGCATCAAAGAGTCGGTGATCTTACTGTAAAGTATATGGAGGTTGGAGAACAAAGACTTTTTTATATAAAAATAATGATAATGAGTATGATGATTTTTTAAAGAAAGAAAATATAAGAGATATTAATAATATAAATAAGTAGACTGATGCAGAATATCAAGGATTATTCGATAGATGAAATAATAAAAGACTGAGTTGCTGCTAAAGATGAAATAAACACGGCTACAGAAATTGAGAATATGCATCCACTTCATGATAGGATGAGATATGGTGTCATTGCTTTAATGTTTAGAAGAACAACAGAAAATAGTAGGGCAAAACCTTTTGGTAGGGGGTGGAGTTTTAAAAGGAAATTTACTACATTCGATAAAACTCGTGTAGACAAAAGTAGAGAAGAAAAGAACAGGAACTGTTGTAAAAATATTTACATCAACTACTGAAATGATAAGTAGACTAATATCATCAAAAGAAGATGGAAA
Source organism: Potamilus streckersoni (assembly GCA_016746295.1). NCBI lineage: Eukaryota > Metazoa > Mollusca > Bivalvia > Unionida > Unionidae > Potamilus > Potamilus streckersoni. The sequence goes on along the minus strand of JAEAOA010000769.1, from coordinate 1,031,720 downwards.
TGTTAGTTTTGAAATTGATAATGAAATCATTGACATACTTGATCATCTAAGATCGAGCGAATTATTAACATCTGACGAATATGAAACTTTACATCTCGACTTAATTTTGTAAAATGATTTTATATAAAAGAAATGCAAACAACATTATTGCTAGACTCCAGTGAGTCTGAGAAAGATAACGCAAATTTTTCAGTAAATTATAATCCGCCTATACAACTAGATCCTGCAAAACAATATGAAATTGGATTAATTTCTTGTACTTGCTGGAATGCTATGCCTAACGTGAAAAATGATGTTAACGATGAAATTTGGTTGACTATGATAAAAACATCTTCAATATCTGCAAAAAAAAAATCCACAAGGAGCTTATAATATTACTGATCTAAAGAAGATAATCAAAGAGCTCATAACAAAGGCTGGCGGTGTGGCTGATAATTTTGAATTGGCCGCGAATTATAACACATTGCGAGCTAGGATAACTTTGAAAAATATATTAATCGGTCTTGAACCAAGAGAAAGAAGTATCGCACAACTGTTAGGATTTACTGAAAAAAGTTACACAGCACTTGATCAGGCTATTATGTATGACAGTAAACTGCCAGAAAATATAACAGAACTAAATACAATATTAGTAAATTGCTCTATTGCTTCTGGCTCTTACACATCAAAAGGTAGCAAGAGTCAAATGATTTACAGTTTCTCACCAAAAGTTCCGCCAGGTTCTCTCATGCAAATAGAACCACGACATATTATCTATTATCCTTTATATGTTGAAAATCAAATATCAAGTATAATAATGCAGTTGACAGATCAATCTGGAAAACAGGTGCATGTTAATAATGAAGTTGTAACTTACTTTTTACATCTACGCGAGCAACAGTAAACAATATAAATTATACAGCATCAGATATAATGAAACAAAGAAAAAATATCGAAGAAAACTAATAGGGGGATTTTTTGGAAATATATTTACTAAAGTTATTGAAAATGTTCCAGGTATAGCGCGTAAAATTGCACCAATTGCTCTTGACGCGGGTAAAGCTTTTGCAACTGGGGCTGCATCTGCTGCTGAGACTGCGGTTGGACAAAAAAATAGATGATAAAATAAAAGGAGATCCACCGACTGCATCTGAAATAAGACAATCTATCTCAGAAATCGCTCCAACAAAAGAAACTCAACGAGCTATGATAACAACAACAAAAAAACTATTATCACCAAAGAGCGAGCAGATCATACAAAAACTAATATCTAAAGTAACAGTGCCGCAATAAAAGTTTATATAATCTAATTAAAAAATGTCTGTTAAAAATTATCTAGAGTTAATAGAAACTCATGACATCGACAACGATGTGACAGAATTTGAGTATGTTGAGTATCTCGATAAAAATTCTAACGAACCAAATAAAGCTGGTATTAAAACCTTTAATACCAGAGACGAAGACGTATTTCTACTGCCACATAAGGCTATGTTAGAAGTTCGCTGTCAGATTATGACAGTAGCCAAACCACCTGCTACAATTGCAGTTGGAGCAGAAGTAGCTCTTATAAATAACGGCTGAAGTTTATTCAAAAGTGCTAGATATCAACTGGCCAATCAAAACTATAGAAGATATTGCAGGTCATCTACAAGTTGCAAGTACAATTTTAAATATTATTTCATTTTCAGATAATTACTCGAGATCAACTGCAACCAACATGATGTGGTTTAAAGATACTGGACGGGGTATAGCTGAATCAACTGAATATTTGAAGAGAGGTGCTATAGTTCACGGAGCTGATGCTGATACAAATGTTGTAATTGTGAGAACTTTTCTCATTGCTAAGGCGGACGCGCTAGGTATAGCAGCACCAGGTGCAGCTGCTAATGCAGACGCTACAAAAGTTTCTCTTACGGCAACTTTTAATAATCTTAATATAACACAACCAGCTGCAGATGCAAACGGTACTGAAATGTTACATTTGCTTCTTAACACACTTTGACGTAAAAAAAATCCACGTTATAACGAAGGTTTTGCTAGGCGAAGAGAACTTGTAGCAGGATCATGTCAAATTACAATGATGCTTCCACTCAGTATGATTTTCGGCTTTTGTCGCGATCACGATAAAGTATTTCGCGGAGTAAAACATACGCTTATGTTAGATCAAGCAGACCAAAACGATTGCTTGTTTAGATCTGGAGGGACTGATGTACAGTTTATCATAGACAAACTTGATCTGTGGATGTCACTTATAGCACCGTCGATCCCTAAAATGTCAGAACTAAATAGCACACTTGAGAAGCATACAAACAGAATTTATTTGAAGCAGCATAAAACATATGAGACAGCGGTTACAAATACTACCGACTACACCTGGCGGGTCACAACAACATCAAGCGAACAACTGCCGAGACAAACATTTGTCGTATTTCAACAACACTCCCGACGAGGCCACCAACAACAAAATAATGCAATATTTGACCACGCTGATGTCATACGAATATACGCTAGATTAAATTCAAAGCAATATCCAGAACGAGCGATAGAATGCATTTTTGCTAATGATGCTAATAAAAATATTACTCGACTGTACATGTACCTGCTTGACGCAATGCAAAAATATCAAGATGTTGAAGACGGATCTCAAGTAACAGCAGAGGAATTTCGTACACTTTATCCTATATTTCATTTTGATGTTAGTAAACATAGCGAGCGAGCTGTAGACAGGACAACGGATATTGAAATTACTTGGACACTTGGAGCGGTTCCAGTAGTGCCGTTATACGTATATGCATTAGTGATTAGTGATAGATTTATCACGACAGATTCTGTTGGAGATAAAATGACAGTTCAAGTTTAATCTGCAGTTTTTATATAAAATGGCAAAATAAATTGTAAAAGAAGTATATTTGACCGATGGTCAAGTTAACAAATTAGTAGCTGCTGTTGCAAAGCGAGAACAGGTATCATTAAAAATCAATCCAAATGGTGTTTTAACAAAATTAATGCTAACAAAAAATCAAGTAAACAAGTACAATCGTAAAAAAAGCTTTTGTTTTAAATTTAAGTGCTGCACAAATAACAGCGCTGGTAAACGACATTGTCATTCAAGGTGGTTTTCTTGGTCCGGCACTATCAGTATTAGCTGCAAAACTTTTACCAGTCTTAGACACATTAGGACTAGCAGCAGCGACGGGAGCAATATCTGGCGCAACGAAAAAAGCTGTTGAGGGTAATGGTATCATTTGTGGAAGTGGAATAAAACAAATTATGAAATCAATAGCATAAATTTTATGAAATTGATACTGAAAACAAAACCGCCAGAACAAAATAAAACTACAAAATCATCATAAAAAAAACAACAAGCAAACAACAAAATCATCAAAAAAAAGAAAACACCAAAATGCAAATGCAAATGCAATCAAACAAAACAAGGAGGAATTATTCCGTTCGCTCCACTTTTGGCGGGTCTAGCGGGAAATCTGCTGCCAAATCTTTTAGGAATCGGACGTGGTCTAACATTACCAGGAACACGACCACCCCGATAAGTAATTTTGATGTAATTGATAAGTTAAAAGCAGTTCCTGGATTTCACGGAGTTTTTTCTAAAGATGAACTCGCATCAATAAAAACACAGTTAGCTACAAGTTCGTGTGTTTTAAATATACCAGATTTCAATGACGGATCCGGTAAGCATTGGGTAGCAGTTTATAATAATAATTATTTTGACTCTTTTGGAATTCCTCCAAGCGATGTAATAAAAATATAGATGAACAAAAAATATAAAAAAAATATATTATTCATCAAATTAACTCCATCCTGTTGGAACGTCTGCTTGAGGATAGTATTGTATAATGTTTATACGACAGATGTCCCAGAGCAATCTTAAATTTTTAAAGTTTATTTTACAGTTTGACAAGCAACGTTCTTTCGCTAATGATGAGATTGCAATTAATTTTATCTAAACTTACAAATATAATAATGTCAAGATATTGTCTCAAGTGTAGAACTAGAACAGAAAATATTAATGAAACAACATACAAAAACAACAAAAAACAACAGGATGATATTAAAAAGTATTTGTGCAATCTGCGGAAAAAGAAAAAATATGTTTTTAAAGAAAAAGTCACTGGGCGCTGGTTGTTCTGATATCGTCAGGGAGTTTATTTTAGTAGACTACTAAAAATAAAGAATTATATGCAGCTGTGATTCTGACAGAGATTTGTGTCTTGAGCAATATAAAATTGTCGCATACTCTCAATGTTGTAACAACAGAGAAATAATAGTTACAGGTATAGATATACACAAAATTATTGAAAAATTACCAAAACCAAAAGGCGGTTGGACTTTGCCAGGTCATCGGTATACAGGACCTTACAATCCGCTAGATCAACATCTAGATGAAAACGACAACCCATTGCCAGGACAAGAGCCCTATAATCAATTGGATGCAATAGCGATACGTCATGATATCTTTTATCGTGATCATGAAAACTCGAAAGCAGATTGTGATGAAGTAATATTACACGAATTACGTGATATGGAGCCAACAAATCTACGAGAAGGTTTTGATAGAACATTTGTTCAGGGAATGATTGGAGCAAAATATAAACTTGGACTCGGCGAGTTATGACTTGGAAAAAAGTATACGATGATCTTGCAGTCGAACAACATAGACCTAAAAAACAAGTTTCCGAAACGTAAAGTTGTTGCTAATGCCGTAGATGATATCTGGGCAATAGATTTGGTGGATGTGTCCAATCTGACTCAGTTTAACTTTGGCGCTGATGGCGCTCCTAAAAAGTATTTGTTTGACGTTATAGACGTTTTTAGTAAATACGCTTTCAGTGTACCTGTTTCGGATAAGACAGGGACTTCAATGACTGATGCGCTAAAACAAATAATAACGAGTGCAGAAAGTAAACCAAATAAAATCTGGACTTATCACGGATCCGAGTTTTTTAATAAAAAGTTTGAGCAGTTTCTAGAACAAAATAATATAAAAAATATGTTACAGGAAACGAAGGTAAAAGCGTTGTAGTTGAAAAATTTAATCGCACGCTAAACGAAATATACACAAACATATGACAGCTAAAAACACCAACAGGTACATCGATGACCTTTCTCGTATCGTAGGCGAATATAATAACACGAAACACCGAACTACTAAGCTAATGCCAATCGATGCTATTAAAAATACGATATTAGCAAATGAAAACATGTACCGCACACATAAATTTAAGGTTGGTGATAAAGTTAGAATTTCTTGGACAAAAAAGGTATTTGCAGAAGGATTTACTCCGAACTGGAGCGAAGAAGTATTTGTGGTTGATAAAGTACACTTAACAATACCTGTAACATACACGTTAAAAGATCTGGCAGGGGAACCTATCGTAGGTAGTTTTACGAACAAGAACTACAGAAAACTGAGCAGGATGTTTTCGTTATTGAAAAAGTGTTTAGGAAAAAAAGAGATAAAAGTTTAGTCAAATCGCGTGGGTATAGCGATAAATTTAACAGTTGGGTCCCAATCAAACAAATTAAGAAATAATGCTATTATAAATTTCCTCTTACTTTTATTTGACACATTTACATTTTACTGATTTACATAACGATATTGGATATTGTCTGCGATCATCAGAGATCGTCATGAGATTAAAAGTTGTAACAAATATGAAATCGAATTTAATATTTTCCTGTCGGCCTGGAATATTGAAGTTTAAGAAAGGTCTGATTAGCTGCGAAAATATTTGCTGTTCGGCAACGGTAAAATTAAATTTCATTATTTTTTTAGCAATGTGATACTTGGCATTATATCGTTCAGTTGTTAGTCTGCTGTAATTAGATCTATCTACAACGGTGACTATTTAATCTTCATCAAATTCGTTGTTATACAAAATATCATCTTCACTATAACCAACAAAATTATTGTTAGTAATTGTGATTTTATTGCTGGCGACCTTATCGCTGGCAACTTTATCACTATCTTCTGCGTATAGTTGAGCGAGTCGTTTCATCAAGTCCATTATTATAATATATTTTTATCTAATTTATTGTTATAAGATGACTGACGAGGTAAAATATCACCAGAAAGTTAATATATTAAATTACAAAGAGCTAGCCGAAGCAGTAAGAAAATGTTTGTCGAATTATGGTGCATATTCTGTTGACGTTATTGTAATGCAAGATGATTATCATAAAATATTGCTAACAGCAGCAGAAAAAAATTAAATTAATGAAAGTGCGGTAACGACGCTATAATTTGATCATAATGATGTTATAGCATTTGCTCATCATTGCTTGACTAAAACCGAATTACAAAATATTATTAATCGTCATATCTAAAAACAATCCTAGCATCGTATTCGCTTGAAAAAGCTGATTTTGTTACTCTATCGGCTACAAATTTTACTGCTCTGGGATTTATCTCATAATACTTTGCCACAGTTGAAATCGATTTAAATTTAATCTCTTTTTCCGTTTTGAGGTCTAACGAAACAACAGGTTTTGCTGGACATCTAAAATTAATACCGTTGCCACCTCGTCCTTTTCTCACATTTTCCTGCTGTGTGACTAGCTCCAAATTCCACAGTTGATTGTCATTCTTTACGTTATTGGTGTGATTAATAACAAGACCAATGGGTATAGATCTGTGAAAAGCCTCGTAAAGAAATGTATGCGATTTATAATTATCAAAATCTGTTAGTGTTCCTCTAACTTTTATTATTAGATACCCCATATTCTTCGTGTTACTAAGAACTTTTTTAGTCTTTTTGCTTCTAATAATACCAGAATGGTTAGCCTAGTATAAATCAAAGACTTGGTGTGGTTGAAACTCGTTTTGTAAAGACAAATTTTCAATGTTGTCATCTGTGACTTTACTGTTCACATGATATACACGCTGTCCTTCTGGAATGTCATCGCAGAACAACGTGTAAATAAAATCTTTTCTAAGCATTGCAATCCTCTCGGCATTATCTCTCTTTACGCTAATCTTATAACCCGCTGACGTTAATTTGCCAACAGATATTCTAGTTTTGATGTTAATGACTGAACCTAATGCATTTCCAGCGTATATGTTGTACTTTGGGTGAACGTGATATACCTCTTGCTCACGTGCGCTTGTCATATTTTGTGACATTATACTAATAGTAATTTTATAACTTTAATTGATTTTTAACCCTAGCGCATGCGCAGTTATCAATCAAACAATCAATTAGATATTACACTGTAGTACAGCAATGATGAAATTGCGTGATACAGCCAAGAAGAGCCTTATGGGAGAAGCTGATAAAATAGCGACTACTTTTGCAGGTTTTGACAACAGTTATCAGTTCGATAAACAAGTAGTACTGATAAATTTTACTGCTACAATTCTTTACCACTTGCTGCAGACAACTATAAAACGTGAGCTTGAAAAACACAAAAGTATAAGACTATTAGTGCAATATCTTGTTACATTTTCAAAGCTACTTGCAACGAAAGAATCGACTGACAAGAAAATTACACATCCTTATATTACCACAAAATCAAGACGTGTTTTGCTTGGGACTGATCTTTTATCACTAGCTAATGAAGTACACCAAGAAATTTGGATAAAAAAAGAGGAATTTACCGAATTAGGTTCTGGTTGAAAGTTTGAAATGATCAAGGAAATTTTGTTTCACACGATGAAATATGACGTATTACGCGGTAGTTTGTATATTGACCTACCACCAAAAAATAAAAATAAAAGATGCTGATAAACATAAAAAACGTCGATAACAAATGTTTCCAATGTGATGTTCTTTTCGCGCAATTTCCGGCAGAATAAAAACGCTGGTCATGTTGAAATGTATATCAGTCACGTGTCAAGATTAAATTTTAAAGATATTAACTTTCCAGTGGCAGAAAATCAAATACCAAAATTTGAAAAGCAAAACAATGTTTCGATTAACGTCTTCGGACTAGATGAAAAAGAAAACGTTTATCAGAGATATAGTTCAGAAAAAGCTTCACAAGCAACCATAAATTTACTGTTTTATAAAACATCATTACGTTTGGATTAAGAACTTTCATGGATTAGTTGGTAAACAGTACAATAAGAATAACAACAAAAAGTTCTTTTGTTACCGCTGCTTGCATGTTTGTACAAACAATGAAACATTACAAAAGCATTTGCAGTACTGTAGTGATATACAAAGAATAACGTTGCCATCTAAAAAAGATAGTGTGTTACAATTTGTCCATCATAATCATAAACTAAAAATTCCTTACGTCATATACAGTGATTTCGAATGATTACTTCAACCTGTACTTGGAGTAGAAAATAATCCTAACCATTCGAGTACAAGAAAAATTCAAAATCATGTTCCGTGTGGAGTAGCGTACAAGGTAGTTTGTTATGCTTATTTTAGATTATTTAAACCAATCCAATACTATCGTGTTAAAAATCCAGCTGTCTGGCATCTCAAGCAATTGATTAACGAAGTTGATTATATATTTACTCGCTTAAAAAAAATAACTCCAATGTTAAAATTAACACCTCAACAAGAATCTGATCACGAGCAAGCAGAAATTTGTTATATCTGTGAAAAAGCTTTTGACTCTGACAAAAAAGTACTGACCATTGCCATTTATCCGGTCAGTACCGTGGAGCGGCTCATGATCATTGTAATTTAAAATTTCATGCTCCAGATTTTATTCTAGTTATTCTTCACAACTTTCGAGGATATGATAGCCACGTTATCGTAGAGGCTTTTGGTCATCCTGATATAAAAGCTCGTCTGAAACTCGATAAAATCATCAAATGCATTCCAAATAATTTTAAAAAGTATATGTCAGTTACGATAGGTAAATTGCGTTTCATTGACAGCCTGCAATTTATGCCAGCATCGTTAGATGAGCTAGTGAAAGGTTGAAGTAAATTTGATAACCTAAGAGACTGTTTTGGAGATAAATTTAATCTACTGACCAAAAAAGGAGTATTTCCGTACAAATATCTCGACGACTGGAGTAAATTTGATGAAACATCTTTACCTGACAAAGGCAAATTTTACTCGCATCTTAAAAATGAAAATATAACTGATGACGAGTACAGGTATGCACAAAATATCTGGAAAGAGTTTGATTGTGAGACGTTTGGTGATTATCATGATTTGTATTTGAAAACTGACGTGTTATTATTAGCAGATGTTTTTGAAAGTTTTCGAGAAGTGAGTTATGACAATTACGGACTAGATCAATGTTGGTATTATTCTGCCCCTGGGCTGTCACGGGATGCTCTGCTAAAGTTTAGTAAGGTAAGGTTAGAATTACTGACTGACGTTGATATGTTCAATTTGATTGCAAAAGGTATCAGAGGCGGTATTAGCGTGATAACGAAGAAATATGCTGAAGCAAACAACATACTTAAAAGAGTATAATCCTGAGCTTCCTTCGAAGTATATAATTTATTTAGATTGCAATAATCTTTACGGTGGTTCAATTGTAGAACCAATGCCTCTTAGTAGATTTCACTGGATCATGGCTGGTGGATTTCTATCGGAGACAGAAAAAAAGATACCCGAATATGTTTCATATTTCGTTGAAGTTGACTTCGACTATCCAACTTCGCTACACAAATTGCATAACGATCACCGTTTCTGCGCGGAATCGATGGTCATAGATTATAGAATGTTATCAGAAGAACAAGAAGCATTATCATCACCAAGACAACATTCTATTGTCTAGAAACTGGTACCAAATTTGCTTAATAAACGTAATTATGTTTTGCATTACAAAGTTTTAAAGCAAGCAGTCGATGCTGGTCTCGTGTTGAGAAAAGTTCATCGTGTACTAAAATTTAATCAGTACTAAAATTTGATCAGTCGCCGTGGATGAGAGGTTGGTTATATTAACTCAAACACTTCAAGAGGAGCTGTAGCAAAAACTGAGTTTGAGAAAAACTTCTTCAAACTGATGAACAATTCCGTTTTTGGTAAGACGATGGAGAATATTAGGAAACGCGTAAAAATCGAACTAGTTAATGATATCAATCGCAGAAACAGACTTGTGTCAGACGATGATTTTGTGAGCCTGAAAATTGTTAATGAGAATCTTGTTGCGATACAAAGAAGAAAAGCAAATCTAAAATTAAGCAAGCCGATATACGTTGGAGTTTCAATGTTAGATTTATCAAAGTGGCTGATGTAAGATTTTCATTATAATTTTGTTAAAAATCAGTGGCCGGCAAGTAGATTATTGTTTACTGATACTGATTCGCTCGTATATGAAATCGAATGCGAAGACGTCTATCAGAACATGTATGATAATAGATATGTTTGATCTTTCCGATTACCCACGAGACAGTAAATTTCATGACAATACAAATAAAAAGGTTATTGGTAAGTTCAAAGATGAAATGAACTCGAGCGCTATCAAATACTTTATCTGATTACGCAGCAAAATGTATGCCTTATTATTAGACAATAATAAAAAAAACGAAAAAAGCAAAAGGTCTGCCTCGTGCTTTTGTTAAAAAGTTTATGAAATTTGATGACTACAAGTATGCGCGTGATGGCGGTGTTAGTTTTATGAGAGCTATGGCAATTCGGACTAATCATCATAGGCTTGAAACAGATGCCATTCTCAAACGTGGATTGTGTAATTTTGATGACAAAAGTTATTGCGAAAATGGGGTAGATACACTTGCACTTGGGTATTGTTATGATGATAGATCTATACTTGACATTATCGTTACCGACTGAAATTTTATCTAAACTTATAAAATTATGTTTGAAAATTTGACAGTGACAAATAGCTACAATAGCAAGATCAAAGATCTAATGATTGACGGCAAACAATTGACAGTTGAAATTAAAAATGAAACATCAGGTACATGTTTTAGTGGAACACGTGACAAGCTAAAGCTTTCACTCATCAGATCTGATGACAGCGAGTATTTCAATTATCTCGAACAATTATATCAAAAGTTGCTAGCGGAATTTAAAAACTTTCACAGTCCGATTAGCCAGCAAAAATATACTAAATTTACAATTGATCTCGGTCGGTCAAAAATATATTCTAACGACAAAAAAATCCTCTAAACAAACGACAAATAAAAGACTTTTTTGAGTCCCGTCGCTGTGTAAACGGTAAAGTAAAGTTTAGTCTCTACAATCGTCATAATGAAGTATTTCTAATATCAACAATTGAAACATTAATCACTGGTAATGAGGTATAAAATAATATCACTTACCCTTTTCACAAGGTGAATTCCGTTTGAAGATTCCAAGTCCATTTGCTTTCCCAAACGTTAAAAATATCTCCGTATAGCATTGTTAAAGCTGTCTACCTGATGAAACGCCCGCGTCAGACTGCCTGACTGAGATTTTACCTACGCAGGCGTCAGGCAATGATCATCACTACAATGATTGGCTAAAAACAGTTACCTTGACTTGTATGACTATAAAGCATTACACAATGACGAGTAAGCAGTGACGAACACACAATGATGACTTACCTGCCTTCTGATTTTTTAGACAGGCGGCTATACAGTACCTTACCTTAATAGGTAATGTTTTAACGTGGTAGTGGTAGGTGGGTGGTGTTTGGAGGGTTTTAATTGAAACTCTTTCCGTATTAGGTAATATGTAGTTGAACTGAGGTGGGTAGTGGTGAGGGGTGTGTGCTAATTCTATATTTGTTTGGAGGGTTTGAATTAAAACTCTTAATTTTTTTTCTACTACTCTATCAAGTCCACAACTGAATGACTGAAACAGCCCATCTTGAAATAATTTTGATATGGGCCCATCTTCGAGAGATATCTAGGGATGTGTTCGACCCCAAAAAGAACATTTTCGCTAGCCAAGGTTCTAATCCCTGGCGGATCGAACAGCTATGTCTTTTCTTTGTCTTAGCGACATCTATTGGATTTCATATGTTGCCTCCCTAAGAATGTAATGCCAACTAACCAATAGCGTGTTGCTTTGTACATCAACCGAAAGCGGTGGTGGCAATTGACCTATAAAGGATATTTTGTAAGTTTAACATCGAAAGTATGACTATGTAACAGAGGGAAGACGTTACAGGTCTATTTGAGTGACAGGTATTTGTGCAAACACGGTCCGGCAATGACACATTGCTTATTTAGCAATCCATTCAAGTTGTGTTCTCCCCTTTCTTCGATTACGTAGAAACAGTGTTCAAATTTGTACAACTTGATTTCGATTGGATGCGGTGGCTTGCCGCCGCACCAATAAAATTCACAGACCCGAAGCACAGAAATATCTGCTCGATATGCCAAGGTATAGATACGGTTATCGGAACCTTGGCTAGCGAAGACGTAAAATGAAGTATTAACTAAATTCGCCAAACAGGCAATATAAAACTGTTACAGTAAGGACCAACAATATCTAAATTATGTTAAACGTGAAATCATACTCAAAACAAAACTGATTTCAATCCATGTTTGAATCTGTTCCAGCATCAGCGTAAGTTTAGGGAAAATGCGTAGAGTTTATTTTGAAATACGGGGTTAAATAGAGGAGGGGGACTATAACACGGACCATAAATGGATTGAATATTACTTAAACATATGAGATCTAATGCTCTCCTATTAAAGGACCTCAACATGGATAACGTTTGGGCATCTTATTCCTAGCGATATTATCGACCCACATAAGTTATACCGAATTTGTTCAAGAGGAATCAGCCAAATATGGAGGTACATATGGGTACCAGGGTCATAATGTAGATACAGTGTATAACAGCTCTAACAACAACTTGTTTTAGCTCAACTTCTTTTTAGAGGATCTTATATCAACACCTCTTTGAGCGGTATTTTTGGATGCTCGAAAACCTCATGCGCACGGGCAACCTCCTGTCCTCCCACCACTTTCAAAGATTTTGACAGTTTGTATCTTGAGATATATTTGACCACCAAAATAGGTACCTAGAAAGTTTGACGAGATCAAAAAAATCGTAAGATCTTTTTGGTCAATGTTGAATTGGTATAATGTGAACAGACAAACTACATCCAAATTTTGCAATGAGTAAACTACTAGGTAGATAATTTTGACCTCAATCCATCATACATTTCCTAGTTAGTGACCTGTTCCAAGAGTCGCACAAGTAAGGAGTGAATTTGTGAAGCCGATTTCGGTACATAGGGGGTGAAACTTATGGTGGCAAAGGATTATATGACACTGGTCGTACGTGGACTAAATTTTATTTATCATATGGGGCCTCCTTAAGGAATTTGTACATTGTTCTTTCTGTGAGATGTTAACTCTAGGAAAATTTTCGAACACAAAATAAGTCTTGAATTTCGTCGAAAGACATTGGCGAAATAAATAGCACTGGATATAAAAGCAGATACAGTGTATATCAAATATCTCGAAAGCTTGCATTATTTGAATCCATTCTTAAAAATCTGATCTCATCATGTCTTTGGTAGCTGCTAACAATGGATCTACTTCAACGGTCGGAAAGTAACAATAAAATTCGTCTAGCCGTTTACGAGAAATAGTGTATCACAATGAGGCAACTTAAATCCATAACTGTACCCTAAACTACAACCCTTGAATTGATTTAGATATGTATTGTTTTTTCATAATTTGCAGCTGGGGATATTTTTGATTCCCAAAAGAGCCGGTTGGTCGAGAACAATCAGATAAATAAGAGTAACCTTATAAGTACTGGTAATATTTAACAGGTACTGTGTGGACCTTACGAGTACCAGACCATGTTGACACATCAGGTCTCCATACCATTTAGCGGACACAGAACATGTCGTTACTTTCCGACCGTTGAAGTAGATCAATTGTTAGCAGCTACTGTGGACCTTATGAGCAATGGCAATATTAAACAGGTATTGTGTGGACCGTACGAGTACCAGACAATGCTGAATAGGTATTGTGTGGACCTTACGAGTACAAGCTATACTGAAAAGGTATTGTGGGGACATTATGAGTACCAGCAATATTGAACAGGTATTGTGTGGACCTTATCAGTACAGACAATACTGAATGAAAATTGTGTGGACTTTATGAGCACAGACAGTATCATCATCATCTTCAGCAGCAGTAGCAGCAACAGCAACAAACTTATTACACTATTGTTACTGCGTCGACTACGCCAACAACGCGTATTATTAAAGTTTCAAAATTATTAACTCGAGCATACTCGCTGTTCCTTTTAACTTGTTCATGGTTTAATAGTTATTTTTTATGTATAGAGTGTAGGTGTTTGTAGTTTGCTGTTATGATACGGCTAATTGGGAGGTTATTAATAGCTGCAAATCTACCACAACTATTTCAACAAAGACTGCCAAGCTATTTTTTTTCAAGGTTTGAAATTTAGCGCTCTCATATTTGCAAAATGAGAGGTAATTGTGGAAAATGGAAACTTGGATTTTAAACTCTCTCAACTTTTTGCGAGTGATAACTTTTCCAACAGTAGCCTAAACTCCAAATAATTAGACAAAAACTCCTGAAATTCTATACCTTCAGAAAAAAATGCCCAAGATTAATACAGAAACGTAGAACCAACTGTGTCGTAGCCCGATAAAAAAATCCGCTAAATGGTATGGAGATCTGATTTATCTGACTAGCTTTGTCATTGATCTACGTACCTTGACATAAAAGTGTTTATGTAAAGCTTTATAGTGTACCTTATACATGCATCTAATGTTAAGACTCAATGGAAATGAACTCAAACTGGCAACTTATTCCTTATCCCCGATTTACAATATAATAAGGAATAGAAAACAGTTATTTATTCCCGAATCAACATTTTTTTTACATTGAGTTATTTGCTTATTCCTTAATCCCAAATCTGAAAGGAATAGGTTACCTCTTACTTATTTCCGATTTTAAAAAATGCTACAAATTTGAACACTATTCATGACATTCATAGATAGCGATTGAGGTCGACCAGAATAATGTGAGACGAAACAAATAGCATACCCCAATCAGAGAAATACGAATGTTCTTCCTGGTATCAGCTATATAAAGCTGGATATATAGAGAGACGACCGATTATATGAAATTTTTCAATGATATAATCCCTTCCTAAAGATTTTTTTTTTTCATCTGAGCCCCTCTTTGACAGTTTTTTTTTATAGTTCTAAAAAAAAATTTCAAAGAAGGTTCTCTGTCAAAGTTCTTGAAAGAGTATGTCCAACTACCAAGTGAGTCAGATATGTGTGAATATGTTTTGAAGTCCGTTGTTTCCAATATTTGAATAAAAGTGTTTTGAACACGAAAATACAACAAATAATTTTCTTTTATCATCTAACGGCTAAAAATCTAGTTTCATCTTTGTACGACTCAGTAGTAAGCTTTTCAAAGTCGAATATTAGAACTTCACCTAAAAAACCCCACTAGACACGACCGAAACACCTAATATAGAATTATTCCACTCTTAAATACTACAACATGCATACCGTAAATATCCAGAAAAACCCATAAGTAGAGAAATTATGGATGTCAAGTTTAAGAAACTAATCTATGATAACATAAAGTCTAGTGAATATTTACATTATGATATCGGTCCCTTGAAACTGCCTAGTTACTCGTTTTGAGAAATATCTTCACATCACCTACTCCCCATCCTCAAACAAAAATAATATTAACATCTGATAATGCACTAAGCGGAGACGTAATCAGTTTTATATTATATATATATATATATATATATATATATATATATATATATATATATATATATATATATATATATATATATATATATATATATATATATATATATAAGGAACCTCTTTTTTAATGGATATCCTCGACTATGTCAATACTTCCTTTGTGTGTCTCGAAGGCCTCTGCCAATACTTCTGTATGTCTCTACGAACTCTGTCAATAATTCTATAGTGTGTCAAACATTACCTTATATTAAATATATCAAAGAATGATTCATATCAAGATCTTTTTTTTTATGGGGTTGACAGTCGATTGTGTATATGGCCTTAAAAGGTAATCCCTTTACGGTCTTTATTTTGGCTTCCATATATGTAGCCCTTTTCTCCCGGAATAGAACTCAACGAATTTTCCCTAAAATTTCCATACTGTTGAGGTAGTCCCAATCTAGAAACTGTCAAACAAGGGTTGAAATCAAATTGCTCTCCAAGCAGAGGTTCAATTGGTGCACATTTATGATGGAATCAGTTCCATATCCACCTCCCGTATATAGCCATATCCACCTCGCGTATATAGCCATATCCACCTCCCGAATATAGCCATATCTACCTCCAGTATATAGCCGATACACATAAAAACAATTATATTACTCTGTTTCCTCTCAACAAATTTCGTCAAGACTTTTTGTGTCGGTTGAAAGTTTTGCTAGAGATAAAATCTGAAGGATGAGTCCGTGTCAACTTCCTTTAAAGAGGGGTTGTTCTATATGTGAACTTAAGATGTATTAACCATATGTATTTCTTTTTTATTTTCTCTTGTGTATGTATAAACCTATTTCTCTAAATCGCCTCAACGAAAGTTGCCATATATGTTTCCTACTGATAGAGGAGATCCCATGCAAAGTTTTGAAAAAACAAAAAAAAAAAAATAAAAAAAAAATTAAATAAACCACCCCCTCAAAGATATACAAAACAAAACAAAGAACAAACAAAATATACAAATGTATATCAGTATATATCTATCTATCTATCTATATATATATATATATATATATATATATATATATATATATATATATATATATATATATATATATATATATATATATATATATATATATAAACAAACCCCGCATATCATGATTTTTAAAAAAATGCATAATGTTTAAAAGATGGAGTTGATTATATCACAGATCCCAAATTTCATCGTAATTGTCTTTAATCGTTAAATGCCCCTCCCCTCCTCAGTGTAAATGAGAACACCCTTGCATCTGTTCTAGTGTACAGTTTTGTAGAATTTTTTTAAAATTGGCATTCAAATATTTATGGCTATCGTTATTAGCGAAGTTATTAAAACAAATACAAAAGTATGAGTTATTAGCGAAGTATAGTTTTTGCTCTGTACGTTTGAAGTCTTGCTGCTACAATAAATACATCGTGACGTATACTAAAGCTAATAATTTTTATTGAACTGTGGATGTCACAAGCCTAAAAATATGTATGCGAACGCCGTATGAAGAATATGTATAAAACAATATATACCCAGAAAAAAAAACAAAATAAAAATAGAAAAATTAAAAGTTGCATCGGCCGGGAATCGAACCCGGGCCGCCCGCGTGGCAGGCGAGCATTCTACCACTGAACCACCGATGCTTGTTATGTGTACTGAAAGATATACTGTAATAAAATGTGTACCAAAACCTTAGAAATTTTCTGGTAGCTGAATATACAATTTTATAACAGATAGGACTGTACAATTAATGTTTTGAAGCTAAAAACATTGTGTATCTATATATCGTTTCTGGATATATGTAATTCATTAAAGGTTCCGGTCTGGTACTCTTCACAGTCGTTACTACATTACAAGGGTCTGCTATAATCTGTTCCCAGAAGTAAGTTAAGTGAACAAGTTGCCGTCATGGTAAGTGCTGAAATATTTAATTTGATTGTGCCTTGTGATATGAGATTGTAGGAAATGTATCATGACCATGTAGAGGATATTAAAATAATAATAAAACATTTGAATACTACTTGAAACATCACACAGTAGTTTTTTTTCATAATAAAATCTATGTTGTAAGTACAATGTAATGTGTTTTCGAGATTTTGTAGAAGCAACTCTGTTATAGGATTTGTGACACAACTGGAATAACCGCTAGGCCTAGTGAATCATATATTATTGCGATGATCTTGCCGGAAGCGGGTTCCGTCACCATTTTGTTTCAGCGACTATACAAAAATTATAGTCTATGGGTGGCATTGCCAATGTCAACGAATCGGTTCTCAAACCCTTATTTCCGTGTTAAAATCGATGTTAAACCACAGGAGTCTGCAGTTTTATCAATAAAGCACGACGCAATTTCTGACGACATGAAATAACCTTAAGTGTAATAAAAAATTTATAATACCGTTAAGGTTATTTCATGTTGTAAGAAATTTTGTCGTGCTTTATTGATAATAGATAAAACTGCAGACTCCTGTGGTTAAATAGTACCCTTAGTCTTACCTTGTGGACAGAGTACTAACAAGAGTCTGTGTGTGTCACTGGAGCAGGCAGGTGAGATTCACACCCAGCTCTTTTTTACCTAACATAACAATTTTTGAACATGTTCTTTGATATATAATGAAATAACTTGAGTAGTCCTCTTATTTAAGGGAAATTTAGCAATTCATTGTATAAATAGTGGTAAAATCTTTACCTTATCAATATTTTTGTTTTGATCGTCCGCCATATTAGTTTAAATAATGCCTACTTCCGTTGTCAGCCTCATTTGTTTGTGTGCCATATAAGGATGTTAATGCCTTATTTGGAAATGTAAACAGATCATACTAAAAAAATTGGCGCTGTTTGAGTCAGAAAATCTGTGCATTAAAAGTAAATACGGTTTACGGGTGTCTTTGAAATTCCACTAAGAAGCAATTATTTTCTTAGTAATAACTGTATTGCGCAATTTATGCAAGTATCCATTTTCCATCTTCTCGCGCTATGTCATTCAACAACTAATACCATACCATAAAATATCCATATATAGCCTGGCAAGCCTTATATGGAAAAGGGGTCACTTTGAGAATCTCATGTTATCTGTCATGTTGGACACTGTGAGGTTAACATAACTATGCCAATTTATTTTTACTGTGTAATGGCTTAATAAATTAAAAATAAGCCAAACTTCTTTGACAAAATGATTATACTTATTTAGTAGATTTTTAAACTATTTGTGTTTCTGACATTAGTGAGGATTGTTTTTGCTTCATTATATGATATGGGATCAGTTCAACCACAACAAAACAAGTTGAGGCTATAACATCATAGAACCTGTGGCAACCTACCATTTCAAATTACCAGACTGCATGGGCAGATACACTGCTGTTCCAATAATTCTGAGTGACCAGTTATTGTATCCCATCAGTTTTTATGTACCCCATCTTTTCCCGCCACCTAAAAACCTTCTAACCCTCATAACCCAACCCCAGAGTCTTCTCATCACCATAAAAAAAACAAAAAAGCAATAAAAGGCATCAAAGATATAAAAAAAATTTCTTAGAACTTAGACATATAATTCATCAAATTATAATTTCTAGCCCAATTGTTGCAAGACATTGTCATTTTGATGGCGTTTTAAATTGAAGTTTCAGTAGCAATATAGTAGCTATATTGACTTGAGTGTATCAAAGTTTTCAAGAGTAAAAAAGTTTGTCCTTTTTATTTCTCCAATTTATTGTAGAAATATTTAAACAAGGCATTTCAAGTATTGTATGCAGATGACATCCTTTCTACTGCAGTGGACTATTTTAGAAGCCAGAAAAGGACATTGTGAAATCTGTCAGCTTGTTTACATTGAGAGCATCTGTTTAGTTTGAAACACCAGTAAATTGACATTTTTAATGGCCCCCCCCTGCAACAGGCAAGTTAGAAATTATAAATTGAAATGACTTACAGTTTGTGTATTTTTAATATCCTTGATGCTTTTATAATCCTTAATGCTTTTTGTTTCTAAAACCAATAGGGGGTACAAACAAATAAAAGAGTGTACCATAGTCCTACAATGAAAGAAACTGACCCTGATGTTTGTATTGTTTGGGCATGATATCTTTCTATTGGGGCAAATGTTGATGTGTAGTGTGTTCCCAGGTTGACTTACAGGGGAACTGGAGACCAAGTTTTAATGAATATCTTACACACTTGGCAGTCTTTATCGATACTGTTCCACACAATAAAGTCTAATTGCTTATTCTTTAACAAAATGATGGTCTAATCTGTTTCATCAACATTTGTAGTTTTATTTTGCTAAAGAAACTTATTCCTATTTCAACTAACTTAAGCATTCCTCAGCTACTGTTGCATTTCAACCAAATGAATGTCAGTGGAACTTAAAAGCATGTCCACTTTCTTGTGTCAGGTATTTACTTCACTAGGAAGAACAGAGTAGGTACAGTCAGACCAAAGCAATTAGTGGAATCTGTGGAGCAGTGAAGTGCTTGAGATATTCATAACAATATAGTATAGTTGCTCTCTTTGTCAGTTATAGAACATGCTACATAGTATCATTTATGGTGGAAGTATGACATTGCACCCAAACAACATAACTTTCAGAATGGATGTCTTCATTGCATTATTGACTAATTTGGAAACATTTTGATTGTTTTTGACATGCAGCCTTAGAATGTTTGAATTGTCATGTGACTACCATGCTGTAAATACCTCATAATATGAATATGGTTCTGTAATTGAATCAACTTATGTAAAGGATAAATTAAAATATAAGCAGTTTTGATAAGAATGCAAATTTGATCCATCTATTTTGTTATTTGGTGCATAATTTGTTTTATGATTGGTGAGAGCAAATTCCATACCACTGAAGTACTGAAATACCAATATAATCTTGGAAGCAGATTGATCTCTTTGATTGAAATGCATGCTTTGTTGGTCTTTTATATATCTATCATTTTAATTCACTAACTCCATATCTTCTCTACCAGGTTTAAGTCTTAACTGTTATTGTTGAATGTTAATATTGATATAAAAGTTCTAAAGTTGACTTGATTAATCTGTTATAGGATCTAGCAGCATTTTTCTAATTTTTATGTTAAAAATTACAGAAGAAAGACATCACATATATTAAAATTGTTGGCACCCTAACACCGTCATCGTCTGAGCATTTCATTCCAGAGGTTTTCACTGTATAAAAATATTTTTTGTTTGCCAGTTATTTTCTGTTCCTGGAAAGTCTATTTTCCACAAGGGATGTGTGCATGACTACACATGTATGTACATAGAAGGAAAATACTATGTTGTCTACTTTGGATATTTACAATGTCGAATCAAGCAAATGTAAAGAATGACAATTACCAATTTGCCTTTCATGTAGATTTAGCAAGAGGTGTAATTTGTATGTAGATCTGTGCAAAGAGATATAACTCTCATCATTATGATAAATTATAGAAATATCTGGCAGTTACCAAATAGTATGAACTACCTCACAATGTTGTCTCAGGAAATTAACTTGCCCATAGTGTATGAAACATGTCATTGTGTTAGTATGGAAAGTCTGTTAAACATAAAGAATGCCAGTGTTAGGGCCACTCTAGTCATATTTAGGCTAGAATTTTATAAATCAATGAATTAATTGACTGAGTTCTTTGTACTGTTTGTCACTTTAGAGATTTTCATTTATTAAATTGGTAAGGGGGTATAAAAAGGGAGGTTTAGTCAGCCTAAAGTTGGGATTCTTCAGTTTACAGCCAGCTTTGTTTTGGCCATGAGAGGAAATTATGATTTATTTTTTATTTGTTTGTTGGAAAACATTGAATTTAAACATACAGTACCTGTCTGATTATGTGAAATTATTCAAGGACACGAACATTTAAATAATTCTCTCAGGTTATGTAAAGTCGTTCAAGGTTATGAGCATTTAAATAAATCTCTCAGGTTATGTAAAATTATTCACGGTCTTTTGTGATATTCTAATTTCATGGAATTTTCATTTAAGTGAAAACTTTTGGATTTAAAAGCTCAAAGATCAAGGTTACTTTGACTCGGAGAATAAAGCTGTTATAATTTCAGTTCTCTACAGTCAATAGAATCCTGTTGATTTTGGGGTCAAAAGTTCAGATGTGAAGGTCGTTGTGAATGAAAGAAAAAAAATTTAAGCACAAAGCTTGAGTTCTCTGACAGGTACCAAATTTGTGAATGGCTTGTACTTAGAGTCCATGGTATGCTACTAATTTTAAGTTTAAAAGGTCAAAGATCAAGATCTCTCCAACTGAAAAAAGAAAAATGGTTTTCACACAAAAAATATGCACATGGGGTAAAGAAGAAGCCGATTGATAACAGATCAAATGGTTAAAAAATAAAGTCACTGATTGAAAGGATAAAAATGTTTACATCTCAGTAATACATGGTTTTTATCATCATCAGGTCTTTGTGGATGGCTTGCCCTCAAAGTAAAGGAGGACACCTATTGATGGTGAGGTCAGAGGGACAAAGGTCATCAAAGGTCATTACTGAAAAGAAGATAATGGTTTCTGCATAATAACACTAGTTCATCATCACTGACCAGGATCAAACTTTGGAATCCTATCTATTGAAGGAAGATAAATTGTTTAAATGCACAAAAGATTTGAGATATCTACATTGTAGACTGTCAAATATAAGTAGGGAATATAGCTTGCCATTTATGAACCTCTTCAAAATTAATTAGAACACTTTATTTAATGGATATCTGTCACGTTGGACATAATTGTGATTCCTTAAGTGTCCTTTAAACACAGGTTGTAGTTTTCATGTATTGCTTATTTTATTTATCCAATTTTAAGTCCATATTTGATGATATACTTTCTGTTTTTCAAAATATTTAATAAAGATATCTTTGATGAAACCCATATTAACCATGGCTTTTCTGTCTTTTAATTTTGGTTGTGATTTAAAATAAAGATAGATAAAGATATATATGTTAAGAAAAACATTAAGTAACAATAATTTACATTCACGGAGATCAAAATATGGACACCTAAATGTTCAATTAATCAGGTGGATAGTATCAAGATTTCAAAATGGACCTTAACCTTGTCTCCTGTAAAATAATCATCGTTTTTAAGTACTTTTTTTCTTTTTTTTCTCAGCACTGCATGGAGTCTTTCCTACACAAGTGATGTGATGAAAATACTTGTATCACTATGGAGTTTGGGCTTGAGGCTCAAGACATTCGAGTCAAGACAGAGGGGAATATGAGTGACCTTGGAGAAGAACTATCAGAGAACCACAAAGTTCATACTGAGGCTCTTTGTATGTTTGATTTAAATTAAAATTTAATTTTAATAAATAAATAATTTTAATAAAATTTTTTAAATTTAAATTGTTTAAGTCATCAATGGAAGTACCTAAAATTGAACAATGTGTATTGAGCAGCAAGCATAAGCTTATTTTGCACTCTCTCCTCATTAGCGATAATATTTACTCTTATAATGTGTCTGATGTGAGCAATTATAGCATAGTATTGCTCTTGTTGTAGGATATAATGCCATTTTTCAGCACAAGATAGGCTATAAATGGCAGCCAGTATAATTGGTGGAGGAAGAACCCTTGAAAACTCCTGGAAGGACCACCAACCCACGAGAAGATACTGGTGAATTTTCTCACATACCCACATTAGCCGAGCATAAGACTCAAACCCATGCAGACAGAGGTCATGGTATTGCAAATACTGAGCTATTATAAGAACATTGTAGGTACAAAACAGTAATGTCCAAAAATACCTTGTAAGCATTTGTGGCAGAATTATATTACTTTACTCCTGCAAGACAATTAATGAGAAGAAAGAAGATAAGAAAATAAAGATGTTGGCACTGAATTGGGGGTTGGAAGGTGGAGTTATGTAATGTCATTGTTGCTATTTTGGGTTTATCACCATTTCTCAGTCAAAGATATGATATATAAATGATGGCAAGTATAACTGGTGGAGGAAAAACTAGGGGGTGGGGTGGTATTGGTCCATGCCCATGAGATGTTACTGGCAGCTTTCTCACACAGGAACCTTGGCTGAACCAGAGACAATACCCAGTCATATTCAATAATGGGGATGTAAACTGTTGTCCAGTCATATTTAAATGGGTTATAAACAGTACCAATTCATATTCAAATGGGTTTTAAAACAGTACTGGCAGTCATATGCAAATAGGTTATAAACAGTACCCAGTCATATTCAATAATGGGTATGTAAATTGTTGTCCAGTCAGATTCAAATGGGTTATAAACAGTACCAATTCATATTCAAATGGGTTATAAAACAGTACTGGCAGTCATATGCAAATAGGTTATAAACAGTACCCAATTCTTAAACACATATACTGTTGGCCTTCAGTACTGTGAGTGTACCGTATCAAACAATGTGGCAGCATCACATCGCATTGATCATTCTGTTCTGAAAAATGATTTTGTGGTTATAAAATTTTCTGTTTATTTGGATGGAAGCTTTTTCTTTGATTTATAGTTTGTAAAACAGTACAATCTACTTTTACCAATTCACCTTTGTTTGGGACTATATTTTATGCACAACAAATGAAAATTACACCGTCTGTCAGAATGAATAAAATTATTCGTTCTTCTATCTATATAAATTATTTCTACTGAAATAAAAACTGTGATAAAAAGAATCTCAAATGGGTAATTATTTAATATTAAATTTATGAAACTTGTTGAATAATGTCCAGCTTGTTGCATAAATTCAGTATTAAATCGTTACCCATTTGAGACCCTCTATTTATCATAATTAAAACATGTGGTCTTAAGCCAGGTATTACTGTACAAATAATGCTGATCTCATCAGATATTACTGTCAGTACTAAAACTATGATATCCTAATTTAATCTCTAACTTCTCCAATTAACCACTAACTTCTCCAATTAAGCACTAACTTCTCCAATTAAGCACTAACTTCTCCAATTAACCACTAATTTCTCCAATTAACCACTAACTGCTCCAAATAACCACTAAATTCTCCAAAACCATTTGGTGTAATTAAATCAAATCTGATAGAAAGCATCTAAAGTTCTGAGTTTGTATAAATGATGCTGAATTGCCATCAGATGTAGCAGCCATTACTGAAACATCTTGTAATGGTTTCCTCCCAAAATGTCATTAATAGAATTAGACAGAAAGCATCCTTGCATCATGATGATACCATTCTACCATCAAATATGGCCACTGTTACAAAAAACAAAAACCTTGAAATGATCCTATTCAAAAATATTCAACAGTTTGGCAGCACCATGGCATGAACTGCATCCAAATTTATATAAGTGATGCTAACTGACCATCAGATACCATTAATAAAAGGTATAAAAAATGTAAGTAACTTTCTCTCAAAATGGCAGCTGAAACAAAAAGCATCCTGGCATAATAAAAAATTTCAGTATCGACAAATTATGCTGATTTGCCAAAGAATACAGCAATTTTGAAACAACCACTTTTTTAACTTTAGTGAGTAAACAGTATTGGAAAAAGTTTTTGAGAAAGGATCCTGTCGGCCAGCTGCTTTAGGCAGATGTTTGCAGGAGGAGTGGGCATCTTGTTTTGGAATGGCATATAAGAATGATTTTGCTTTTTATATTAGACTGGATATTTGTTTATACAAGTTAATAAACTTAAGTTTTGAAGCATATGTATGTATGTATGTATGTATGTATGTATGTATGTATGTGTGTGTGTGTGTGTGTGTGTGTATGTATGTATGTATGTATGTATGTATGTATGTATGTATGTATGTATGTATGTATGTATGTATGTATGTATGTATGTATGTATGTATGAATGTATGTATGTATGTATGTATGTATGTATGTATGTATGTATGTATGTATGTATGTATGTATGTATGTATGTATGTATGTATGTATGATTGTGTGTGTGTGTGTGTATGGATGGATGGATGGATGGATGGATGGATGGAAATCACAATTCCATTACTTTTCTCTTCAGTAAAGACTTTTATCCTAACAGACATAAGTTTACAATTATATGATTTATACAAATTATTCTTTCACTAATAATTTATCAGGGTTTTAAAAAATTCAGAAAGTAAAACCCTTCTTGAAAGAATATACTATGAGGGATCACCTGTTTTGAGAGACCAGAATCTCGATTGACAGATTTACAGATGATACAACATTATGACCATTTTATGAGTGACCACTTGACCGAGACACCATGCTCTTTTGGCTGAAATGGTGGTCTTTCAAGACAAATTCTAATATATGTTCATTGGGAGTTTTTTTTAAAAGTATTAGTATTATCTGCCTATGCGCTCTAATGTCTGTAGTGTGACCATTTATAGTGATGTCTAGCATTGGGGCATCATGCTGCAGACATGTAGCATCATGTCTCACCAAGTCACATTATCCTAACACCGGCTGACCAGAACTAACACTAAATTCTTAATGCTGAGCACTAAATGAGGAAACTGCTAGTACATGTACCATTTTTATAAGTCTTTGTTATGACTTGTCCAGGGTTCTAATCTGACCTTCTACATCCGAGGTGGACGTTCCAAACACTTAGGCCACGAAAGTGGTCAGTCATTATTCTTATGGAAAATTTTTTTTCTTTCCAGACAGTGATATTGGAGCCCAAATTTCAATCCCTACCAGTAATCAGATTGACATCTTTGTGCCTGAGGATGTAGCCATTGAAACAGTCATCACCATATCACCAACAAAACATAGAAAAACAGAAAATGCTAGACGAAGGAGAAGAAAGGACAGTCTCTCAGTTCATCTCTCTGACAGTGACTATCGAGATGATGCCAGTTCAATAGTCTCTGTGGATGATACATTCATCTGGCCTCAGTTTGAATTGGGAAAGTCATCAGGTTACGGGTACAGCAATCACAATGAGTACTATTTAAAAAGTTTTGGATTAGCAAATTCTGACTGTGGTTCAAAAGCTCTATTTTACTTAAGATGTGTTATTGTCATTAATCCTATAGTTTGCCATTGAAGAGCTGCCAACTGTCCTGTTTTTTTTCCCATATTTGTCCCATATTTTTTACTGAATATGTGTGTACATTTTCTTGCATAAAATATTTTTTGCTTAACAAAAATTAAAAAAAAATTCTTTGCAATTTTTAGTTTAGAATGGGCACTCAGTTCCATTCTGATAGAAACATATCACATAGATATAGAAATACAGTTCTCCAATATGATTGGTTCATTCAAAATTGAGGCTACTGTGCCTGTCTGTAACCACCATATTGGATTTTGCAAATAGTTACCACTACCACTGTGTCTCATCTTCATAATATTCAACTTCTAATCATGTTGAATAGGAAATCAAAATATTCAGCATTTTCACCAGAAAATACAATAAAATGGAACTGAAAGACAGTTGTGCCATCTTGTTTAGATTTGTGAAATTATCTTGTAAAGGAGAAGATTTTACATTTTGGAAATTGTGTAATGTGATTTTGCTATTGGGCATGGAGACATACATAAAATAAAAGAGCATGATAAAGCTAAAAAACAACAGCTTGCTACTTCATCATAGACAACTCAGCCTTAACTTGAATGTATATAAATACTAGAGAGAACTTTGATTTACTTCGATTGAAATTCGGTTTATTAAAATTTTTTTTAGAAATGAACATGTTTTCTAGACAGCAAAATCACAAAGGATTACTTTTATGCTAGACTGAAAACAGAAAAGTAAGAAAATCACACAGAATTGAGATTATGAATGAAAGTTGGTCTGTTGGAATCGATAATAAATGAAAAAATAAGCAAGGTGTGGGAAAGGCTCCTATAAACAGCCTGTGTCTGATTGTTTTGGTGCACTATTGCACCTTCTGAACGGGCACCCGAATGGAACAGGGTGCCCATCCAGTAGGTGCAAGAGTACAACACATACATCTTTGACATTAAATAATTATGTAAGGCACTGTCCTACCTTACTGATGGTTGAATATGTTGGAAATAGTAACATATGCATTAACATTTTAAAAGTCAGTATTTGGTCCTGAAAATCAGTATTTTTGTCATAAGCAATCAGTATGTTTGTACTTGCGGGTTGGCAACTATGACATTATTATACCATCCACCAAGTGATCTGTTTATACATTTATCTGTTCTTATCATACAATCCATCCATCCATCCATCCATCCATCCATCCATCCATCCATCCATCCATCCATCCATCCATCCATCCATCCATCCATCCATCCATCCATCCATCCATCCATCTGTTCATACATTTATCTGTTCTTATCATACCATCCATCCATCCATCCATCCATCCATCTGTACATTTATCTGTTCTTATCATGCCATCCATCCATCCGTCTGTTCGTAAATTTATCTCTTATTTTGTCTGTAACTCTCTCCTTCTAAACTGCAGGGTGGAAATAGATCAAACTTGATAGGCAATTTTTGCATAATGTAATTATTTGTGTGAGTGTATACGTTTTTTGCTACCCTCTTCTTTGGGATCCTTTTTTTTGCCATACATTATAAAGTAAATTTGTGGAGCACTTACTTGATGCAGAACATTTTGTTTTATAATCTTTGAATTATGATCTGGAAGGGAATGGGAATATATAATAATATTTGTATTTACTTTGTTGAGACATGGAAGTAGCTCTATTTAATGGGATATATAATAATATTTGTATTTATTATGTTGAGACATGGAAGTAGCTCTATTTAATGGGATATATAATAATATTTGTATTTACCGTGTTGAGACATGGAAGTAGCTCTATTTAATGGGGGTATATAATAATATTTGTATTTACTGTTTTGAGACATGGAAGTAGCTCTATTTAATGGGATTTATAAAAATATTTGTACTTACTGTGTTGAGACATGGAAGTAGCTCTATTTAATGGGGATATATAATAATATTTGTATTTACCGTGTTGAGACATGGAAGTAGCTCTGTTTAATTGGGATATATAATAATATTTGTATTTACTGTGTTGTGACATGGAAGTAGCTCTATTTAATGGGGATATATAATAATATTTGTATTTACTGTGTTGAGACATGGAAGTAGCTCTATTTAATGGGGATATATAATAATATTTGTATTTACTTTGTTGAGACATGGAAGTAGCTCTATTTAATGGGATTTATAATAATATTTGTAGTTACTGTGTTGAGACATGGAAGTAGCTCTATTTAATGGGGATATATAATAATATTTGTATTTACCGTGTTGAGACATGGAAGTAGCTCTATTTAATGGGGATATATAATAATATTTGTATTTACTGTGTTGAGACATGGAAGTAGCTCTATTTAATGGGGATATATAATAATATTTGTATTTACTGTGTTGAGACATGGAAGTAGCTCTATTTAATGGGATATATAATAATATTTGTATTTACTGTGTTGAGACATGGCAGTAGCTCTAGTTAAAAATTATGTCCATCCTCAGTCTGAAAAATTTTCAGATTTGTACTACTCATCTTCAAGGAAATTGCATGATTTTAATTTTAGGTGTTTGTTCAGGACAAATCCACATTTAGACATCCACCCACCTATATCTCATTAGGAATGTAGATGGGTGGATCTTTCCAGACAAGCATGCTCATCTCTTCAGTTTAAGTGACTAAGTGACTGTTTATCTCAACACCAACTGATATCACATTTGTAATGGGAGTACATCTTGGGTTGAACTAGTATCAAGGAAAACTGGGTCATTGTAGCCAACTTGGAGGATTAACAGAAGTTCTGTTTATTTATGTTGAGGCTCTAATTAAGTAACTTTTTTCCTGTTGCTGCCAAACATAACCTCATTGTCCATCTTTAGATAAATGTTTCACCAACCAAACTTGGTTATATATATACCAATTTGGATTTATTCACAAATGCACCAACAAAATCTTGCCCTGGCTCATAATTTTATTATCAAAGGATGTAGGTGTTTCATACCACAACTGGATCAGTGTGACCTCCTTTTGAGCTTTTTAGAACATAGCTTGATATGTCAGAGTTCTAATTTCGACCCTATTCTTCTGTTACTAACAAAGTATCACTCAGGATGGCTCATGGGAAAAGGAAGATAATATGTAGAATGTACTTATGCTTAATTAATATTACCAGCTTTCAAGGTTTTGTCCAAAACTTGTTTAAAACTGGAATGCTGGTTTTAATTGCAAGACTGTTTTACATAGTGTCACTAAACTTTCTATTCAGGGTTCATTTTGAGATGATGTGTAATAACAAAACTGAGTCACAGTAGCCTATGCTTCATGCTTATTTAATACTGCATTCAGATCCACAGATTGGATACAAGCTGAGTGGATGAGGTGTAAGTTAATGACTTACTGCCACAGGTGTGATACAAGTGGAGTGGATAAGGGTGTGTAAGTTAATGACTCATGTCTCAGATAGGATAGACGTTGAATGGATAAGGTGTAAGTTACAAGTGGAAAAGATAAGGGGGTGTAAGTTACTGACTTATGATACAAATTGGATACAAGTGGAATGGATAAAGGAGTGTAAGTTAGTGACTTATTGCCTCAGATGGGATACAACTTAAGTGGATAAGGTGTAAGTTAATGACTTGTTGCCACAGATGGGTTACAAGTTGAGTGGATAAGGGAGTGTAAGTTAATGACTCATGCCACAGATGGGATACAAGTTGAGTGGATAAGGGGGTGTAAGCTACTAACTTATGGTACAGATGGGATATAAGTGGAGTGGGTAAAGGAGTGTAAGTTAGTGACTTATTGCATCAGATGGAATACAAGTAGAATGGATAAGGGAGTGTAAGTTAGTGACTTATTGCCACGGATGGATTTCAAGTGTAATGGATAAGGATGTGTAAGTTAATGATTTGTTGCCACAGATGGGTTAAGAGTGGAGTGGAAAAGAGTATATATGTTAATGACTTATGCCACAGATGGGATACAAGTGGAGTGAATAAGGGGATGTAAGTTAATGACTTATGATACAGATGGGATACAAGAGGAGTGGATAAGGGAGTTTAAGTTAGTAGTGACTTATTGCCACAGATGGTTTAAAAGTGGAGTGGCTAAGGGTGTGTAAGTTAGTGATTTATTGTCACAGATGTGATACAAGTAGAATGGATAAGGGGGTGAAAATTAGTGACTTATTGCCACAGATGGGATACAAGTGGAATGGATAAGGTGGTGCAAGTTAGTGACTTATTGCCACAAATGGGATACAATTGGAGTGGATCAAGGGGTGCAACTTAATAATTTATTGCCACAGAAATGGGTATAAGATAATGACTTGTGGCACAGAATGGATTATGAGATAATTACTTATACCACAGAATGGTGTATAAGATAATGATATAGACCAAATTAAGTGGTATACAATAATGACTTATACCACAGAATGTGAAATAAAATAATGACTTCTTGCCACAGAAGGAGGATTATATAGGATAATGACTTATGACAGATGGGTAAATATTTATACCACAAAATATTATACTACAGTAATCAAATCTAAACATAAGCCAATGATGAGAAGTGGGTCATGTTTTCTAATTTATGCCTCGATCATGGTCCATTGCAGTTCAGAATTGTCAGAAGTTGATGTTGTTACCTCAAATATTCCATCTGCTGCCTCAGGAACAGTTGTCAGTGTGTCAAAGATAGCACCTAGTAATGGAGTCATCTCAGAACGAGAGATGAATAAGAGATTGAGAGACAGGATGAAGAAAAGAGAATTGAGAACCAATCCAGAGTTTAGGTATAGCCTGAATTAAAAGAGTGACTACAAAGTGTCTAAAAGTTTTTAAAATATTTTTTTGTTTATGTTGTTGTTGATAGGAAATTAGATGCATGTATATTTCATTCTAGGAAATGTACTTCAGAATTAGGATAGTCCATTTATATTTCTTCTTCATAACGATTTTTAAAAGATTGTAAAATACATGGCTTATGACTACTCTTAAGATGAAATTGAAAACTCCACATACTTATACCACAGTTGATTGATCCATAATTTAAACATACGGTCTACACCAAGATAGAACCCAATAATCATTGATTTCCCATACTCAGAGCATAAACATCTTAAGAGTTTGAAATTTTCAGCAATTTCACACTGCCTTCATCAGCCACTAATGTTGATCTCGAAGCACCGATTAAATAACATGATTTAAACATGATGAGTAATTTACTTGACAATGCAAGATATTCTTGGCCACGAGTTTTGTGAAATAGCCCAGGAAAAGTTTCAGAAATGTCATGGAAGCCCTTGAGTTTTGTGAAATGACCCTGGAAAAGTTTCTGAAAAGTCATGGAATTTGTCTTTTATGCAGTAATCGGGTTTTCATCAAGCTACTTGCCATAGACTTGTGTCAAAAGTATTTTCTTTTAGCACTGGATTGAATTAGTCACATTCACTGGAATCACAATGAACCCGGAGTGAATTTCAGAGTGAAGATCAAGGTCACAGATGTAGAAAATTTTGTGTTACTGCTTCAGTTAATAAAGTATTTTTGTTTATTTTTATTTCGTAAACATTTTTGATGGGTTTGATGTCAAGGTCACAGTAAAATAAAATTTGCATTAGGTTTTAATTTCTCCATTTGCTTTTATCTCTTAGTTGCCTTGATGTCTTTTCTTCCAATAATGGATCACTTATTTTAAAGCAAAGACAATTCATTGTTTTAGGTGGTGCTCTACAGTTTCATAATTAGCATAGGGTTAGAATTTTAAAGAAAAAGAGTTTCCCTGGGTTTCCTCACTAGTTATACTGGTTATTTAAAAAAGACTTTGTATATCTTAGGTATTGTTCAAAGGACCTTTAATTCCCTTTATTTTGATGTATGATTGATGGGTGTAAGAGTATACAGCTTGGCCTTACTCCAGATGTGCATCTTTAAAAAAAGTGCTAGCTCTACTTGCTCATTTTCACTTCTCGAACTTCAGAGGTAAATTGTAAAAAAAAGAGCCAATAACTTTTTTTACATTTTATGTATTTGGTAATTCAGTCATTGCACTTTTAGAAGCTGGTATTGTCTAGTTTGGCAAAATTCATTTTCCATATTTTAATAGCTGCCAAGAATAGTGTACTTTAGACAAATTTAGGTTGATTTTTTGGAGTACAAGTGAGCAGTCATTTGAGATAGCAGTGTCCTAAGATCATTTAAAATTTCCAAAACTACAATATCCAAAGAAATTTCATCACATTACATGAAAGTAGCATATAGGTATGCCAACATTCTCTCTACTAAGCATGTTTAAAATGCAAACAACTTCACCTTACATACATCACTCTCTCAAAAGTACATAATAACTGGTGAGCACCACCTTAACATGCTTGATGTTCTTGACCATGGTTCGAGGTAGAGATTTCACTGTATTGTTTTGATCATGAGACATAAAGAGACTGTTGTTTAAAAATGAAAGTTTTTTAAAAAATTTAATTTTTGATACTGGTCAAAAAATAGATAATGAAAAATGTATCCACTTTCTGTGAAGAATATTTATAAAAGTATTTTTGTAATAACTATGCAAAAATATTAAAATTGTATTTGTTATTAATGTAGACTGTTTGTTATGACATTCCAGAGAACTATTCTAAACTATTCACTGTTCAGCATACTTCAGTATCATTGGTATTTTGATATATAATTAACAGGCTTAAAGAAAAAGAGAAGGCGAAACTCAGAATGGCAAAAAGGAGAAACAACCCAGAATACAGAGAGGTAGAGAGACAAAGAGACAGAGAAAGAAGAAGACTTGCAAGGAAGCAAAATGAATCTCTACGTCAAAGGGAAAGAGAAAGGGACAGAGCTTACAAAAAGTCTCTTCGCAACTCTGATTCTCTGCAAGTAAAAGATAATCCAGAGTTAATTTACATTTCCAATGATTCTTCTCTCTCAGGACTATCAGAATGTATAAGACTTTCAACTGAGGAGGAATTGCTTGGAGAAAGTATTCAAACTAGCTCTTGCAGCTCTTTGACAGAAGGTTTTATTAACAGAGGAAGTCATTCTAAAAGTCCAGTTACAACCTCACAGATTTGCAAGGGAGATAATGTAATAGGTCTTGAAATGACTTGCAGTGATGAACAGGAAAATGAGCATGTAAATGATACAGATCATGTGATTTACATTGAAAATAATTCACCTGTGATATATACTGAAACTGTGTTGGAGAATACAACAAAAGAAACTGATCAGTGTAGAATCATTTCAGACATAATTGACATCAATACTGCTCCAAGAAAGATTCCATTAATTGGTGCTAATGATAAAATAAATCCTGTTCCTGTTAATAATATTCAATTACAAACAAATCTGGTAGAATAAAGACTTAGGGGTGTATACTTCTTTTTCTGTTTGCATGATTTGCCTGCATGAAATACATCTAAAGTTGAGGCACGGTGGAGCTTATGATTCAGAAATGTGAACACAGTGCTTGATTTTGATAAATCTGTAAATGTTATATGATAGCTAATTGGTTTATGGTTGAGAATAACAGTAACAAAAAACATTAAAAAAAACTTGACAATTTTAATTCAACATCATAAAGATTCTTATTACATAGAATCAGACAACTTAGTTCTTCATCAAGAACTAAGTGTATATTTATTGCTCATCAAAGTGTATATTTATTGCTGACACTATTGCACTGGATATCAAAGTAGTTGAAGTTAGACTGTTTATGGATAGAATTTGGCTTGAGTTTTGGAAAGCAATGTACTGGAATTTCGGTTTTTTTGAGATCATGTTGCAATGTTTTTTGGTGTATTTTTATCAGTGAAAATTGATTGAGTGAATCGGACTTTTAGAATACTCTCCTGTCAGCCACAGTTCAGAAAGCATCAAAAGCCTAATGTCCTATTAATAAAGTCCAATAATGTACTGTAATAATAACATAATAAATTTAATGGATCATACAAAACAATATCACAATTAGATTATTAATGAAATGGTTTATCTACAGATGTTTAGTCTTTTATCATGTACATTAAATGCTTGTTCCATTTAATGGTGGTGAGACTTTTAGATTAGAAAATTACCATCCCTGATAAGTAAAGGTGCTCATTAAGTATTGTTTTAAACCTCTTATGCCCATTCAGCATTTTCTATTAGGTGAAGAGTGTGTCTGGAATTTAGCAGCTTAACACACACACACACACACACACACACACACACACACACAACTTGGTTGCAAGGGAAACAAAGAAAATGAATTGTTTTAAGGAATGTTCTTAGGTATGATTAACATTGGTCTAGCTGTTTTGGGTGAGATCATACTGAACAACCACTATATCCCTATCACTCCCAGTCCAAATGAGGCCAAGTACTGCATACTACTAAGATAACATGTACATGGGTATCAGGTATATGATACAGTATCCATGCTCTCAGAACATAACTGTTGAAACTATAAACAGACTCTATAGTTTTATCATCTAAGGGAATGTGGATATGATCATGAAGTTGATGTCAGTTGAAATCATTATTTAAGTTATATATATATATATATATATATATATATATATATATAGTAACATAGAATTATACCCCAACACATTTACTCTTTGCTATAGAGAATAACAAATATGGTTGTCAAAGAATGCCAAATTAAACAGGCAGTACATTGGACAAAGCTACTTTTAAAGAAGTTAACACCTGAAACCTACCTTTCTGAGGAGTTTGTTGTTTTGATGTCACTTTATTTCTTAAATGTATCAGTTAGTCATAGTTTAAGATACATTCCTTCAAAGAGAGAAAGAGTGTGGGAGACAGAAGGAAACTGAGAGGAACATGAATTATCCCTAAATATGAAACATTTAACATGTGCGAGGTCTCATATAAATGAGTAAAGGAAGTAGTTTCAAAGGTTATCATCACAGCGGCAATATAAATTTTATCACCATTGGGGCGATACAACTTTTTCATGCATATTATAGATGCATAAGTATTTTTAAAAAGTCAAATTTTCATGCTATGGATATGTGTATATATTTAGAAAAAAGCATTATCAGTATGTTTTGAACAGCAAAAATTTCTCATCTAATTACACCTTCTCGAGCTCCTCTCAGTTTAGTATTCCAACAGTACATTATAGTACCCTTACCTCTGCGTCAAAGATTAATCATTAAGATTATGCAATCAATGAATATTTATATGTTGTACAAAATGCTGAAGATTCAAACAATCTTTAGCGTTGTTTAATAAGGTAATCTAAAAACATGAAAAATTTTTTGTGATCTGGAAGAATTCACATTAGGTTATTGAACATCTTATTTCAGTGCAGTTGACCAGATTTTGGTGAGCTCCATCCAGTATATTTTACTTGTACTAAAAATAATATGTATTCACTTCAAAAGCTAGTTGAATTGTATGAATGCAATATTGATACCATATAGATGCATGAGAAAATATACAGGTATAAAATCATATTACATATGCTTCAATGACAGGAGATAAAATGATGTCCACCTTCTGGCAGTCTGGCTGCCAGTCATTTTGTTTTTAAGTTTATCTCATCCCAAAAACTGGCAAGGAAATTCACCAGATTTATTTACATTTTAATTAATGCTGTTAAGTGTGTTCATAAATTATTAAGTTGACAGTATGGTAAATATGGGATTTTTACTTTCTCAGTTGGATCCAGGAAAAAATTGGGATATTGTTTTTTTTAGCCATCTGGTGTGTGTGCGCATGTGTGTGTATATATACACACACACATATATATATATATATATATATATATTTATATATATATATATATATATATATATATATATATATATATATATATAATATATATATATATATATATATATATATATATATATATATATATATATATATATATATATATATATATATATATATTAGTTTGAACATTGGATTTGGGGTTATGATCTATGAATCATTGCAGTGTGGAGGTTGGGGGGAGGGCTAAGTACCAATTGAAAACTTGCCATTTCTCTGCTATGCACACACCTAGACTCCTTGAAACTAGTTGTATATGTTAATTTTTGTAAACTTTATTTTAAGGGGCATTTCATGAAAACTACTGTTATTAGAGTAAAATCATTTTGGTTATCTATCTTGGTTATCTGGTATATCTGACAGGTCTGTGTATCATCTGCAACATTGCAACAGCAGAATGATCGACCCTTGTTTTTTGAAACTTAGTTAAAAAAAATGTGCTTTTTATAGATCACCAGTGTGACCACTAGACCAAATGGAGAAATCATCTTTTATTTTGCTTAAATAAACTACTTTGTGAAATGTTAAATATGTCACTCAAAATATTTTAATGAAATCAATAATGATACTTACATTTAGTTTCAAATAAATGTCTTTATATACATAGAATATTTACAAAGGTTACATTTTAGAATGAAAACATTACATTGAAAAATGACAAAGCTCTAGCTCTGTATGAATATTGTATTACTGAGTAAGTGTTAAGAGTCCTTTTTATTTTATTGGTATATCTGTGAACAAAGAACAAAGCATTTGTTAACAATATTGGGTTTTGTTCTCTTTTTGCAAGTTGATCTATCACCCTTGTACCATAAAAAGTTCCCCAATTTTAAAAATAAATAAATAAAATTGGATCACATGATGTTCTTATTTATCCTCATTGCCAGTTGAATGGATAAAGATTTTATGGATATCAAATATACAGTAGTTATCCTCATAACCAGTTGAGTAATTGACAGATTTTATGGATATCACATGTACAGTAGTTATCCTCATAACCAGTTGAGTAATTGACAGATTTTATGGATATCACATGTACAGTAGTTATCCTCATAACCAGTTGAATAATTGACAGATTTTATGGATATCACATATGCAGTAGTTATCCTCATAACCAGTTGAGTAATTGACAGATTTTATGGACATCACATGTACAGTAGTTATCCTCATAACCAGCTAAGTAATTGACAGATTTTATGGCTATCAAATGTACAGTAGTTATCCTCATAACCAGTTGAGTAATTGACAGATTTTATGGATATCACATATACAGTAGTTATCCTCATAACCAGTTGAGTAATTGACAGATTTTATGGACATCACATGTACAGTAGTTATCCTCATAACCAGTTGAGTAATTGACAGATTTTATGGATATCACATGTAAAGTAGTTATGCTCATAACCAGTTGAGTAATTGACAGATTTTATGGATATCACATGTTTAGGGAGGTACATTGATACTCTTCTGACCAAAATGCTTGTATACCAATGATAAATACAGTTGTCATTTTGACAATTTCCTTTTATCAGGATAAAATGTTAAAAGCCAAGTAGATTTAACAATTAAAGAAAAAAAGAGCTGTGTATGTGTGGAGAAGAATATTAAACTTGTAAAAAGTCTTCCTTAATTTTAATTCATGCAGTAACTAATTCGAGATTTAATCCCCATGTTTAATGGATGGATAGTACAACAAAAGTTATTACACGAATAAGAACAAGCTAGATGCATCTAAATTGTATCAACAAAGGAACGTTTTGAAGGTGAAGAACGTTTCTTTACATGTAGAGGTTTACATTGAAGAGGCAAGAAGAGGATTAAACATATTTATGTTGCCTTTTTTGACAGGGAATCTTACAAACCATTCAAGTCTTACGTAGATAGTCACCCATGATTAGAATGCTTAACATAGTGTATATCTGATCCACGCTCAACGTTTTCCTTCAGATATTTCGCGCCCCCTGTTGTCATGATGACGTTTTAGTATACTGAAACACTTTACTAGGAGCTTTCATGCATTGGCCTACAGTGCAATTTTCAGCATGTTCAATGTTTTATCGTTGTGATACTCAACTCTTTGCGATCAGAAGAGATCTGTCAGTTGTTAAGAAGAAAAGTCAGAGCACATGTGCTCGATGCAAGCTAGATGTTGAATAGAATGCTATAATCTGAAGGGGAACAAAATCATACCGAGTGACAGAATTGTCTCAGAATTACCCCCCCCATCACCTGTTCTGACAGGTCTACTATATACTGTAAATTACGAGTTAATTTTTGTAAGTCTATATAACTTTCCTTCAGAGTATTGCTTTTTTTTATACATCAAGCTCGCGTCGAGTACCTGTGATTCAGAGTACGAAAGACGCAGTTAAGTATTTTAGCGTATGTAATATAAAAAATACTGTACATAGTCAATGTCAATAATACTGTACATAGTCAATACAATATAACTGTACATACACTTTACATTATGGTGAAGTGAATTTATAGTAGTCTTGTTGTGGGTTTAACGTAATTTTTCAGCACGGATTATGGACGTTTCGGCCCAGGACATTTCGCCCCACATCAATGGAAATATTGGACATTTATAGAAATTTATCAGCATTACACCATTGTCTTCATTTTACTTTGGTTATTGTAAATATTTAGAAATTGCGTCATGTTTTATCGATTTTTGGATCGAAAATGGTGAATGTTATTTGATGGGTAATGGTGAATGGCGTTAACATAGGAGTTTGTAATTTCCTAAAGTCAATATCAAGATCGTGTATATTGAGGAATTTAATTCATTCCTTTTCCGAAACCTGTAAAAACTAGGATGATTAAAGACTTGTTGTTCCCCGCATATCAGCTAAACACTGACACAAATAATGGCAACTACCAGGTGGGCGAAACGTCCATATACTAGGTGGGGCGAAATGTCCATTTAAGGGGGGGGAATATCCATTGAAGTGAGACGAAATGTCCTGGACCGAAACGTCCATGGGACCAAACGTCCAGGTACCTTTCAGCACAAGATAGGCTATATATGGCAGTGAGTATAATGGTCGATGAAACACCAGGTAAGAACCGCCGACCCACGGGAAGCAACTAGAAAGCGTTCTCACCAGTGCCGGTTTTAGGACAAATTATGTTCCGTGCTAGTTAAGTTATGAGGCTCCTTACAATGAAAAATTCATCGTAATTTCCCCTTTTTTTTTGTTGCCAAGAAGATGGGGCCCGCTGTTGGCCAGCAGTTGGCCCTGTGCTTAAGTACACCTAAGCACAATAGTAAATCCGGCACTGCTTCTCACATACTCGCATTAGGTGAGATGGCAGTAAAGAGGAACTCTTTAGACCATTCTCTCTCTCTCTCTCTCTCTCTCTCTCTCTCTCTCTCTCTCTCTCTCTCTCTCTCTCTCTCTCTCTCTCTCTCTCTCTCTCTCTCTCTCTCTCATCCTTTGACCTAGCTTTTAGTATCATTCATCAGTCTACATATATCGTGGGATGACACAAAACGAAAACCCTCCACGTTCGTCAATTTATAGATTTCAGCCCGTATCTTGCGAGAGAGAGAGAGAGAGAGAGAGAGAGAGAGAGAGAGAGAGAGAGAGAGAGAGAGAGAGAGAGAGAGAGAGAGAGAGAGAGAGAGAGAGAGAGAGAGCGCTTTGGACATTTTCTTATTTAATTAATAATAATTAGCACATTATAGTATGTTTAAAAAAGAACAGCAAAAAAAAAAAAAAATACATCACAGTATGTGTACCACGTAACCGAGGAATTTATGGTTGCATTTTTGTATCATTGATAAACATTAGATAAATCTCAAAGTAGTGCACACGTATTGTTAAAAGGAACCATGTTCTTGTAGTTCATTTTGTGTAATTTATATTTCAAGGTTTTGATTAAGGCCAAAGTCCTTTTCTCTCTCACTCCACATTTCTGCGTAGTTTGTCCACTTTGTATGAGAAGAATGGGGGAGGAAAACTGAAATCAGAGAGGATTGTGATGAAAATGTGTACCATAAGTTTATTTAGAAAACGATGATTATTAATATTTTTTATCTTTTTTTTCATATGTTACTAATGATTAATATGCGGAAAGACGTCATTGATATAATAGCAACTGCAGACGGTCGCTAGAATATTTATATATGCGTTTTATTGTGCCATGGGCGGATCACAATTTGATATATCAAGAGTGTATGAAATTGCTTAATACCAACACTTTAAATGCCATGCTATTTTTAATATATATATATATATATATATATATATATATATATATATATATATATATATATATATATATATATATATATATATATATATATATATATATATATATAAAGAATACAAATCATATGGCGAATAACAACCCTCTCAAGCGTACTGGATCCACCAAGGGATCACGTTTGTCAGGGATTAATTAAAATAGATGCAATAAACTGACAACGAACAGTACGAAACTAGTAACTAACTAGCCTAAGCGCTTTCGACTCTTAATGAGTCTTTTTCAAAGGCAAATACAAAACATAGTTACGACAAACAAATAAACACAAAAACGTTGTGTTTGTAAACCTCTACATTTCTATCTTCACATGTGCTAAAACTATAAATACAACCAGCTTGTATAGACTAGTTGTGGAAACTGAAAACGTTGTATAATTCCCTAAAAGTCTACAAGCCAAAGCGACATCTATTTTTACTTTGTGTACATATGTAACGCAGATTATATTCCGGATATTTGATTCTATACCGGTTATTCTTATAGTAAAAATTGAAGGATAATAAGAAGATTTAGAAAATGTTAAATTCTACTAGTGCATAGTTTTCATTTTCTAGTCTTCTTGGTTTAGACCGCTTGGTTTCAATGTTCTAAGGCGGCGTATCCAGTATGATTCCTTTTCCTTCCTGGTTTCGGAACTCCAGCTGTGGTTGTTAGCAATAGCGATAAGTATTATATCACTGAAAGTGTGGCCAGGGGAGGAGAAGTGTTCTGCGACCGGGCTTCTGTACAGCTTTTTTGTCATCCAATCAGATCTATGAAGGTTTATCCTTATGTGTAGCTTTTCAGTTTCTCCCACGTACTGAAGGCCACAGATCTTACATGTGATGAGATAAATCACATTCTCTGTTTTGCACGTTTTGTTTGGACCATGTATGTTTAGTTTTTCTTTAGTCACTGTGCTAGTGAATGTCTTTGTCTCTATCATATGTTGACAGGTTTTGCATCTTTTATCGCCACAGGGTCCAGATTGACTAGGTTGGTTTTGACTAGCGATTGTTGTTAGCTTGGCCCTGACTAGGATGTCCTTTAGGTTTTTTGGTCTCCGGTAAGCTACTACAGGTTTGTTCGGAAGTATTAGGTTTAGTATGTCTGACGATTGCACGGTTAGCCAGTGGTTTGCGATGATTTTACCTACTTTTGGATTGTCTGGGTGATAGGTCAGAATAAATGGTATCCTATCAACCTTTTCTTTCTGTCCATATCTGGAGGAAGAAACCGGGAAATCACCGGAAAGAACCACCGACCCACGAGAAGCTACTGGCAAGCTTTCTCACATATCTACATTAGCCGAATCTTAGACTCGAACACACGCAGACAGAGGTGAGATGGCAGTGATCCGTAACAAACAGCGCTTTAGACCAATCGGCCACTCGGGGCCCCTATTGACACTTTGCGTGAGGAAAGGATTATTTCAAAATAAATACGAAGTGTTGTCTGGGATGATTACAAATCCAATTACCTCATATGGTCATGTGTGTTACTATGATGTGGACAATAAAAACAATGAACTTTTTATGTTATTATATCAGGTGAACATACGTTTCAATTAGGTAGAGATTGATGAAGTAAATATGAAAGAATGCACATGTTATATAGCGTTTTCAAATATTGATAGAGCACTAATTTTATATTTCCTTTCTTTTCAGTACGTAAGTATCTATATTCTCCTTGAATATACATTCCGACATTTTGTAAGTAAATGTAGGTGATGTTTATAGCAGTGTAGCTGAATGGAAGAAAGATATCATTTTGCTGTAGATAGACTTTGTTAAGCATAATGTTTTGAATAAAACGAAAGCAAGAAATAAACAGTCTTCATATCAATAGCTAAAATAAAGTATACTTTTGTATATAATAATATATGGTGATATGTAAGTCAGTGGGTATCGCCTTGTAGGGAAACACAAATTGGAAAATAAAAGAAATGAAATCCTCAGAATAGAAGTTGTAGAACATTGCAGTTTTAGATGTATCTCTTGTTATGAGTTTTACATATATTTTGAGTGGATGGATATTGAAAATGCTTATTACACCGCTCTTAATATTTTTTTGTTATCCTTGCATGTCCGAAGATAATTTCAAATAAAAAGTATGATTTACATTATAAAATGAGAAGACTCACAATTGAAACATGAAACTTACTTATAATACCTAGTCGAACAATTAAACTTTTAATTTGGGTTAACCTGTTGCCATTGGTTACAAGGAAATCATTAATTAAGCACAGATGGATTTGGTTGCTTAGAAAATATATCCATACCAAAGATTTAATCACATCATTATATCATGTTTCCATTGGCTGCACATTTTCACTGTACAAATTAAGAGCTTTATTGGTGTATAAGTTTGGAAATGATCACACACACACGAATGATAATGCTGATCGAAATTCATTCTACTCCCGATACTGCAGTGTATCGTCATAGGTGCTATGAATAGTATTACCCAAGATAGATTATAAACATTCTGTGTTGACTCTTTGCGTGGGGAAGGTGTCATTTGAAATTAAATACACAATTGTTGTCTGGCATGGTTCAACTCGTATTACCATTGTGTAAAGTAGGGTGTTTTACTAAAAAGAACAATGATCATTATTGTATGTTACTGTATCAGGTGAACATAACTGTCGATTATGTATAGATCAGTCCAGTGGATACGAAACAATGCTCCTACTATATAATGTTTTCAGATATTG
Source organism: Potamilus streckersoni (assembly GCA_016746295.1). Taxonomy (NCBI): domain Eukaryota; kingdom Metazoa; phylum Mollusca; class Bivalvia; order Unionida; family Unionidae; genus Potamilus; species Potamilus streckersoni. The sequence continues at coordinate 988,450 of JAEAOA010000769.1, read as the reverse complement.
TAGATACGTAAGTTAATAGTTAATGGATGTTGCCTTGTAAACAAACAAAACTTGGAAGGTGTAGGAAATGAAATTTTTGAAGAATGTCATCTTAGGAGTTTTAGATAGGTTATGAGTTGATGGATACTGGAAGTAAATATTATCACTTTCTCATACATTTCTTTGTGATTATATTGCATTTAAGATGATTTAAAATGAAATATATCATTTTCGTTGCAAAATGAGAAACCTCGTAAATGTTACTGAGGAATGACATACACTTTTTGTGGGAATGTGTCATTTGGTGTTTAATACACAAGTGTTTTCTGGCAATGTTACAAATCCCATTACCTCAGTACATTACTGTGCCACTACGACGTGGCCAAGTAAAATAATGATCATTTTTTGTATTATTATTATATTAGGTGAACATAACTGGCAAGAAGGTAGAGATCAATGAAGTGTAAGCACAAAAATGCTCTTCCTAGTTAGTGTTTTCAAATTTTGATAGAGCACTACTTTTGTATTTACTTTTTACATTTCCTTTCTTTTCAGAAGGTAATCCTTTCAATATACATTCTGATAATTTGTAAGTAAATGTACATCATCATTGTAGCAGTGTAGCTGAATGAAATTATGATATCATATTTATGTGGTAGGAGTTGGGTAAAGGTAATTGCTGTTAATAAAAAATGAAAGTGAGAAGGATGGAAAGTTTATATTTCTCACAAAATTGATAGAGCATACTTTGGCATGCATTAATATATGCAGATATATAAGTTAATGGGTGTAGCTTGTAAGTAAATAAAACTTGGTAAAGGAAATGGAGTCCTCAGAATAGACGTTACACTATGCCAATTTTGGAAGAATTTCATGTGTTAGGTGTTTTAGATAGGATTTGAGTTGATAGATGCTCGAGGTAAATATTAACACGTTCTTATAAATTATTTGTGATTCTATTGAATGTCCGAAGATAATTTCAGATGATCCATATCACTTTCTTTGCAAAATGTTCCTGGTATATAATGCTTTTAAATATCGATAGAGCACCAATTTTATATTTCCTTTCTTTTCTGTACGGATGCATCTATATTCTTGTTGAATATACATTTTGAGTTTTAGTAAATAGATATATGTGATCATTATATCAGTGTAACTGACTGGAGATAAGATATAATTATGTGGTAAGAGATGGATAAAGGTAAATCTTGCTAAAGAAATGAAAGCGAAAAGGATGGATATTTTATATTTCTCATGAGATACAGTCATCATTACAATGGCTCAAATAGAGTATACTTTGGTATACAAAAATATATGTTTATATACAAGTTAGTGATAGTTGACTTTTAAGGACAAAATTTGAAAGGTAAAGGAAATATAATTCTCAGAATAGTAGTTGTAGGACATGTCAGACTGGGACGAATTGCATCTTAAGGGTTATACATACATTTTGAGTGAATGGATATTGAAAATATATATTATCACTTTGTCATAAATATTTCTGTTAAAATTGCATTTCAAAAGATAAGTTCATATGAAATATATCGTTTTCATTGGAGATTGAGAAAACCCATAATTTAAACAGAGTAATCTAACTTATAATGCCTAGTGGTAATCTTAAACTGTTAATTTTTGTTAACCTGTTGGAATTGGTAGATAACAAAATATTTCAATACCAAAGATGCATATATGTCCATTACTGTACACTTCTTATACCAACATAGGACAACTAACACCTTACAGATTGTACAAAGATTTGTAGCCTCAGATACCAAAAGTACTTGTCAACACTTTGACATGAATTTATTCTGGTACCTTTGCGTTTAGAAATATAATTATGAATGAAATGCGACAGTTATTTTCGGAATTATTAGAAAACACATAATTTAAACAGCAATGTCCCTTTTAATATGTGGTCGTAATCATAAACCGTCCATATTATATAATATGTTGCCATTAATAGAAGCAACAAGTGTTAATTAGACTCAGATGGATATGGTGAAGAGCAAAAATGAATATAGAGAAAGGCACTCCTGACATCACGATAGTATGGTACTAAAATTTCAGAATAAGATTTTGTTGTAGTTTAAAGATTTCTAAGATTTTGATTTACTAATTTACATGATAATCTTTAAAGCTATTATCATACGCACTGAATGCACATTTGTCAGGCATGATTACAAAGTCCACAATTTAACAATGACTGCATTTTAACATAATGTGGTATAGTAAAGCCGTTATTTTGTTATCTCAGGTTATTATTTTATAAGCACATAGCTTACACCTAAATATTTGAGTTAATTTGAAAAGATATTTTTTTAAGAAAACAATACTTGGATGGTAAAGAAAAATGCATCCTCAGGAAATTAATATTTTGGAAATAAAAATAATTTTAAGCGAAATACATAAGTTATCTTTATTGATTGATAAATCAGTACCACTATGTTCAGTATACTACATCTTTTTAAACTTAAACTTAATATGAGTGAAGCCCCTCACGGTGATGTAAAGAAAATTCATGTTTTTGGCTAAAATTAAATTGGTACTCTAGGAAGTTTCTTATACTTCTGTGATGATCTTTTGCTGGACAAATTATTATTTCAAAGTATTATTATTTATTATTATTATTATTTCAAATCAGTTAAGCAAGTTATCTTTATATGATGGCAAAGCACATAGTTTTGACATTGCAATGTGGCCTGTCTTACGTAGCAGCAAACCTGACTCTCAAATTGTATTGCCTTTTGTTCATGCTACAAATTGGTTTTTAGTTACTGATGAAAGCAGCAGATAACAAACAACACGCTCGGAAATACATAAATTATAATATAAAAATATCTTGGTAGAATTTGATACAATTTTGAATCTGTTTTTAATGCGGTGTAAAGATTAATTAGATCAAAATACTTACATATATGTGAAAATTTACTAAACATTCGATATTGTATCCTGTTACCATAATCGTTGACTCTCCTTGTTGTTGTTGTTGTTGTTGTTGTTGTTGTTGTTGTAGGGATTAACGCCATTTTCCAGCACAGGACAGGCTATACATGGCGGCCAGTATTAATGGTGGAGGAAGATCCCGGGAAAACCCCGTAAAAAACCACCGATTCACGAAAAGCAAGCTTTCTCACCTATCCACATTGACCGAATCCGAGACTCGAAACCACGCAGTCAGAGATGAGATGGCAGTGATCCGTAGCGGAGAACGCTTAAGACCAATCAGCCACTCTGAGCCCCTCGTTGACTCTGGCTTGTACATTTGTTGCGACCATTTGCGAATCCAGTTATCATTTCTAATAAAAGACGTTAGACTTGCATGATGGTAAAATACATCATTTCATCAAGCCATGTGCACTGAGACACTTTGTTGTAATTCATACTTTATTATTTTATTATTATTATTATTATTATTATTATTATTATTATTATTATTATTATTATTATTATTATTATTATTCAACTTGTTTAATTAAAGAATAGAAATATATCAATGGATACTAATGAATACAGTAAATAGGAAATTATTTTACACATAAATACCTACTGACATCAAATGTTTCGAGAGGATAACGTTTTGGAGTTTGAAGAAGGCTAATATGGATAATTGTCGATGATGATCAAAATTTACTGATTACACCATAGCGGGATTATCTTAACAAATGACTGGCAACCGTTTGCGTGGAAGGTCTTCAGCTTAAAATCAAATACACTGTATCTTAATTGGTATGTAGACTAAACGCAGATCTGCAACACAGCAATATTAAGACATTGTTAAATTAATTTTGTATTTGAAATGAACATGATTTGCATCTAGGGAGGGTAGACATAGTAAATTATAAAACGCACGCTCTAAAAACTGTAGTTTTCAGAAGATACACACAAAATTAATTGCACATTTTCTTTCCTGCAACTCATTAAGTACCCTCTTTCACGGCAAGTTTACATGCTGATTTTTAGAAAGGAAATCCACATCATCATCGCATCCGTTTTATTCTATGGAACAAAATCGATCTGAATTTGTAAAGCAGGTCACACAAATCTCATACAGTATATTTTAATTCCTTTTATCTCACAGAAGATTTGGATTCCAGTCCAGTAGGATATTTTTTTTATTTTACAGTGGTTTTCCTTCACGTTACTTAACATAGAGAAGCAAACTTAAGGAAATTCTTTATCCTTATAGTTACCTAATGCACATCAGCAAGCAAACTTTACTAGGATGGACTTTCTCAACATTTGTTATCCATCTAGTAACTTAAAGTGCATCGACTGAACAAATCAATAAGAATAGAATTTTATATACAGCATTATTATAACTTTATTTCATTTGGTCCAATTTTAAGTTTCATATATATATATATATATATATATATATATATATATATATATATATATATATATATATATATATAAAGAACAAATGTTTAAGTCAGTGTGGAAACACACAGAAAATAATTATGTTATTCAAGGTTCTGAATAGGACGAAAACCGATGTCTTTTGATGCTGAGTTTCGAGATTGGATTGTACATGATAATTGTTTCTGTTATCTCCCCTTTTGTGAAATTATTTATATATATATATATATATATATATATATATATATATATATATATATATATATATATATATATATATATATATATATATATATATATATATATATATATTGGACCGTATATTTTATCTATTAAGTGATTCATTATGTACAGGAAACATTATTATATCCATTACTTAGACAACGCTTCTACGGGACGCATTTTAGATACTCTGCCATGCTTTGCTTTTAGTTAGGAATTCTTCCCTCTTTTTCTGGAAAACATTTGAACATGAGAATCGTTGTAGAAGATTTAACTATAATCTTGTTTTTCCATGTGAGATTGTTCCCTATATACAGTAACTAATATCATGGCAATTAGTGTCAATTAAATAGTCAATGACGTGTTTGAAATCGTGTTTATAGCTGGCAATTTATTTCATTTTTTACAAGATGATTTTGTATGTGAAATTGTACCGATATAGTAACCAGGTTGTTCCACACTTAGCACCCCATTATTGATTCCACTGATATTATGATCAATGGATTTCAAAACATATAGTGAAATATGCATTACATCCTTGCCTGGAAATATATATGTTTGTGGGTTAAATGAAGAAAATATAATCAACCGCAATAACATGTATATTTGGAACTATATACTCACATTCTTCTTAAGAAATGTTTAGACTTATTGTTTTTATTTCTGTATGTTTGTTTAAGTAAGCTATACAACCATTCTATTTGTCGAGAATTTTACAGGTGGATCACTATCTTGTCTCTTTTTAAATAAAATTTAATTTTCTGCTTCAGACAAGGCAATGAAGATAATTTTGTACTTTCGTTATTTAATGATAGCTAGAATTGCAAAGTTTAGATTAAAAGAAAGACTCATTCAAATACTAACTACAGATCCCTTAAAACGCAAATTCGATTTTATAGCTAATACTTATATGTATACTGTAGACTCCTTGATAAGTACAGCAGTTGTTGGAAAGGAAAAACAAATTGTAGTACATAACGGTCGTTCTTAACTGCAGAAATCTATTCTTAGAGGAACGCACATGGAAAGGAATAAAATAAATTATAGTTTTTATTATGTTACTGCAGCATTATTAATTTACCATATGAACCTAAACGTATTTGATTTATATACAGTGCCCAGAATGTAAGACGTACAATGAAGAGAAGATTTTCTGTTTGAATTGCGGTCACCCTTTATAAAAGGTCAGTAAATAAACCGGTATTAGTAAGCTCTAAGCCACACCAATATTTTAAGTTGCAATTTTCACAGTTAAGTGTAGTGTGTGCATATCTATTTAATTTACTCCTCTATGAAATGATTTTATCAGAAATGATACAATGTGTCTGCGATTTTTTATTCTTTTCACTTTGTTCCTTTAGTGTTAGCGACTAAATGAATTAGCAATCACCTAAGTAATATATTTTCTGAAACCTTTTGAAACTTGAAATGTTGGCGCAAACACCGTGACACTTGCTGCAGACAATTTCCTTCAAAGGATACGTAAATACAAATACAATTTGAGAACAATACTGATTTTTAATGTCCACATTAATTCAGAATTTTCAATTTATTTGTTTAGTCTGGAACTATCAGGGTGTTGTGTGATGTCTGAAGTCAAAGAATCCAAAGAGTTGTCATACCGAAGTATATCATGACGGGGCATGCTCTCTACTGCAGTTATAATTCTCAACGTGAGCAGCATGTAATCAGATCAGACTTCAAATCATAATGCCCTTTACTATTAATAATTGTACGGATAATTGTATTTAGATGTTATTAATATTTTTAATAAAGATAATTGAAGATTTGGTGAAAGCATCCCTATATCTAAAGAAAACAATATGTTTTACAAATATCACAAGCATATTCTGTTCTTTAACATTGTTTTATTGAAATGTGATTTGAATGTTGTATTAATGTTTTTATTTCCAATTTTGCTTCTGATTTGATTTTAAATTTTCCTTTGCAAAGTAGACACAGAATGAATTTTTTATATATATGTACAATTTGCATGTTGACATACTTTGCTTCAATTCACAATTCATGACTTCATAAGAGTTTCTTTAAACTATTTTTTTCCAAATCAGAGGTAGAATTGACCTTTGTATTTACACCACCTCTTGGAAGTGATTTATGTTTCTTTTCGGACATCCATTTAGAACTATCATAATATTTCTCATTAGTAATTAACTAGAGATACAGAAAAAAATATAATTCAGTGGTTGTTAATTGTTTTGTCTCTTTGGAAAACCACTCTTATATCCACGTAGGACAAGGTTTTCCCCTTCACAACATTTGATCTGCATATTTTCCGTCTGATACTATCATCTTCCTTAAACAGGCTTTGGGTGGCTGATTTAAACAGTTTGCATTGTAATGCTATAATGTAATCATATCGATTGTCGTGGGCAAAATTTACAAATGTCGGCAGTTTTAATGTTAAGCTGAGAAATTTATATATAATCCTGTCCTAATGCAAAGCGTATGCAAACGTGGCAATGTAGGCAGATATATTCAGTTTATATATTTATTTGTTGTTCAAAATATTATTGAATGTTCAGCACCTTAACTGTCATAAATATTCTACCAGACAAATATTATTGATCGCTATGGATCTCTCGAATAGTGGCCAGGTCATCAACTGGATTAACACACAAAATTGTTACTGTGAGGTTAGCTGATATATATATATATATATATATATATATATATATATATATATATATATATATATATATATATATATATATATATATATATATATATATATATACACACACACACAAATTGGATACCTCAATTAGGCTGACTTCGTCTAACATGTTCATCATAACATAACATTAACATGACCATATCAAGTGATAGGATGGGATAATGTACAGATATTTTAAGGAATATGGTAGTATAATCACCGAACTTAGTTTGAAGAGTCGCCATTCCAAGGCATGTGTAATCAAATTCTAAAATATATGAAACACTTTAATGACCATATATGACTTGTAGTATAGTTCAAATCTCCTGTATACATTTTAACTCTATGGGTCATATACTGAAAGAGCTTTTGGGGTTGCCTGTTATCCACCATCCGTCCGGCGGTTAGCACAAGTCACTTACTACTCCAAACAACTACTTGTAGGATTGCTTCTAAACTTTACTTAACGATTCATAACATGATCTAGTTTGTCCAAATGAGCATTATTCCGATTGGATATGCAATGTGGCCGCAACATTGGTCATCTTTTAAATCTTTTTGGAGTTACTTCTGCTAAACGAATGTCTGTTTGGATGCGTTGTTTACAGTGCGACATCTTGTGATGTCTGGTTGGTTCTAAATACAGATGGTAACGTCTAGAATGGCTGCCATTGCAGACATTGTTCCTGCACAACATGGGTTTTTCACCAAAAATACATCTTATTATCACCAGCTGATATTTTTTGAACATGGAGCCATCTGAAATACAGTATGGCTACCATTTAGCATTGATCTATCATCTATAAATAATGCTTTCGATACTCTTACTGAATGGATAGTTAATCAACATGTTTTCAATTAAATGTAACTAGTTGGTCTAATGAATTTACCTAATGAATAATCGAAAATATGGATAACATAGTGGCTGTCTGGAAAAATACTATTAACTTCTGAAATGGACGAATATATCAACATGAAGTTTTTACCAACATACTTTTTATACTAATTAGTTGGCCCCAATTACTAAGGTACCATTCATACATCCAGTAAAAGCTGTCAGCTATTTGGAAGATCTTCTTGTCAGCACTAACTCTTAATGGATTATACTTGTGACAAAAGGTTTTTTTACTAAAACATGTTTATTGGTATCTACTTTTTCCTAAATGAAAATTATGTAAATCTGACATCCAGTATGTCCTTCACAGCAGTCGGCCTATTTAAAACGCTTATTGTGGCTGAAGAATATCAACACTCAGAAATTAAAAGGAAAAATAATGGTCTTATCATCAATTCATGGAAATTCATTTTGCATAGTAGAGTCCAAGTATGTCGATAGCTTGTGTTAGCATATATTTAATTGCTTGTTAGTGAAACAATAAAAAATGAATAAAAATAATAAATAGCAATACGTTAAACATTCTTCTCATGTACGATAATACATGTAAGATACATTGAAAACTAATTGACTTGAAATTTTTAGATTTCTACTGGCTATGAGAATGAACCTTTTGAATAATCTAGTTTTTATCTATTATTTCCTGTATAAATAAATATATTATGTTTGGATATGTTGTAATATAAGCTTGATTTCTTAATTGTTTAATGTTTGACTCAAAATTGTAAAAGCTTCTGCATGATTTTTTAGGTACCCAATATTAGTTTTTATATAAATCACTAATTAATGATTTACGTATAATCAGTGTAGTGAACCTTAAAGGACAATAAAAAGGAAATAAAGTGGACATTATAAGTGTTAAAGTTAGTTCGTTGTTTTCGTAGGTAAGATTTCGCAACAGCTTGTCAATACATAGAACAGTCAATCACGTGCTCACAGATAATAGAGTACTCTTCATGATACATTAGTCATTGAATTCTTGTTCATGACCTATTTAATCTTCCAAATAAGTCTCGACATTACTTTAAACTGTGAGTTATTCAATTTAACCTAAACATTGAAAGTGAATTTTGGAAATATATAAAAGGATTTCGAAATAATAGTTTTAATTTGTTTCGTATCAGAAAGGTTTAAGTTGACATTTCATCTCTATGCCTGTTGTGACAAATTATTAGCTGAATATGATGCCTACATTGAATACGAAATTGTTTCGCAAGCATTTGTAAAGATAATATAGATATCACAACATTATGATTATGTTCAAATCAGGCATTTCCTAGTGGAAATTGGATATAACGTCAGGTATATTTTGCATCTGTTGCAAATAAGCCTACGTAAAACGAAAGTCAATAATATTAAGGTTTTTTGTTAATACAAATATATATAATCACCAGTTCTTAACTTTGAGGCAGGATTGCAGCAATGTCAACAATCCAAAAGGTTTTAACTATGTATTATGACTTGTGTACAATAAAAAAAATAATAGAAACAATTCCATATAACAATGTTCAAATATATTGAAAGATCCGAACAAATCTCTGGTTTCAAATGTAAATGGTTACCGATTTTTGGTAGCTGTAAGCTTTATCTAATTCTATAAAACTGAAAAGACAGTTCTTGAAATCCTAAACAGCATTTGATAGAAATTTTTTATTGTCGTATCCGGTTGGAACCTTTTCCCAGCATTAAATAGTTTTGTCTTACTTACATCTCTTCGGAATCATCTCCAGTCGAACTGGACCTGCCATATAGAATATATTAGTGTATAAAGTAAGGGGCTTGTTTGTATAAAATATATACTCTTGCACTGAAGATGCAGTTTATCTTAGACTATTTATACAGGAAACTTAAATAAATGCTCAGAAAATTGATCCCATGGAAATAAGGATTCTTGTGAGAATACAAAAGGATGCAGCGACAGAGGGAACTGTGTCAAAACGGTTTTCAAATCCATTTAAAGATGTAATAAATTTACAGGATGGTCTTTGTTGGCAGTCTAATTTTACATTTATGTGTTACTCAAGAGATCAAGTAAGCATTGACACAATTTCTGCCATCAGTATTCAGTTGAACAAAGTCTTTTAAGGACGAAAGCGACTTGGCTGGAGCGAGCTCGATAAAATACTCCTTTAAGATGGGGTATGCAGATTCGAAACACGCGCAGAGAATGACACACAAGTCGACAAAGTTTTAACCAAAAGAGTCATTCAATGGTAAGCCCGTGGTTTGCTTGGATAATAATGATAGCCATGAATGATGGGACAAGAGATTTTGTGTTGTCTAAAGTGATTTGAATTCGATTATTGAAAAAGGATGCACACCCTTTACCTCGATCTGATATTAATTCAATGTCGGGCATGAGCTGATTCTGGACATCAGATCTGAGGTCGTGGTAATTGCAGGTGGAAATAGGACAGCCTGATGACATAAATCAACGTTGCCCACCAAATTGCCCATATTAATTCAAGGTGATTTCGTTTGGTTTATTGGTTTATCCAACCTATCCAGGACTTTGGAGCTTCTAATCGAAGCCGCCCTATTCAGGTTACAATAAGAAGTTTGCTTGATCTATCACGACGACTTGGTAGTGATATGAAGCAGGTTTGAGTAGTTGCTTGAGAGACAATCACAGGTCTCTTCTTGTCTTCAGAGTCAGTCAGACGGAAATACTCAAATTATGTACACTCCGTAAGAAGTATATTATCGTGGTTATATCATACCAGAGTTGCCATCAGTAATGAAAAGGTAAATGTAGAAGGAACGACCCATCTCAAGATATGTTTATGAGATACGGAAATTCGTAGGGTTTTATACTTTTTGTCGACGGGTAGTGTTACATTCCTGAGATTGTCGTTCGCTCGCACCAGCTTCCGAAACGAAAGCCGTTTTCCGCTCGACAGATGAGAATAAGGCAGCAATGAAAGCGTTATGCAAAGCGCTTTTCTCAGCATCAGTGCTTTCTTAATCGACTTCTACCATCTCTTCATCTTATATACAGACGCGAATATTGAAGCAACTGCAGTGGTCCGTTTTCAAGAAAATGATTAAACAAAATAAGTGGTAGTATGCTTTAGTCGGTGAATAGACAAGACAGTGCGCCAGTATCTTGTCACTCATCATGAACGGTTGACAGATATTTCAGGACTCAAAATATCTCCTTGAGTTTAATGGTATTTAAAGAGCCAGAGGGACGATTGCCCCTGTGATTGAAACATTTATCATTGTATGGCATAATGATGGTGCGCCGCAGTTAGACTCGCCATGCCAGTGTTGATGGCTCCAGCCGCTATCCCTACAAAGGTTGTAAATATCATTACAAACGTGTGAACAGTGTCCATTTTGGAGAGATGCAGAGGCGAGACACAACTTAGTTAAGTGTCCTTTATTTAGAAGAAATATCTTTAAGAAAATAGTGAAACCAAGGCCTTATGAGTAGAGTACAGATTATTGGAAATGTTCTTAAAGATGGTTGTGAGAGTTTACCTTGGTCTATTGTGCGACAAGATCCGTTTTAATTCAGTACAAGAACTCGAAACGGAGGCACCGAGCGAAATTACAAGTCATAATGGTTAGCGAGGAATGAGACCTAATGTAGAATAGTTTTGTTGGCGGCCAACTTGGAAACTCGATACATGCTAAGCAGGTATATTTGGCATTCTATCCCTGCTGAGAGAACAAAGTAAATTGAACGTATAAGGGCTCTCCAAGGTTACGGTACGACATTTGCTGGAATTTAAATTACATGTTTCATATTCAATCTTATGTTTATATCAATATTTTTGTTGTTTATATATTTAATTAACTGACCCGTCATACATTAATTGAACAGATTAAAGAAAGAAGAAAGACAGAGTTCGAAACACCATGCGTCTAAGTTGCTTTAGAATAGTTGGGATACGAACGACCCAACGCTGTTAAACACATTGCATCGAGAAAGCAGTAGGGATAAATTCGATTCTCAATACATAGAGTAAATTGTGTTATTATTAAATGAGGTTAGAACGTCCGCCACGGATGCGAAGGGTCGCGGATTCAAGATCCCGGTAGAGGCATACCAAAGACGTATAAAAATGGTACTAAAGCTGCCTTACTTGGCGCTCACCATTAAAGGGTTTAGTGTTAGGATTGATGCACTTGGTGTCAGAATAATGTTTCTGAAAGGGATATGATGTCATATGTCTGAAGCATGATGCCAGACATCACTATAAGCTGCCACACTGCAGACACGGTAGCAGTATGATTTAGAAAATGTTAACGCTACGTTAAAAATCAAAATCACAAACACGCTGTATCTATAGACACTTCCTACTCTCTTGTTTGCAATAGCATATAAGTGTGTGTGTAAGTGTATTCCCACCCTTTATGTGTCTTTACACTTCACTTCTGGAACTGTAGGGATTTTAAGCGTGGTATGATTTTTAAGAATTTTGTATGTAAGTTATAGAGAGATTGAGGAAAATTTAGCTTTTCAGAGATTGACAGGAATTAACGGGGGTTTATATGCAGTTGGGGAAAGTGTGGCTTTCTTAATTATGGGTTTAACTTAAATGTCATCGTCCTTCTTTTATATCATATCACTACTCCGGTTGATGTCAGGATATTGGAGAATAAATGTAGTAGTTGTGGTGACTTACACGCCGTGTAGGATAGTAAATGTGGGTTGTTCCATAGTAGATAGGGGTTAATTGATTGTAGTCAAGCAATCACTGATTTTGTGGAGATTTTTAACATTATGTTTCCATTCTCTCATTTAATTCCATCATCAAATTTAAAGTTGGACTAAATGTGTGAGTGGAATATCCTATGTTATGAACTAATAATAAATCCCAGTTGTACGTACACACAGTCCCATAATGATGAACCTATCGATTAATAATTACTTCCCATTTGTATCCATCTAGTCCCATGTCTCCCTATATTATCCCCATTACTACTATGAGGTAATTAATACTAGTGAAAAGGTACTGAAGTCATAGGTAAATTATCAAGTAAAATAATTAACCTGATATAAAACTTTCAGGTGTCTTTTACCTCTGTGCAGAATTGATTTGCCGCTTTCAGTTTTATTCTCAATCTCCTCATGTTAGTATTAGAATTAGTATTATTTTTCTGAGGACAATTACTGCCCTCAGAAAGATTCCCAGACTATGATTATTGCTTCCTATTTGGCGATGAATATATCCTTTTACAAGGAAGGAGATTGCCAAGGGTATTATGTGTCTTCTAAGGTTGCATTTTTATTATTCACTTTGTATGTCACTATTATTATAATATCTCTATTAATAGTTCCATCATTTAACACAACATTACAAGAATATTCCCATATATTTTCATGCTATGTAGAAGCATTACAGATAGAACCTTCCATGAGTGATTACATCATTTTAAAAAAGCAAATATTAGCTTGTGGTTATGTGAGTAAGCAGATTTTGTCATGAAGGTATGGATACTACGGTAACATGGCATCTTTAATAAATTAAGAATTAGTGACCAGATCTCAAGTCTAATATTGAACTTATGCTAGTTTTATTTCAGGCATCAAATACGAAACATCACAGTTTTAAATCAATAGTAAACATTTTTCTGAACAATCCATTGTGCCCGTGACCGAGAGCAAATAGTGGAAGTACTAATAGTATAGGGAAGAGGAGGGATTATTTGTATGCATTATTTTTTTTCTCTCCAAAAAGTATAGTAGAGAAAGTCCATACTGAATTATTGACTTATTCCCTCTTCACCCCTTTAGTTATTTTATTATCCTAATGCCGATTTGTGCAGACAATTAAGTAGCTATCATAGAGGTAGAAATATAACGGTATTGATTTTTGTTTACTGCTGATCAGGGTTTCCCTTACAGCAGAGGCAATAAATGTAATGCCATTCACGTGCTTCTCTCTCTCTCTCTCTCTCTCTCTCTCTCTCTCTCTCTCTCTCTCTCTCTCTCTCTCTCTCTCTCTCTCTCTCTCTCTTCTCTTTCTCTCTCTCTCTCTCTCTCTCTCTCTCTCTCTCTCTCTCTCTCTCTCTCTCTCTCTCTCTCTCTCTCTCTCTCAAATCCTGGTCACCATTAAGAACGAAATGAAACTAAAAGTTGCATGATATGAACTTAAGCCGTTACATGTCTATTGTACTCTTTATAAATACAAGTGGTTAGATCTTCCGCCTCGAATGGGGGAGGTCGCGGGTTTGAACTCCGGCTAAGTCACATCATAGACTTGTACAAATGGTACTAGCAGCTTCCTGGCTAGGCGCTCAGCATTAAGAGGTTAGTGTTTTAGTGTTTTGACTGGTCGGCTTCGTGTCAGGTTAGTGTGACTGGGTGGGATATCATGCTATATGTCTACTGCATGATGCCACAATGCTAAACATCACTAAAAACTGTCACACTGCAAACATCGTAGCGACATGACTGAACAATTGTTAAATCTATGATAAAAATTTCCAAATCACACATCCTACACACATTTAATTAACTTTAAATTAGCAGACTTTATCAACTCTATATAATGATTGTGTCAAAATATAAACGTAGTAATAAATGTCGCTTTATATTTATCAACCTGAGACAAGTATTCGGTTTGATATTGATATGTAATGACTGAGAGTATTTTAACCATTAAGCACAAGCATCTATATTTAAATATCGACATTTATTTAAGGTTGGACTGGGATAATAACGTTGACATGAATGATGAATGGAACCAGTCTTGAGTCATCAAGGTAGCAGTTTAACATGCTTGACAGGACTGGGAAGACTTGCGAATCATTCATAAACCAGACTTTATTCAAATAGTCAGAATTTTATTACGCTATTGCATCAAATGGAGTTAATATGCATCTTAGATATAAAATTACTGTTAAGAAGCATGCAGTAAAATAATACAAATATTTTAATTGTATGAATAAATGTACGGCAACAAACGCACATATGTTTATTGTTTTGTTGGTACCTAAAAGTTATGCACAAGTAAATAGAGTATAGATACAAAAAAAGTGGCGAAGTCGGGAGTAACATTTATAACGTGGTATATGGATGCATCGGTCCTAACGTACAAGAACAACATAGAGCGGAACGAATATAATGGATAAATGTTCACTTGTTGAAAATTGATATTGTGTGAGCATTGATTATCAGACTGTCCTATCTATGAGCAGGTTTGAATCACAGAAAGAAAACTCGTAAGCAGTTTCGTAGAACTGTCAACCATTCACACTCTACCCCTACAACAACCTCCTTCTGAAACCTGCTTAACTTAGGCACTCGTTGAATAAGAATAAGATTTATGACGTTTGTTTAAACTGTTTTATATTGTGTTATAGTGAAGCACATTGCTAGAGGCTTCTTGTTCCCCAATAAAACTAAAACACTTCGCTTATCGTGGCAACGTAAATCTAAATGTTTTAGATGTTTTATGTTCTCGATTAATAGAGTAACCTAATATCAGTTACTATTTCTATCTCAAACATATAACGATAGTCTATGAAAATTTGATATGAATATGTTTTTGATTTTCATAGACACAGTTTTCAACGCTATTGTACACACGGAATTATGCACATTTTTCAATGCTGTCGAACATAACATTGTTCATAGAGAATTATGTACACTTTTCAATACTGTTAAGCATACAATTTTGAGCACTTTTGAATCATGTTGTACATACGTACTAATGCACTTTCTAAAATAATATTTGATGCTTTAATACTTTCTTATGTTAAATATGTTTCCTGTTCTTAGTTGCAATAATTACATCCAACTGGCTCACATAAATGTGCGGTGTTAAACACCTGATTTTTCGCATTATAAACGATATTCATATAAATATTACCTGTAGCAGGATTATCTGGGATGGCATTAGATTATAACAAAAACAATATCATCAATTTAGTGATGATGTTTTTTTTATAATGTGATTGAGAAATGATACCAATCTCGTGAGTCACAATTCCAAAAATGGATTTAAGAAAATGACGCACACTGAGGTAAACAATACCAAGTATCACGATACCGTTATTCATCCCAACGAATTATGAAACGTAACTTTAACAAGAAGAAATAATGAACATAAGCCAATATCTAACACTATGGATGATCAATGTTCAGAAATTAAGTACAAAAGTAAAAGCGTATATGCACACATATATACATACATGCATGCATTACATACATACATGCATGCATGCATACATACATACATACATACATACATACATACATACATACATACATACATACATACATACATACATACATACATACATACATACATACATACATACATACATACATACATACATACATACATACATACATACATACATACATACATACATACATACATACATACATGTGTGTGTAATTTTTTTTTTAACCTAGCTTTAAAAAAAGTTTCAGTCATTTGCTAGGATCTTTGCAGTGTGGCAGTTTATAGTGATGTCAAGAACTGGGGTATCATGCCGCAGATATGTAGCCTTATATTCCACCAAGCCAAAGTCACATTGTTCTTACATCAGGCCGACCAGTCCTAACACTGACCTCGTAATGATGAGAGCCTAGCAAACCAGGTGTTAAAACCATTTTTAGAAGTCACGTCATTGGCATGACCCTACATGCATGTATGCATACATCTATGCATCCATCTATCCATCCATCCATACACACATACACCCCCACATACATACATGCATATTTACCTACCTACCTACCTAGCTACCTACCTACATGCCTACCTACCTACCTACCTACCTACCTGCCAGCCTACCTACCTACCTACCTACCAACCTACCTACCTACCTACCTACCTACCTACCTACCTACCTACCTACCTACCTGCATACATGCATACATACATACATGCATACATACATACATACATACATACATACATACATACATACATACATACATACATACATACATACATACATACATACATACATACATACATACATACATACATACATACATACATACATACATACATACATACATACATACATACATACATACATACATACACAGTGTGCTAAAACTTACATATAGTATTAAAGCGCTGAATTACTTTTGGTCCAATTATGAACGACATCGTTGAAATTTTTTATGCAAATGAGAAAATGTCCTAATGACCTTGACAAAATCATAAAAACGTTGAGATTATATAAATTTATTTTATTTAATAAAGGTCAATAATAATAATAATAATAATAATAATAATATTATTATTATTATTATTATTATTATTATTATTATTATTATTATTATTATTATTATTATTATTATTATTATTATTATTATTATTATTATTATTAATGATAATAATAATTTCAAGAAAACAAATAAAAATAAATAAGCAAACAAACAATGAAATTCACATCTGAATCCACTTTAAATTTCAAAACCACATCGTAACAAAACAAAGCAGTTACATAATGGTAGGCCTTTGGATCGATCCTGCGTAAAATATATTTTTAAAATCTAACTGAAATGATGTAATTGATTACTATATATGCATATGTAAAGGATAATAAGACGAGCAAAGGAATAAAGACTACTTTAGATGCAGTAGTTTTATATTAAGTTATTTTGTTCATATTTTTATAAGAATAATAATGCATAATGACGACATTTCATGAATCTTTTTATAATTACATTTCTCCTGTCTGTGATTCTTTTTTATTTTAGTAGTAGAAGTAGTAGTAGTAATAGCTGCAGTAGTTGTAGTATACGATGCTTAACCATTTATAATTACGTCTGAAATCAATTAAAAGTTTTGCATTGATAATCATTTCCTATTATTCATGTTGTTTGTTTGTCTTTCATGATTTTCATTAAGAAAAGAAACAATTTAACATGCAGGGAATTTGTTAGAGAGGATTATATGCGTGACTTGTCAACCGCGAATCCTGGCGCGGAATTTAGTCAGAGAAAATAAATTTACAGTCCCTGCGGCTTGATTACAGATAGGAAACTACATGTGAGATTACACCCTTTGGGTCCAAATTCATACATATTTATTGATACAGTCACATCGAAACAATAGGCGAGGACACTGTCTTAAATGTACCACTTGATTGCCATGTGGCCAGTTTTGTATCTAATAAACAATAGCCCTCGGTCCACATTTAAATAAATTAGATTGGTCCGAATCATTTCCTATGCATTGGTAGGCTCTGATCTTTACACCGAACTTTACTTCCAGCATTTGAATTAATCCAATGTTCAACAGATTTTGGAAAAAGAAGAATATTTATATCTTATTTGCACGTAAAATAAAATAAACTTTAAAACTCAAAAGGAGGAAGTTCTTTCTTTCGTGTATGGATCATTGGAGAAACTCGACGTCTTGTTTTCTAATGTTCAGAACATTTCAACGCTATGTGGTGAAATATTTGACGTTGTCGGAGAGAATTATTGTAACAATGACAACGAATGGCTTTTCTTCTTTGAACTACAGTTGGATATTTTCGTTCGAGTGTATTTGTTAATATGGTACCAAATTTCTCTGCAAATATTATCTGTCTCATTACACAAAATCTTCTTGGAAAATTTGATCGTCACAAAATATCACTTGGCATAATCGAATAGTGTGGAGTCGGTTAATTGTTTCAGATTTGTTGCTCGAGTAATTCCGCATGCTTTGAAGATTTGTTGCGGTTCATCCTCCGATTTTGCGGTTTGAAAGTATGAATCAAGACAGGCTTGGATATGATCATCCTTCAATCGGAACGTGAGCGTGGTGACATAGTTCACTCATTAATCGAGCTGTAAGGTGTAATATAAAGAGCATTCCGAACACTTATGATTACTGCAGTGCGACTGGTAGACACAAGTCATATCAAAGGACATATGGAATCGTGCCCTGTCTATCACTTTAATTTTATTCCGTATCTGCTTAATATTTAACTTTAGAGTTGCTGCAATCTTTTTTTTTGATTTAGCAATAATAGACTACATTTATTAAGCAAAAATTATAAGAAGTTTCAAACAAATAATTTCAACTTTACCTAATAATCTGTAATCTACACAGATGTGAGTGTACATAGTTGCCATTTTATATAGAAATTGTCTGACCCTTCATGTTGATCTTTAAAATTATTTTATTGAGATATTAGTAAATATATTGCGAAATTCTTTTTCGAAGACTATTTTTGAGCTATGAATTGTATATCTCACTGAGAAATTAAATCCAAAATTGTATAAGCATTTAGTAGTGCGCTCCTAAAAAATTAATTAATTTCATTGTATACCTCAAACATAAGCGCTTTAAATAAGGCTTAAACACTTAGCCAAAAGACACATTGGCAACTTTGTCATAAAATGCGATCATTCAATCAACAAGGAACAAAAGTGTGGATGTTTCTTCTAGAAATAAGTATTTTGTTCCTGTGGCCCTTGGAGTGCCGTCCCTCTATTCAAATATTGGATTCTAGATTTCCGGAACAATCTGATGTAAGTATACACTTTATATTGTTTAATATTTGGGTGGGGGTGGGGTTCGTGTTACGATGCTAATTCTAATATACTCAATTTTTATTTTTTTTTCCATCAAAATAACTGTTGCTGTAATTTTGGCCTGAACAATTTAAGGGTATCTCAGTCAATCCCCTTTGTTGGGTGGTTATATAAAACAGTCGCAATGAGGCTGAAAGACTGAAAGATCAATAAATACAAACGTAGCATTCTTGTATTTTAGATTCCGCCACAGGTACACTTTATCTGATATTTTAAAACTCTTTAAACATTGAAGACATATAAGAAATTTTCCAGTACTGAATACATCAATTTTAAAGCTCCGTATAACCAATTCCCATTGTAACTCAAAGGTAGCTAAATTTGGATCGACTTGACAAAAAATATGAATTAAGCGCCATGCAAGATAAAGGTGATGCATCTCAATACCTTTTCCAATGTAAATATTTTCATAAAGTAATAAAACATAATATATGAAAAAATATTTTTAAATGATAATACGTATAAAGGTTATGTGTGCGTAAAACCCCTCAGATGTTATCGTGTTTCCAGAAAAAGTAACTGTATAGATATAATATTTAAATGTTTTTGTTCCCAGGGAAATTCAAAACAATTATGTCTATTATATTGTATTTTCTATTACGTTACATACATTCAAATAAATCCTTTCTACTTTCCGCAATCCGCTAAACCAACACCTTGAATAATCTGCATTTGTACTTAATCTCAAAATCTTTTGTTAACCTGAGTTAGCACTTCAGTCCTGTTTTTCCCAGGAATGTTGAAGAGAAAAAAGAATTAACCTGATTGACTGTGCTATTGATCGATTGGTGTCCAAAGACACGTAGTGCCTGAAAGGAAATTTAGTGCCGTGGCAAATGTGTACTTTAAATTAAATAACTTTGGAGACGACAACATTTGAATATGTTTAGAAAATTTATTCAAAAGGTCAAGACCATCCGTTAACTTGCTGTTATTGGAGCACCATTTTCCGTTTTCACTTATATATATATATATATATATATATATATATATATATATATATATATATATATATATATATATATATATATATATATATATATATATATATATATAAACTGAAATAAAATAGAAATGTAGATTTATGTGCCCACAATAAACTCAAGTTACAAATTAGCAAGATTTTTTGGGGTGCCGAACTAGTCAGTCTTTTATTTGCTTTTCGAATGGTGAAAAGATTTGAATATCCAGTGCTTTGGAAGACATTTGATGCAATGGTCACTGCGCAAGCGCATTTGTGTAGTTCTTTATAGAATTGAGATACATATGTACATAAATCTGAAAGTTGTGCAGAATACTTGATTTACAATAAAAATGCAGGACTACATTTTGGATCTAACGGTCTTACACTTTAATTAATGTTTAAGCCACAAAATAAAGCTAGCTTGAAAATCTAAAGTGAACCCATTTACTTACCTATCAGAGTAAAAGAAAAAAAAGTGTTTGCTCTGCGCAATATTTACTTCTTTTGGAGGCGCGTCACCTGCAGTAACGTTTTGGAATGAAAAAACATTTTGACATCATTACAGATGTAAACCTTGAATGGCCAAACACTACATTCACGTTCTAAAGTCATGATGCACTAATGGAATAGTTAAAATTGAAAAATGGAGAATATCTATTGGATTAAAGATGTTTGCTTGTTGCCAGCAATTACAAATACATTTCCTAGTATGATGGAAAACATGAATATTTTGACAAGTGGAGAAAACACTTGTGTAAACACTTACATTTTTCTCCCACGTGATGAAACATATCCGTTATTAACTGGCAGCAGGAATATTGTTTAAAAATTTTATTCCCAAAAATATTGGCTAATAAGATATACTTAATAACATATTTAAGTATATTGACAGATTTCGTACTAGATCTCGCGCGATGTCAGCATTTTACCGCTCATTTTCTGCTGTTTGTTTGTGATTAGTTACTCATACAATACAAACACTAGCACAATTTTCGTTACCATTCCAATGTAAAGTAGCACATAAAGAAAAACAACTAACTCATTCCTTTTTAGATTTGAAATGTATTCGGTTGAAATGGAGACGGAATTCATGGTTTGACTACGCCAGCGTCTGAGAATAACTTCAAATTTCATGTCTATAACCTTGGCAGTATCTATTGACGAATAGTAAAAATGTAATATGTGTCTCGCTCAAGATTATTTCTTTCAGACAGTTCAGTAATTCATTGCCTAGCATAAAAGAAATACATATAGGATATTCTTGCCTAAAAGGTTTCTAAGATGGACTTGTAACATTTTGGCTTATTACATACAACAATTATTCATAATTGTCTAACTACATACATAGATGTGCCGTAATTAAACTTACTACATATATAGACGTATCGTAGTTTAGCTTACTACACACACGCACGCACACACACACACACACACACACACACATATATATATATATATATATATATATATATATATATATATATATATATATATATATATATATATATATATATATATATATATATATACGTGTCGTAATTTAGCTTAATACATACGTACTTAATCCTGCTTAATAAATAGTTTGATTCTGATGTTCAGTCCTCATATTCACATCGCACATTCCGAATAGCATTGTTAAGATACACTGTCATTCTCGCGTATATTTTCAATTGCTTAAAATCAATGTTTGTAAATCCCAATGAGTCTTAAAGCATATTCAGTCGGGATAAATTGGTATTCAATCAATACACATAAAGCATACAAAAAGGTTACAAAGGGTTAACTAATTAAATGACGTATTTACTGTGTTCCGAGTGGGCTGAAAGAAAGAACTTGTTATGGCGTAGAGTACGTCAAGACTAGCGTCAACGTACAATGACGCAAAGAGACAATAGTCATTCCTATCGACTCGTGGCAAAATATGTAAGTAGCTTGTATGCTGGCATAGTGTCGAATAGAATTTGAATTATAATTACCGAATTTTCGTACTTTAAAAAGAAATGTCGGAATTCATGAACCATTACGGAATTAAATATTATTTGTTTAATATTTATCTGTTTGCACTGGTATGGCGAAATTATGTTTTCTTTCATATCAAGAACTGTGAGACTTTGTACTTATGCATTTCGACTAAGTTATACCCATTTTAACCACAAATGTCTATAATTTTCCTTTTAATTACTAGTTTTGAGTCTGACTTCTCTTGTAGCGTTTAGCAATCGGACGCAAGTTTCACCCGATTTACGGACAAAATAAAAGAAATGAGAAAAGTATACATATCTTAATGATATTCTTCGTATTCAAAGACAAATTATCTGGTCTTGTTTCATCAGAAAATTGGATTACAGTGAAAAACAGATGATATGTTTTAATATTTTGAAACCTAGTAGCACATGGAGTTTTCAAGGGAAACAACTCATAGCAACTACATTCGTCATTTGTTCTCTTTCCACTCGCACCAATCATTTTTTGTGTCAATAAATGTATGTATTTATACACGCTTGTACATACTTATGCATAAGTATACGCCTGGTTACTCAATATCTTATCTACAAAAACATTTAAATAACATTATGGTGGCCACATATATTAGACTAATCAACCAGGCATTGCTGGTATTTGGTCAGGGATTTTTGTAATGTGGAATTCTGGAACTCAGCTAACTTCTACAAAGAAATCTTCCGAAAGTTCAATATTCATAATTATAAACCTTCTTAATTCCTATGAAAATAGCTTGAAGTTGACATTTTTGATGAGTTGACTAATTTGATATTTTTCATTACCGCTTCTACAGATTCGGATAATCCGGAAACTTCACTAGACATTTTTTTTTTGTGTGGAGAAATTCTTGCGATAAGAAGCAAGTAGGAAATGTCTTTTATAGCTACTTCGCGGTTCGTTTATCGCGGACTCGCTGTTTCGAGGGTTTTCAAAAAAAATACATATAAATCATAAAAATACCATTTATAGTATTTATTCGACCCATGAATACACAGCAAAAACAAAATGTAGTACTTGCGTCCCCTTGAGATTCTACTTGCTGACGTGAGATTGTACACAACACACGATTGGTTGATTGATGGAAAGCGACCAACCAGAGAATGTTACTCTGTATCTCAGTTGCTGTTTGGCTCAGTTACCGTCGCATCTTGTTTTCTTTCGCTGTGCGCAGCTACCCCCTCTAAGCTCTTCCATTTTACGTTATCATTCGACAGTCGGGTGTGCGTAGTTTTCATCTGCGGTGTTGTGTACGCTATTTGTGAAATTTTCGTTAGAGACTGAATTTATTCAAGCCCTACGATGCCACCCAAACGTTCTGCAACATCAACGGTTTCTGGTAGCGAACCTAAGCGCCAGTGAAAGATGCTTACGATAAAGGAGAAGATTGAGCTTCTAGACATGCTAACGGAAGGGAGATCGTATGCTGCAGTTGGCCGCCATTACGTGATCAACGAATCTACGGTTCGTTATATCAGGAAGGGGATAGAAAAGGGTTGTGTATAAAAGTGTGAGGAGGGTTTATAAAGACTCAAAATAATGTATAACCACTAAAATAAGTATAGCGTTCCTACGTCGTGGAAATTCACTTATCGATGGTGGGCCTGTAACGGAACACCCGCGATAAGTGAGGGAACACTGTATATTAAATTCCATTAAACTTGATATTTTGGCATGCATTTGGAATTTTAACACAAGACTGCATATAAGTTCCAAGCAACCTTAATAGGGTTTCAACACCCATGCAACAAAAGGTAACCAATTAAAAACGTGACGGAGAATGGATTAATTAAATAAAATAATTAAGGAGAATATCCCTCCAAAAACTTTTGCATAAATCTTCTTGCTATTAATAACATTGACGTTAAAGTTCAATAAGTCGTGATTAGTTTGTTCTAGCAGAAGTATATAGTCATCATTCTGTGGTTAATATCTCCTGAGAGACAGAATCAGGTCCTTCTTCACCCCAACCCATTTCGAAACAAAAGTTGCATTATGACATTAGCTTTATTTTATCATTGATGTCTCTGTCTGCATTATTACTAACGCCAAGATGTAAGAGTTCTCGCTGATACAAAATGTAATTAAATCAGTTATTATCGAGAAGCAGTTCTATTTCTCCGACGGAATCATGGGATAATAACACCAATCTTACTACGTTTGAATCATTGGACAATTGCGCTACCATTATTACAATGTCTGAGTCATTAAAAAGTTGCTTGGCTGTAATTGATCACCTCTGAATCTTTAAAAAATGTTGTTAAAATCAGTTTTGATTCTTCCTTTTTATCTGAAGTGTTCGATTGATAGTTTCACATGCTGCCACCATTTGTGATGGATTAACAAAGAAACAGTTCCCATATTGCACTTTTACTGCACCACACGTGTGTTTCAATTGCATTTTTACTGAATCCATAATCTGATGTCAGATTTGTCAAAACATAATGTAAAATGTAGCAATTTTAAATTTTTGCTACGCGCGTTTATACAACCCATTTGAATTTCTAAATATGATATGTTAGAAGTTCGTAAGCTAATACTATTTCACTGTTCTGAAAGATTATTTTGCTTTCATTTTACAAGATTTCGTTAGGAGCTGTTTTGTGCCAAGCAGTTTCAATGAGTTCCTGGTTGAATGTTGTTGCTATCGCCTTTATTCATATTATGCACATCCTCCATCCACTTTCTGTCTTTTTTAAAAATAGATTCAATTTCGTTTTCTTAAAACATAATTTTTGATTAAGAACATTACTTCCCGTAGGGCTCTCTTTCGATTCGTCTATGACATTCCCCATCGGCTTTTATATGTTTATGACTCTTCTTGTATGCTATCTCACATTGATCATATGTGTTTTCAGAAGGTCGTGAATAATCATCACAACTCTCATTACCCATTTTTTATGTGAATATCAAGTACAGACCGGAAAGGAACTTTCGCTTCCTCAACACATACTTGGGTTGTCTTGGTGAATGAGTAGTCTAAAGGAACTGTCTTTACATATCACTCTGACATTCCATCTCTTTTGGTGTGTGTTTGAGTCTCGCGTTCGGCCAATATGTATATGTGTGAAAGCTTGCCAGTAGCTTTAGGGGTCCTTCCATGCGTTTTCCCGGGTTCTTCCTCCAGATGTACTGGCCACCATGTAACATAGCAGGGGCTGAAGCATGATGTTAAATCCACAACACTGCAAATCACAGTCAATGCATTTGTTCACAAATCCACTATGAGAACGGATCTCCAGTTTGTTTCAAATAGTTTATTTACTGCATCTTCTTGCATAAGGCGACGAATACCAGTTTTAAATTGATATCCAGCGGATTATGTTTTCTGCAATATATTTCATAATGAATATAACTTTCGTAGAAATGTCATTCTTTCAATATTATCCATCTTCAGACTAAAAACTTTTTTTTCATAATAACAAAAATGTCCTTTTCCATGACAACAATAGTGTAAATAATAACCATTTTGAACTGCTCTGGAGATCATAGTTGTTATTACGTCATAATGTCGTTCGTCCTTGACGTCTCAATTAATAAATCACGTGTTGTTATTAATAGTACATTGAAGCTAAAGTTTCAGGATGTTGACAACGAATGAGATATATAGTGTCTTCCTTGAAAAAGTTACAGGACGAATATAAACAATACAAAGCGCAGATATAAAAATACATGTCACACGGTGTTATTTCCAGCACCTATCATTTTGAGAGAATCTGTTCATCGGACGATATGTGAAAAGTTTAGTAACTCATGCGAGGAGGGAATGAAACTCGAATCCATGTTCTTCTTACAAAATGTTTTAAATATCGTTGAGTGTCTTTCTCGGACTTGAAGTATAAAGTAAACCACTTTTTTTCAAATATTCAGTTCAAGTCAATATTAAACCTGTAATGAAATTAATAGTTTGTGTGTCTACTACCTTAACCACCAAAAATATTCGTGTGAGGTACGACACATGGGGATGCCATGTACTTAAATGTAACGAGATTACAGTTTAATATATTTCTACATTGTACAAATACTGAAAATGGGTATTTTAACATTAAGGTTGTGGATCCATTTTCACATTTAGCTTGTAAAGCAATCCAACTTTCTTGAGCATAATATTTGATTATTTCACGAATCTCTGTAATTATATGCAACTAGTTCTTGAGTTTATCGTCTGCTTCTTCATTATTATTTAAGTTAGATATGCGAATAAAACCTATAGCTAAACATGAACTTTTGGCCTGTTTTAACTGAATAACCAACGACTCTCCTCTTCGATAGAGGTAATTCAAACTCTATGAGATGTATATGCGAACCGTTCGCCTTTGCACAACGTATATTCAGGTGTCAAAGAGAAGCAAACCGTACACAAAACTGGAAGAGCAGCTACCCGCAGACAGTCGAATGTCTAAGAATATATCTTGCAGGATTTGCCTTGTAAAAGGTCATAAGGAAAACTATACACTAGTAGAACTCGTCCTTACGATGACCATGTATCACTGTAAACTGGTGCCCACATAGGGGTACATCAAAATATACATTAAAACGTCTTCAAAATCATTTCTTTTTGTGTTCCTTGATAGTCAAACGAAAGAAAGCCCTTAACATTTTCCGTAGCGACCCACCTCCCCGTTGTCAATCAATGGCATAGTAAATTCTTTTATGATAATTATTGTACCGTATTACACTTTAAATACAAAACAAGAATAAACAATTTCCTAATATCTCTAAAGGAATCTGATTAAAACCGACATGTTTGCACAGCAATATCTGCCACATGTTCCAGAAAACGTTCATAAACATGTAAGTACAATATTTGTATAATAACAATACTGTTCCATTACATTTGTAATAAACACATCTGTGTTATTTTATCAGTAAACCTTGGTGGACCGTTTCACTTTTCAAGTCAAATGTATCCATCAAACTTATAATGTATCTTCTACACTTTATGAGTTTTCATATATCTTACAGGATATATCTTATATAAAATAGTGCAGATTCTTAATATTAACTGATTAGCCGTAATAATGACTTTAGTGTGTTATGTCTGTATCGTTCTTATTGTACGGCATTAGCAAGTATGGCGAATAATTCACAAATTTATATGAATTTTGCCTAAATATTATCACAAAACACTTAGGTTATTTTTTCAGAAACGTATTTTTGTCATCTCATGGATACAATGTGTAATAATTCCAGTTCAAAAATTGGATCAGAAAGTTCTAGATCTTCTAGGCATAAAAACCTTTGAAAATTGAAAACTGAAATCAAAACCTTTGAGGAAACAAACCATGCAAAATATTATTCAAGAACAATTATATAATGCAAGAATGACGCTGAGATGCTTCGAAATTGCTATGTCTCCAACATGCTGACTTTGGGTTTGCCATACATTTACTGATGCAGAAATAGTTGTCAGCAGATATAAACCAAGGTTACAACTAATTGGTAATGCATTATTAATTACACAGATTAATTACATTATTTATTTGTTGCTATAACCGCTCCCATGGCCTAATTGTTAAAGCGTCCGCCTCAGATGTGGGAGGTCGTGGGTTCCATCCCTGGCCGAATCTTTCCAAATACATTAAAAATGTTACTAACAACTGCCTCACTTCAAGCTCAGCATTTGGAGGTTAGTGTTAGGCCTGGTGACTGGGTGGGACATCATACTACATGTCTGCGGCATGATGCCCCAGTGCTAGACCTCACTATGAGTCTCACTGCAGACATCGTAGCGATATGACTGATATTGTTAAAGCTACGTCTAAAATCTAAATCACACAAACACACACTACACTTGCTATAAATATGATAGTTGTATCTAGCACAAAGACCATACCACCATTGTATCATGATACGGTGAAATTGCTTGTAAAATCGACTTTTGTTTGCACGAAGAGGGAAGAATAAATGAAATGAAAAGATGAAATAGGAATTTAACAGTGAAATACTGCCAAAGAAACTTTTAAACATTAATGTCCGTAGGTAAAGATGACAATGTATTAATATCTATATCCATTGGCAAAAATGACATTATATTAAACGCTTTGAGCCTTCTGGCAAACTTATTTTAAATTCTACTAACAAGTACACATGTATTTACTTAGTAAACTTGATCAGATATTTAAAAATGTTGATGCACCTGTTATTTAGTTTTAAAACTTCACACCTGTTGTATATTTTCGCAGATTGATATTGTTTTTGTCAAACTTTTTGTGAGTGATAATATTTATACACACCTGACAATTTAGCCCCTAAGACAAATATTGTAATGTTTAACTTCTAAGTACAATAAAGTTTTGAGTCCTCGAAGCAAAACCAATATAACGTGCACTCGTTTCGGTACATGCTTTGCATATAATATTTAGCAAAAAGTAATCGTCGCATACAAACTTACCTTTATATATAATTATCAATTGTTTCCAGTTACAAAACTGATTTAGGTTACATAAAGTTGATAATACGTAATGATCCCTCGTCAAATCCACTAAATTATATTTTCCTTCTCTGTCACTCTTATGTATGTATGTATGTATGTATGTATGTATGTATGTATGTATGTATGTATGTATGTATGTATGTATGTATGTATGTATGTATGTATGTATGTATGTATGTATGTATGTGTGTGTGTGTGTGTGTGTGTGTGTGTGTGTGTGTGTATGTGTGTGTGTGTGTGTGTGTGTGTGTGTGTGTGTGTGTGTGTGTGTGTGTGTGTGTATGTATGTATGTATGTATGTATGTATGTATGTATGTATGTATGTATGTATGTATGTATGTATGTATGTATGTATGTATGTATGTATGTATGTATGTATGTATGTATGTATGTATGTATGTATGTATGTATTCATTGCAGGCTGTATGTATTTATGTCTCCGTCAGTTTATTTATGCTTATGTCTGTCTTTTCAAGTTTATATAGCGGTGTGATTCGGATATATTATACCATCGGTACTGTTTATAAAACATTTTAATTGACTATAATTAATCTGAAGTAGAATTTTATGAACCATTAACATCTTTTCTAAAGAAACGCATTTCATGGTCAATATTTTGTAAATACCGAATCTTAATTTGGCGTCACCAAACGAGCGGTCGCTTCTAACTTATTTAAGTGTTGCCAAAATGCAGGTATCTTCGATCATACTTTCGTGTTATCAAACCGGAGGTCGCATTGCTCTTACTTGTGTGCAACGAGATTGAAGGTGACTTGATCTTAATTCTGTATTAAGTAAATGAGTGCTCTTCTTGATCTGACTTCTGTGTTGCTAAATCGGGTGGGGTGGCTTTGGTCTTGATTCTCTGATACTGGATGAGGTGTTCCTTTCATCTTAATTCTTTGATATGCAAACAGAAAGCAAAATGGGAGCTCAGATTAATCTTATATTTTTACATCCAAATCAGAAGTTGGGTTAATCTTAGATTTGTGTTACCAAATATGATGCAAGATTGATCTTAACTTTGCATTGCCAAATCGGAAGCTGGGTTGATCTTAGATCTGCGTTACCAAATGGGAGGTCGGGTGGATCTTAACTTTGTCTTACCAAATCGAAAGTTGCGTTGATCTTAGATCTGTGATTATCAAATGAGAGTTTGGGTTGATCTTAGATCTGAAACCAAATGTTAGTTCGGGTTGATTTTGATGTTAATTATTTGCTAACAGATTGAACGTAGCTTTGATCTCGATCCGGATTTATTTTGTCTCTCATCGGAAACTTGCACATCGTACCAGTAAATCTTTTTCTGCGTAATCTTATCATTTAGTAAATGGGGTGTCTTACATGTGTTACTAATCGACTCGTTCAAGGTAACACAAAGAAAGAGTGAAGACAACAAGCTTTGTATATTTTAACAAAAATGCTTTATTTCCATAAAACATTGATAAAATGTAAATATACAAAACAAGACTTTATGATTTGCGAAGGAGATCAAAAAATTTGTTCTACAGTTTCAAAAACATATAAGTCCTATGGACAAAGAATTCTAAATTGATACAGTCTGAAACTCAGTTCCAGTCCAAGATGGCGAATGATGACGTGAGACGAAGGCTAACACAAAAGGTCCAGAATTTTCACAGTGAAGCATAATTTGCATTGTTCTGTTCCAATTTAGAAGTAATTTCAGTAAAATGTCTTTGTCCAAACCAGTAGTGTTCGTCTCTAGGGAAATATTTATTATTTGGAAAGTAGACGAAGTGCAATTATCGCCATTAACAAAACACATGTCGTTCTACGTAGAGATACGAACAGACAACTTCTTCCAGCACAAAAATACCTTTTTTCAGGTAACAAGAAGCTATGTGACTCTCTAAGATGTTGAAACCGGTGACTGAACTGTACTTACGACTACGATTGAACTTTCTTACATATAACTAAGCATAAAAAATAAACTAATACGTCGTTTCATGTACACATGCATGAAAGACAAGTGGGATTTCGCAATCCAACTGGACATCAGGAAAGCCTGAAGAAGTATCAGCCAATCATTGAGAAAGTTACTTCTGAATGTTTATTTGCGACAAATTTACTATAATACCAAGCTCGTACTTACATGAGTCACATTTACGATTTAAGTAAACTAGATGTTTCTAATAAAATATTGTAACTAAGCTAACATAATCATATAAAAAATAACTAAATTAAATAAAACAATCAAATAAAAATATTTATAGAATTCATTCCTTAACACACATAATTTAATTATAGAAGTGTAACACATGAGTGTTCCATCACATACAAAATAAAAATTCAGATAACAGTTTAACATTTGTGCCAGTTTTTAGGCGCAAAATGAAAATTCGTCAAGATTTATGCGCAAGGAACACTTAAGCACATTTTTGTTTACATAACAAGATAAAATAATTGATTTAAATCTTAAATCAGAAGTGATAATCAAGTTCTGCGTGGACAAATTAAAGCATTAGCTTTCAACCATTATCATTTTATAAAATCTAAGTTGAAATGCAAAAATTTCAT
The DNA here is from genome assembly GCA_016746295.1 of Potamilus streckersoni. Lineage (NCBI taxonomy): Eukaryota > Metazoa > Mollusca > Bivalvia > Unionida > Unionidae > Potamilus > Potamilus streckersoni. The sequence goes on along the minus strand of JAEAOA010000769.1, from coordinate 956,876 downwards.
AATATTTAGTCGTTCTCATAGAACTGTATGCAATTATTTTATTCGTAATCGGTAATCATTTACTTCGACGTGAGAGTTTTATCATGCTGACAATCGCTCCAGTAATATAAATTTTCAAACAAAAAGTTGCAATCTGTAATAGTTACGATGCATAAGAATAAAGTTGTTCATACTATTTGACGTTTTGTTTCTCTTTAGAAGTTATCATTTTAAGCAAGTCAGTTAAATTGTATGGCCCCAAGTCAGACTTTCATAGGAGAGTTCCAATATGGAGTTGACCGTCAGACTCAAGAAGTATCTCTTTATCAGAAAATTTTTGAAATCTTGATCATATATCGTAACGAGCTCAACAACACTTATAAAATCATCAACGTGTGTTTGCCTTGAAATTTCGAGGAGGAACATAGCCTCGATAGCATACTATGAAAGTCACATGTCTCCAAGACAGAATAGTAGTGATCATAATAGTTGATGGTAATTCTAGCATTGTTGAAGCTTTACTGTATGTGTTTTGTATACAGTAGTCTAGCATTGTTGAAGCTGTGCTGCATGTGTTTTGTATACAGTAGTCTAGCGTTGTTAAAGCTGTGGTGTATGTGTTTTGTATACTGTAGTCTAGTGTTGTTGAAGCTGTGCTGTATGTGTTTTGTATACAGTAGTCTAACGTTGTTGAAGCTTTACTGTATGTGTTTAGTATACAGTAGTCTAGCATTGTTGAAGCTTTACTGTATGTGTTTTGCATACAGTAGTCTAGCGTTGTTAAAGCTTTACTGTATGTGTTTTGTATACAGTAGTCTAGCGTTGTTAAAGCTTTACTGTGTGTGTTTTGTATACAGTAGTCTAGCGTTGTTGAAGCTTTACTGTATGTGTTTTGTATACAGTAGTCTAGCGTTGTTGAAGCTTTACTGTATGTGTTTTGTATACAGTAGTCTAGCATTGTTGAAGCTTTACTGTATGTGTTTTGTATACAGTAGTCTAGCATTGTTGAAGCTTTACTGTATGTGTTTTGTATACAGTAGTCTAGCATTGTTGTAGCTTTACTGTATGTGTTTTGTATACAGTAGTCTAGCATTGTTGAAGCTTTACTGTATGTGTTTTGTATACAGTAGTCTAGCATTGTTGAAGCTTTACTGTATGTGTTTTGTATACAGTAGTCTAGCATTGTTGAAGCTTTACTGTATGTGTTTTGTATACAGTAGTCTAGCGTTGTTAAAGCTTTACTGTATGTGTTTTGTATACAGTAGTCTAGCGTTGTTAAAGCTTTACTGTATGTGTTTTGTATACAGTAGTCTAGCGTTGTTAAAGCTTTACTGTGTGTGTTTTGTATACAGTAGTCTAGCGTTGTTGAAGCTTTACTGTATGTGTTTTGTATACAGTAGTCTAGCGTTGTTGAAGCTTTACTGTATGTGTTTTGTATACAGTAGTCTAGCATTGTTGAAGCTTTACTGTATGTGTTTTGCATACAGTAGTCTAGCGTTGTTAAAGCTTTACTGTGTGTGTTTGTATACAGTAGTCTAGCGTTGTTAAAGCTTTACTGTGTGTGTTTTGTATACAGTAGTCTAGCGTTGTTGAAGCTTTACTGTATGTGTTTTGTATACAGTAGTCTAGCGTTGTTGAAGCTTTACTGTATGTGTTTTGTATACAGTAGTCTAGCATTGTTGAAACTTTACTGTATATGTTTTGTATACAGTAGTCTAGAATTGTTGAAGCTTTACTGTATGTGTTTTGTATACAGTAGTCTAGCATTGTTGAAGCTTTACTGTATGTGTTTTGTATACAGTAGTCTAGCGTTGTTAAAGCTTTACTGTATGTGTTTTGTATACAGTAGTCTAGCGTTGTTGAAGCTTTACTGTATGTGTTTTGTATACAGTAGTCT